>JZKD02S0467356.1:983613-1001794 GCA_000966675.3 Picea glauca
ATTTCTAGGGATAAATAAGGAGATAATGTCTCAAAGCCCTCAAGTTGTAGCAGAGATGGAGTGTCGAAGGATAGATTGACTTGTGATGTCCACTTACATAGATGGATACCCACTTAACCACCACATTTCTCTGGTTCATCATGATGGGATTCACCACATCATCATATTTTTGGAAGACAATGGGTCTTGTTCCATGAGGTACAAGTTAGGTATTGTGGTAAGTGTCACTTTAATACCCGAGGCATCTGAATATGTTTCATTTAAAACTGTTTTTTTATTATAGAACATCACCTTGAAAATTATGCTATTTTTTCTGTTTCACTTTGGTGGTTGCCATTGTTCCCTAGTAAGTGGTCTCCCTTGGAGAATTTTTTTTCTAATGGGTTGTCTCATTTATTATTCATCATACCATTCCGAGTCATACTTATCATTTTTTATAATTCATCATTTTTGTCAACTTTTCTTTAAGGATTTTGGGTGTACTGACCCAATAAGGGATTGTACCTCATTTCATGGAAAGAAGGGGCTAAAGGCCCATGGGGAATCTAGCTGGAAAAATATAAAAGCCAAAATCATAACCTTCTAGATTCTTTCCCAAAGAGGTATTCAGAACAATGAAACATTTCTCTTAAAATAATTTAATACCTTCAAAAACAAATTTTCAAATATATAAATGCCCCACTTGTTGAGGGATATACAGAAGTGAGGTATACCCTTTTATTTACCTATACGACACTTTGTGTACCTCTAGATTCAAGTGACATTGTGGTTCTTCTTTAAAGTCTTATGTTACCCAATTTTAGTACCCAATTATTTTGGACTTTAATAAATTTTTTGCAATAAATGGGCTTGAAAAAAGGATGCATTGAAAATGAAGGTGCAACACACCCTCTACAATGGAACCCATAAATGAGACAGTACGAACCCTTATATGTCATGCACCCCATGCTCAAAAGTCTTACCCCCATCCGATCCATCTTGCTTACATGGCTTAGAGAGGGTACACCTAGGAAACACCTCTTGACTTGAGGAATGACTCACCCAATAGGTCAACTTGACAACCCTCCCATACCTAAACTTTGCAAGTTGCATAGGGTMTTTGAGTGCTTATTTAATTTGATAAGGTAGTTTTGATGAAGATGTTTAGGTGGATCTTGTATTAAATGTGACTTTACTTGCCATGATACATTTTACTTGAGACCCTTGGAGGGAATTTGTCTTCGTAAGACCTATCTTGGTGTATGATTTTGAGTGATGCAGGAGCATCGCTATCAACAACATGGAGAAAAACCTATCAACATCAAAGCATTTGTATGGGATCTCAATGTTGGTAGTTGTCGTAGATATTTTGAAATCCTTCTTAACTCAGCGGTGAAATTAATCTTTTGAGACACACTTGAACTCAATGGGAAAATCACGGAGGCATGTTTGAACGATTACAAGTGAAGTGGGATATTCCACTCCGACTCTGGAATGTGACTGATCCAAGATAGTTTCTAGGTTAAGTTATAGAGTAGACAAGTAGCTAGGGGATAACCTTAATAACCCTCTAATAAAGAGAGGTTTTGTACACCCTAATTTAATTATCTAGTTAGGAAGATAGAGAGCTGAAAGTGAGTAGCTACAAGTTATTAGGATACTTTTGAGTTTCAGTTTTTTTTTTTCATAGTTGTACCCATTTTCACTTTGGAATAGAATAGAGGAAAATTGATTCAGTTCATGGTGTGAACATTGTTTGCAATTCTTTGTCATTGTGCTTTTATGAGTGAAGGGAATTGTGAATCCTAAGATAAGTTTCAATTGTTTCTCTTATGTTGAAGTAGTGCAAGGTGTGCACACAAAATGCAAGGAGTGCGTGATGGAATTTGTTTCAATTCCAAATATCAGAAGAGATAACACAAAAATTTCCCTTTCCAAGGAGTGAAAAGAGACTGGTGCAAGGCGTGCATAGTCGCCTGCAAGAATTCAAAACCTTGCGTAAAGATTTGGTGCAAGGAGTGCATAGATCCGAGATTTGACTAAGTGTCGAGGGGACTTTGCAAGAAGTAGAGGAACCATAAAACCAAGATGGCAGGAGGGCAAGAGGAAATTTCTCTTTGATAAATCCTTGGAATATAAGTTATAGAAATCCCAAAATCGCAAGGAGTGCTCGGGGAATTGAAGTCTTCACAAGACCAAGCTCACGTGGGACAACCCTTTTCATAAGTGTTAACGAAGTCCAAGAGTCGGACTCATCGGAGGAACAAAGGTTGGAACCCTTTGGGCACTTAGGATATATTACAAGTCTAAATAAATAATAAGTGCAAGGGAGTAAAGATATTAGCCATTCAATATGAACACTAGAGAACCAGAACCGTCCATTAGGAGGGACGTTTGGAAAATGACCAATGTTTCACTGACTCACACTTGGGAGAAGTCAAAGGGAGGAGCACCAAGAACTCGTGAGGCCTGAATCTACAACTCGATCTGAGCCATTCGATCTAGGAGATATCTGGACAGTTGATGTCCAGGGAGAAATCATTGGCATTGCGAGGATTAGAGGATCCAAGGTGATAAGTCTTTCGACTTCGTGAAACATGAAGTCCTGAAATCCTCATGACCATCGGATCGAGGGAGGATTTGAACTGTCAGAACTAAACATCAGGAGTTTAGACATCGAAAGGATGGAGGTGACTTATATTGGGAGTAATTGATATGTGAAACCATGATGCACTCATAGTTTTAGCCCCAGGTCATAGTGAGAGGTCACGTGGAGAGAGGAAAAGGGAGGAACTAGCAAGTGTTAGGTCCTTATCGTAATTTCAACGATTGGGAGAGTTGGAGTGGCTCACGCGCAAATACCTGACTCATGAAATTGTGACGCTCCTTTGTAATAGGCGGGTGGTCACAGTTGTGGGCACGTAAGAGAAGGGTCTTAGCCAAAGAAGGGATAGCACCCGTTTGTAACTAAGATTTGAGCAACTCTCAGGAGAAGGCTTGTGGGTCTCATATGACCTACTTTTTTGGAGAAAAGACCTATGTATATGAGTTTGGGGTCTAGAACAGGCCTGAAGAGTCAATCAGACTCAATTTCTTGATCGATCCTAGATTGGGAGTTTGTTCAACCCTTAAAGGAAAAGGTGGGAGTCTACTTCAAGTGGTATCAAACCCTATTTTATATGTATATTTCAGGTGAAGCAGACAATAGAACTCAAATTTGTACTTATGTGTGACAAACAGTCAACTTGATGCAGGAGCATCGTAAGTAGCCAACAAAGAAAGCGCCAAGGAAAAGACAGTTGGAAATGCACCAGCACACATTTTGAAAGAGTTTTGAATTTGAATGAGGAGACATTAATGTAATAGCTAGGGGAGCATATTTACATTTATGTTTTGGAGATTGTAAACATATATTGAGCATTTCTCTCATCTTTCGTATATGGAGGCAGTTATTTGTATTGATTGTAAAGTAGGTATATTTTAATTCTAATTAGATAACTTAGAGCTGTAGGAGGGAAAACTCGTAAAATACACCCTCCCTTGTATCATTGTATCATTCCCAATTGTATGATTCTGAATTTTGTAAGAAGTAGATCTATAGAGGTCAGGACAACAAAGAAGAACCTATGTACAGGAATACTTGAGTTAATATCAGAAAGCTTTGACTCAATTTCATGGTGTTATTATGCTTACTATTTACACCTGTTGAATGGTATGTTTATAGTTGTTTTGTTTTTCTGTTATGAATTTATTTCAATGATATGTACATGCTTGTGATTTCATGGTCAATGTATGAATTTTGAGAGAAGGGAAGTATGATTTTCAATTGTTTCTCTTCTTGATAATTCCTACAAAGAGTGCAGTGAACTTCCGCAAGGTATGCACTGACGAAGTTCCTAGTTTTATCTCGGAAAGCTCAGGAGAGATATCATTGTGCTCATACAAGTAGAAGTGCAGATATATCACAGAGTTGTGCAAGGTGTGTGTAGGCCAGTTGAAGTCCTATAATTTATCAACCAAGGGGAAAGTTGAAGGAATGTTTTTGTAGAGGAGTGCACAGAGTCGAAGGGTCAAATAACCTAAGGTTATTTTCTAATGTCACAAGGAGTGCATGGAGAAAAGATTTTGAATCCTTGATTTTGCGAGTGAAAACTTAGGAGGGGAAGAACCTTGAAGAGTTCAAGGGAAGGAATGTGATGAAGACACCCAACAGACAAAAAAAATCAGAAAGGTTGATGTCGGAGTGTTTGGGAAGAGGAGTCTTTCAGAAGTTTGATTGGATGGTGGAATCGCTTCGTGGAGAAGTGATAATTTGTAGGGTTTTGTTGGATCTCACAAAGAAGTGAAGAGGATAAATCTGGGGATCATTCAATGATTAGAATCTTAGGAGGAATAGAGGCCATTGGATTCAGATCAATGAGAGTTGTTTATCTACTGCTCGATTTCGTCGTTTCAAAATTTAGGAAGTGGAGGAAGTTGTGACTCAGAGTCGAGAGTCATGGACTCTCAATTCACGAATTCCTGATAGAGTCAAAACCGCCAGATTGAGAGAAAATAGAGCCATTGATTTGCAGCAAGGATATATCATGATTTCAGCTACTGGCGATGGGACTTGTTGCATTTTGGTTCACCGATACACAAAATCCTAAGTGCCGAAAGACTAGGGCACATACCATACTTGAAGGTCATGTCAAAGTAAAGTCAAGGGAGAAATCAATTTCTCGTTATCTTTTTTGGGTTTCAGGGATTGTTGAGTCAGGGGGACTCACATCTGGATTCGCAAAGTTCGAAACACATTTTCAGATAAATGGTTATGGTCATATCAATGATAACATGGATGAGAGTTAGCACCTTGTGTTTTTCTGCGCAGGCATAACTCATAAGGACCTGTGGATACACACTTGTGTGTGTGTGGGATTCCCTGCGGGGAAATCAAAGAGTCAATCCAACTCACAGGGAGATTAAGAACAATCCTAGACTACGAGGTCATGTAGGACCTACTGAGGTAGGGGTGCTATGCCAGAGTGGTATCAAAGCCTACCTTAATTGTTTTGTAGGTGAAAAGGAGATAGAATACAAGTTTTGATTTGAATTTTGCAGGGAACATATTTGAACAATGTCGTCTAAAAGACACCAAGAGCGAGCAATGCCCAATCCAACTGTGGAAAGGGAGATGAGAGAACTCTGTGCTCAACTAGATGTTATGGAGATAGCACAAAGATGGATAGTTGATTCTAGAGATGTCAGTGAGGTTGAACGTGAAAATGAGGCTACAGCTGAAGAAGAAGTCGCAATCAAAGACACTATAGAAGAACGACTATTCAGAGATGTTGCAAAAATCAGAGCCAGAGGAAAAATGGGCATTATGATGTATGAAGGAAACTTAGATGTTGAGGATTTGCTAGATTGGTTTAGAGATCTGGACAAATACTTCAACTATGAGGATGTTGACGAAGATAAGACGGTCAAACATGTTGTCACTAGACTTAAGGGGAATGCAACACTGTGGTGGGATCAACTGTAGGAAGATAGGCATTGCAAAGGTAAGTAAAGAATCAAAAGTTTGGATAGAATGGTTGCCAAAATGAAATCCAAGTTTATACCCATGGATTACCAAACGAATCTATTTCGAAGGATGAAAATTTTGAGACAGAAGGGGATGACAATGAAGGAATACACTGAAGAGTTCTATAGGTTAAACATCAGAGTTGGTCACCATGAAGGTGATGATGAAAAGGTTTCTAGATACCTGAATGGATTGAGATATGAGCTTTAGGATGAAATAATCATGTTGACCATTAGGAATGTCGAAGATGCTTATCAAATGGCCCTGAAGGAAGAAGAGAAATTGACTTGAAAGCAAGGTGAAAGGGTAGAGGTCGAAGTCTGAGCAGAGGCAAGGAACTTGCCTAGGACAGAAATCAAAAGATGAAGGAAGAAGAAAAGAAACCTCATACTCACCCTAAAAGAGGAGGAAGTTCACAGGGGAGGCAATATGATGACAAAAACACTTTTCTGTTAGCAAGAGGAAGAGGAAGAGGCCAAGCGGGTGAGATAAAATTATTTGTTTGCAGAAAGATTGAACACAAGTATTTTGAATGTCCCGATAGGAAAAAAGATGGAGGAGAAGCTCACATTTTTGAAGCACAAAAGAGAAATGTTGAAGCAGAAGATGCAGAAGGCGGAAGGTCTTTAATGATGCAGAAAATTCTCTTGAAGCCAGAGAAAGAGATAGAGAATCTAGTCCGAAGAAACAGTTTGTTCAGTACTGCTTGCAAGACCAAGGATAGGGTATTCAAGGTAATAGTGGATAGTCGAAGTACAGATAATTTAGTATCCACATAAACGGTGGAGAAGATCAAATTGGAAATAGTTACACATCCGAGCCCATACAAAGTTTCATGGTTACAAAAGGGACATCAGGTAATTTTCACTAAACAATGTTTAGTTGAATTTAAAATAGGGGGATATAAGGATGAAATTTTATGTGATGTTATTCCCATGGATGTCTATCACTTTTTTGGGGGATACCATGGAAATATGACAGAAATGTTTCTCATGATGGGATAAAGAACACATACACCTTGGAGAAGAATGGTATAATGCATATGTTGTTGCAAATTAAAGACAAGGAGGTAACAACAGAGACAAACAATATTATACTTCTCATGAGTGGGAAGGAGCTTCTTGAAGAATTCAAGAAAGATGAAGAAATGCAGTTTGTTGTGGTAAGAAAACCTAGAGTCATCTTAACCAGTACCAGGATAGATGATCTACCTGGAGAAATTCAGGGAATGCTAGAGGAATTTGTTGACATAGTAGTGGACAAATTACCTTGTTCATTGCCACCTATCAGGAGCATAAGTCATCACATTGATCTTATACCTGGAGCAAGTTTGCAAAACAAGGCAGCGTATAGGTTGACACAGCAGGAGAATGAGGAGGTCAGGAAACAAGTTCAAGATTTGATTAACAAAGGGTTGGTTAGAGAGAGCCTAAGCCCATGCGATGTTCCAACAATGTTAATCCTGAAGAAAGATGGTGGCTGGAGAATGTGTATAGATTTGAGAGCTATCAATAAAATCACCATCAGGTATAGATTTCCTTTACTCAAGATGGTTGAATTGATGGATTGCTTGAGTGGAGCAAAGTTATTTTCCAAAATTGATTTGAAAAGCGGATATCACCAAATTTGAATGAGGGAAGGTGATGAATGGAAGACAACATTCAAGATGAATGAAGGACTGTATGAATGGTTTGTCATGTCATTTGGTTTGACAAATGCACCAAGTACTTTTATGAGACTGATGAATGAAGTCTTGAAATATTTCATTGGATAATTTGTAATCATGTATCTTGATGATATACTGAATTTCAGTAAGACCGAGGAAGAACATCTGAAGCATTTAGCTTTAGTGATGAGGAGGTTACAAAAAGAAAAATTGTTGATCAATTTAAAGAAGTCGTCATTCATGAAGACATAACTCATTTATTTGGGGTTCGTAATCTCTTCAAATGAATTGAAGATGGATCTAGAAAAAGTAAGAGAAATCAAAGATTGGCCATCGCCAAAGAGTATCTTTGAAGTCAGAAGATTACATGGAATTGTTAGCTTTTACAGGAAGTTCATCAGGAATTTCAGTGGGATATGTGCACCAATGATGGACATGGTTAAGAAAAGACACAAATATTTTCATTGGACAGAAGAAGAAGAGAAGAGTTTCAAGTTGTTGAAGGAGAAGATAACTGGACAACCAATTCTGGTTTTTCCAGATTTCGGTAAGGCATTTCAAGTTAGGTGTGATGCAAGTGGATTCACTATTGGAGAAGTGTTAATCCAATACAATAGGCCGAATGCATACTTCAGTGAGAAACTAAATTATGCAAAGCTAAGATATTCAACGCATGATAAGGAATTTTATGTAGTCATACAAGCCTTGAAAAATGGAGGCATTACTTGGTTCCAAAAGAGTTTGTATTGTATAGCGACAACCATTCTTTACAATTCATAACTCAATAGGAGAAACTGAACCAGAAGCATGCAAAATGGATTGAATATATGCAAAATTTTACTTTTGTTATAAAGCATATTTCTGGAACTGCTAACGAAGTTGTTGATGCTTTGAGCAAGAAATGTTTGATTTTGTAGGAGTTCAGAGTAAAGACCTTAGGTTTTGATAACCTCAAGGAAATGTAGAGAGATGATGCATATTTTAAAGAGCTTATGAAGCATGTAAGAATCCAGTTCTCAGAGACAGAAGCCAATGGACTGAATATATGATTTAGGATGGACTATTTTTCAGGGGAAATTAGTTGTGTATTTCAAGGAGCTCCATGAGGGAGAGTCTTCTAAAGGAAAAACATAGTGGGGGATTGGCTGGGCATTTCGGCCATGATAAGACATTCACGCAATGGAATGGTTCATACTATTGGCTAGGAATGAGGAAAGATGTCAAGAAATTCGTGAACAAGTGCAGAATTTGTCAGCACACAAAAGGGAAAAGACAGAATACAGGGTTATATCAACCGTTGCTAGTACCAAAGAGGCCATGGGATGTAGTTAGTATGGATTTTGTGTTAGGACTGTCGAGGATGCAAAGATTATGTGACTCAATCTTTGTGGTAGTTGATAGATTTTCTAAAATGGCACATTTCATTCCATGTCAGAAAACTAGTGATGCAACTCACATTGCAAATCTATTTTTCAAAGAAGTTGTTAGAATTCACGGATTACCCAAAAGTATTGTATCGGTCAGGGATACCAAATTTGTTGGCCATTTCTAGAGGAACCTATGGAAGAAGTTGGGGACTAATTTATCTTTTAGCTCAGCATATTACCCTCAGACAGATGGACAGACTGAGGTAGTGAATAGGATCTTCAGAGATTTTTTAAGGAGTTTGGTAGCTGAGCATCACAGTTAGTGGGATCAGATTCTACTGTAAGCAGAATTTGCATACAATGATTCACCAAACCAGAGTACCGGACAAATCCCATTCTAGATAGTGTATGGAATGTATCCGAGAGGAGTATTTGAGTTAACGTACTTGGAGCATAATGAATTCAAAAGTGCTAGTTCTAAAAATTTTGCAGCAGGAATGTAGGAGCTCCATAGTAAGATCTGAGAGAGATTGGATAATTCCAACCAGGAATAAAAGTGCAAAGAAGATCAGCACTAGAGAGAACTTTAGTTTGAATTAGGTGATTTGGTTCCAGTGCATCTCATAAAGGAAAGGTTCCCAAGGGGAACATACAATAAGTTGAAAATGAAGAAAATTGGGCTGTGTAAAATCATAAGAAAGTTTGAAGCAAACGCTTATGAGATGGAATTGTTGGATGGGGTAAGAATATTTCCCATATTCAACATAACAGATCTATATCCTTACAGAGAATATGGAACAAAGATATTAGAGGAGAATCAACAGGAATTTCAATGGGTTAAGTAGATGCATGTAGCTGAAAAACCACAGATGGAACAGATAATTGATCAGAGAGTCGGAAAGAATATCTGAAGGAAAACATACTTTGAATATCTGGTCAAATGGAAAGGACACTCAATTGAGGATGCTAGTTGGGAAGGTGAAGAAAAAATCTAGATACATGGACAGATGGTGCAGGAGCTCATGAACAAGAGTTCATGAATTTTTCAGCCAAGGGAGTATGATGTAGGAGCATCGTAAGCAGCCAGCAAAGCAAGCGCCAAGGCAAAGAGACTTGGAAATGCACCAACGCACATTTTGAAAGCATTTTGAATTTGAATGAGGAGGAATTAATGTAATGGCTAGGGGACCATATTTACATTTATGTTTTGGAGAATGTAAAAATATCTTGAGCATTTCTCTCATCTGTTGGATATGGAGGCATTTATTTGTATTGAATGTAAAGTAGGTAGCTTTTAATTATGATTAGATAAATTAGAGCTATAGGAGGGGAAAATCGTAAAAGACACCTCTGCTTGTATCATTGTATCATTCCCAATTGTATCATTCAAAATTCTATAAGTTGTAGATATGTAGAGGACAGGAACACAGAGAAGAACCCATGTACAGGAACACTTGAGTTAATATAAGAAATATTTGACTCAATTTCATGGTGTTATTATGCTTACTGTTTACACCTATTGAATGGTATGTTTACAGTTGTTTTGTTTTTCTGTTATGCATTTATTTCAATGATATGTACATGCTTGTGATTTCATGGTCAATGTATGAAGTCCAAGAGAAGGAAAGTATGAGTTTCAATTGTTTCTCTTCTTGAGAATTCCTACAAAGAGTGCAGTGAACATCCCTAAGGTGTGCACTGACGAAGTTCTGAGTTTTATCTTAGAAAGCTCAGGAGAGACATCGTTGTGCTCATACAAGAAAAAGTCCAGAGTTATCAAAGAGCTATGCAAGGTGTGTGCAGGCTAATGGAAGTCCTATAATTTATCAACCAAGGGGAAAGTTGAAGGAATGTTGTTGCAGAGGAGTGCACAAAGTCAAAGGGTCAAATAACCTGAGGTTATTTGCTAATGTCGCAAGGAGTGCATGAAGAAAACCTTTTGAATCCTTGAGTTTGTGAGTGAAAACTCAAGAGGGGAAGAACCTTGAAGAGTTCAAGGGAAGGCGTGTGTTGAAGACACCCAACAGATAGAAAAATTGAGAAAGGTTGATGCCCGAGTGTTTGGGAAGATGAGTCTTTCAGAAGTCTTATTGGACGGTGGAATCGCTTCGTGGAGAAGTGTCGATTTGTAGGGGTCTGTTGGATTTCGCAGAGCAGTGAAGAGGATAAGGCTGGGGATCATTTAGTGTTCAGAAGCTTAGGAGGAATAGAGTCCATTAGATCCGGATCAATGGGAGTCGTTGATCTCATGCTCGAGTTCATCGTTTTAGAATTCAGGAAGTGGAGGAAGTTGTGACTCGGAGTCGAGATTCATGGACTCCCAATTCATGAAGTCCCTATACAGTCAGAATCATCATATCATGGGAAAATAGAGACGTTGATTTGCAGAAAGGATATATCATGATTTCGGCTACCAATTATTGGAATTGTTTCATTTTAGTTCGCTGATACGCGAAATCCTGGGTGTCGAAACACTGGGGCCCAGACTGTACTTGAAGGTCACGTCAATGTAAATTCAAGGGAGGAATCCATTTCCTGTTAACCATTTTGAGTTTAGGCGATTGTCAAGTCAGGGGGACTCACATATAGATTCATGAGGTTGCGAAGTTTGAAACACTTTTCCGGATAAATGGTTGTGGTAAAATCATCGATCACGTGGATGAGAGTTAGCGCCTTGTTTTTGTTCATGCAGAAATAACTCATAAGGACCTGTGGATACACACTTGTGTGTGTGAGAGATTCCCTGTGTGGAAATCAAAGAGTCAATCCAACTCACGGGGATATTAAGAATGCTCCTAGACCGGGAGGTTGTGTAGGACCTATTGAGGTAGGGGTGTTTCACCACAACACAATCCCACCGAGGAGACGAGGAGAGCAACCTTTAGCCAATCGATCTTTAGAAAGGGAGATGTGAGAAATCTGTGCAAGATTAGAGGCGATGGAGGAAATGCAGAGGTGAGCACCTGACACTGGAGACGTCGACGATGCATAAATCGAAGAGGCAGTGGGAGAGAATGTTGCCGAAGAAGCTGTAGGAGAGGATGTTTTTGAGGAACGCTTATTGAGAGCAGTTGTTATATTGGGAGGTAGAGCCAAGATAGCGGTCCCAATGTATGAAATAAATTTATATGCTAAGGAGCTGTTGGATTGGACAATATCCATGAACAAGAATTTCAACTATGAAGATGTCGATGAAGAGAGGAAGGTGAAACAACCTTTCACCATACTCAAGGGACATGAAACACTCTGGTGGGATGAAATACAGGTTGAAAGAAGAAGCAAACGAAAGCAAAAGATAAAGAGTTGGGATAGAATGGTAACCAAGCTAAAGTCTAAGTTCATGCCCAAGGATTATCATATCAATCTATTCTGGAAGATGAAGAACTTTATACATAAAGGGATGACAAGTAAGGAGTACACTGAGGAATTCTATAGGCTGAACATTAGTGATGGACAAAGGGAGAGAGATGAAGAAAACGTTTCTAGATATATAAATGGCCTGATGTATGATATCTAGGATGATCTCAATATGATGTCAGTAAGAACAGTGGAGGATGCTTATCAGTTTGCATTGAAATCAAAGGAAAATTTGGCCAGAAAACAAAGCCAGCAAGGAAGAGGTAAAATTTCAGTCCCAAGCAAAAATAAGGAAGTTACCCATGACAAAGTATATAATCCTAACGATGAGACTGAGAAACCAAACAATCACTCAGAAAGAGGGGAAGTTTCTGAGAAAGACAAACTGGTGGGTGAAAATATTCTAGAGGAAGAGGAATATGAGGAATAAGATGTTATGCATGTGGAAAGACGGGGAACATGTCTTAGGAATTCCATTATAAAAATAAATAATAAGGAGGAGAATCTCACATTTCATAAGCGCAAAGAAGAGATGTTGAAGAATATGGAGAAGAGGATGGAAGATCCATGATGTTGAGGAAGGTTCTCTTAAATCCAAAGGCATAAATTGAGAAGCCAGTGCAAAGAAATAGTCTCTTTAGAACAACTTGCAAGAATGAAGACAGAATATGCAAGGTGATAATTGACAGTGGGAGCACTGATAACTTAGTATCCACAAAGATGGTGGAAAAATTTGAGCTAGAGACAATTGCACACCTTGAGCCATAGAAAGTGTCACTTTTGCATAAAGGACACCAGGTAATGGTTACTAAACAATGCTTGGTTGAATTTAAGATAGGAGGATATAGAGATGAATTCATGTGTGATGTAATTCCCATAGATGTATGCCATATTCTTTTTTGAATACTGTGGCAGTTTGACATGAATGTCATTCATGATAGGAGGAAGAATACATACACCTTGGAGAAGAATGGTAGAACACACATGTTGCTGCCAATAGAGGAGAAAAAAGTGAAAGAGGAAGACAACATAAGAATACTTATCATGAGTGGGAAGGAACTCCTAAAATAAGTCAAGGAAGAACAAGAGATGTAGTTCGTTGTGGTGAGGAAACCCATATTTATCCTTACAAGTACATCGATGGATGATTTTCCTGAAGAAATTCAGGAATTGCTAGAAAATTTCGCTGACATAGTGGTGGATGAGTTGCCTAACTCATTTCCACCCACTAGAAGTATCAACCACCATATTGAATTGATACTAGGAGAAAATCTGTCGAATAAAGCAACATACATATTGACACCTCGAGAGAATGAGGAAGTGAAGAACCAAGTCTAGGAATTGCTATACAAAGGTTTGGTCAGAGAAAGATTGAGTCCATGTGTAGTACCGATTGTGTTGAGTCAAAAGAAGGATGGAGGATGGAGAAAGTGCACAGACTCAAGAGCCATTAAAAATATCACCATTAAGTATCAATTCCCTTTACCAAGAATGGATGATTTAATGGACTGTTTAAGTGGAGCCAATTTAATTTCTAAGATAGATTTGAAAAGTGGATATCACTAGATCACAATGAGAGAAGGTGATGAGTGGAAAATATCCTTTAAGAAAAACAAAGGTTTCTATGAGTGTCTTGTTATGCCATTTGGCTTAACAAATTCCCTGAGTAATTTTATGAGGCTAATGAATAAAATACTGAATGATTTCATTGGAAATTTTGTGGTTGTGTATATAGATGATATACTGTTCTTTAGTCAGACTAAAGAGGAGAATTTGAGGCACCTGACACTAGTGAGGAAAAGACTACAACATGAGAAGCTACTGATAAATATGAAGAAGTCCTCTTTTATGAAGATATCACTCATTTACTTGGGTTTTTTTATTTCTTCAAATGAACTGAAGATGGATCCAGAGAAGGTGAAAGCATTAAAATAATGGTCGTCAACAAGGAGCATGTTCAAGGTAAGGAGCTTCCATGGATTATCAAGTTTCTATAGGAAGTTCATCACATAATTCAATGGAATTTGTGTGCTACTGATGGATAAAGTGAATAAAAGACATAAGTATTTTAAATGGACAAAGGAGGATGAGAGAAGCTTCAATATACTAAAGGAGAAAATAACAGAACGACCAATTCTAGTGTTGACGAATTTTGAAAAAACATTTCAGGTGAGATGTGATGCAAGTGGAGTAGAAATAGGAGCAATTTTGAGTCAGGACAATCGACATGTTGCCTATTTCAGTGAGAAGCTAAACAAGACCAAGAGGAAATACTTCACATATGAGAAGGATTTTTATGCCATAATTCAAGCCTTGAAGAAATGGAGACACTATCTTCTCCCACAAGAATTTGTCTTGTATAGCGATAATCAATCTTTACAATTCATAACCAGGTAAGAAACATTGAATTAGAGGCATGAAAAATGGGTTGAGTTTATGAAAAATTTTACTTTTGTCATAAAACATATTCCTAGGAATCATAACAAGGTTGTTGATGCATTAAGAAGGAGATGTTTGATTCTGCAGGAATTCTAGGTGAAGACCTTGGGGTTTGAGCACCTTAAGGACATGTATTGTGATGTTACAGATTTCAAGGAGGCATATGAAGCATGTACAAACCCTATGCTAAGAGACAGAAGCTAGTGGATAGAGTATATTATTCAAGAGGGATTGTTGTTTAAGGGAAATCAGTTGTGAATACCAAAATGCTCAATGAGGGATAACATTTTGAAGGAAAATCATAGTGGGGGATTGGATGGACATTTCGACCATGATAAAATGTTTGCACAGTTGAGAATTTCATACTATTTTCCATGTATAATAACATAAGTGATAAAGTTTGTGAAGAGATGTAGAATTTGTCAACATGCAAAAAGTAAAAGACAAAACACTGGATTGTATCAACCATTTCCAATACCAGAGAGGCCTTGGGATGCAATAAGCATGGATTTTGTGTTGGGACTGCCAAGAACACAAACAAGATTTTATTCCATATTTTTGGTGGTGGATAGATTTTCAAAAATGGCACATTTTATACCATGCCAGAAGACCAGTGATGCAGAACATGTTGCAAATAGTTTTTTCAAGGAAGTTGTAAGACTTCACGGCCTACCCAGGAGCATTGTCTCAGACATAGACACGAAATTTGTTGGTCACTTTTGGAGAACAATATGGAAGAAGTTGGGGACATATTTTTCCTTTAGCTCAGCTTATCACCCTCATATAGATGGGAATACTAAGGTGGTAAACAAAATTTTGGGAAACTTATTGAGGAGTTTGGTCACTGAACATCATAATTAGTGGGATCAGATTCTTCCACAAGGAGAATTTTCATACAATAATTTACCAAACAAGAGCACTGGAAAGAGCCCATTCCAAATATTGTATGGAATGCAACCCAGGGGAGTATCTAAGTTGAGAGACTTGGAACAGAGTGAGATCAAGAGCGGTGGGGAAAAATATTTTGCTGCAGAAATGCAGAGGCTCCATAGCCAGATCAGAGGACCGTTGCAGAGTTCTAACTAGGAGTACAAGCATAGAGCAGATCAACATCACAAAGAAACTCAATTCAAAGTAGGAGATAAGGTTCTGGAACATATCAGGAAAGAAATGTTCTCTAGGGGAACATATAACAAGTTGAAGATGAAGAAGATCATATCATGTTAGATCTTAAGGAAGTTTCATGCAACCGCCTATGAGATTGAGCTGCCAGATGATATGGGCATATCACCCATATTCAATGTTTCATACATGTACCCTTACAAGAAATATGATGCAGAGATATCGGAATATCAAGAGAATATCCAATGGGAAAAACAAATGCCGGTAGTAGAAAAACCACAAATGGAGAAAATCGTTGATCAGAGGATTGACAAGAAGATGGTGAGTAAGATGTATTTTGAATATTTGGTCAAGTGGAAGGGACACCCAATAGAAGATGATAGTTGGGAACATGAAGATGATATCCAGAAGCATGGAAGGACAATGCATGATCTCATGGATAGGAGTCCATGAATTTTTGTCAAGGGGAGTATGATGCAGGAGCAGCGTTTTCAACCACGTGGAGAAAAACCCATCAACATCAAAGCATCTGTATGGGAGCTCAATGTTGGTAGTTGTAATAGATATTCGTAAATCCACCTTAACTCAATGCAATAATTAATCTTTTGAGACACGCTTGAACGATTCAAGATATTCATTAGGCTAAGTTGTAGAGTAGACAAGTAGCCACGGGAGAACCCTAAGAATCCTCTGATAAAGAGAGGTTTTGTACAACCGAATGTAATTCGCTAGTTAGGAAGATAGAGAGTTGCAAGTGAGTAGATGGAAGTTAGTAGGAGATTTATGAGTTTCATTTTTTGTTTTTTCATAGTTGTAACCATTTTCACTTTGGAATAGAACAGAAGAAAATTGATCCAATGCATGGTGTGAACATTGTTTGAAATTCTATGACATTGATTTTTTATGAGTGAATGGAACTGTGAATGTTAAGATAAGTTTCAATTGTTTCTCTTCTATTGAAGTAGTGCAAGTTGTGGACACATAATGCAAGGAGTGTGTGACAGGATTTGTTTCGATTCCAAATATTAGAAGAGATAACACAGAACTTTCGAAACCTTGCGTAAAGATCTAGTACAAAGAGTGCATAGATTTGAGATTTGACTAAGTGTCGAGGGGACTTTTCAATAAGTCAAGGAACCAAAAAACGAGGACACCAGGAGGGAAAGAGGAAATTTCTCTTCGATAAATCCTTGGAATATAAGTTATCTAAATCCCAAAATTGTAAGGAGTGCATCAGGAATAAAAATCTTCACAAGACCAATCTCACAAGGGACAACCCTTTTCATAAGTGTTAACGAAGTCCAAGAGTCAGACTCGTCGGAGGAACAAAGGTTTAAAGCCTTTGGGAACTTAGGAAATCTTCTAAGTCTAAATAAAGCATAAGCACATGGGAGGAAAGATCTTAGTCATTCAATATGAAAGCTAGAGAACTAGAACCGTCCATCAAGAGGGATGTGTGGTGAACGACCAATGTTTAGTTGACTCGCACTTGGAATAACTCAAAGGGCAGAGTGCCAAGAACTCACGAGTCTCGAATCCATGAATCGATCTGAGCCATTGGATATAGGAGATAACTGGAATGTTTATGTCCAGCGAGAAATCATCAATATTTCAAGGATCATAGGATTCGAGGTGATAAGTTTCCGACTTTGCGAAACACAAAGTCCTGAAATCCTCATGACCATTGGATCGAGGGAGGATTTGAACCGTCAGATATGAAAATCTGGAGTTTGGATAGAGGAAGGACGGAGGTTCCATATAACGGGAGTACCTAATATGAAAAACCCCAACGTGCTCAGAGGTTTATCCCCAGGTCATAGTGAGCGGTCACGTGGAAAAAGGAAAAGGGAGGAAATAGCGAGTGTTACGTCCTTGTCGAAATTTCGGCAATCGAGAGAGTCGGAGTGGCTCACGTGAAAATACCCGACTTGTGAAATCGTGATGCACCTTTGGAATAGGTGGGTGGTGACTGGTGTGGTCACGTAAGAGAAGGGGCTTAGCCATAGAAGGGCTAGCGCTCGTTTGGCACTAAGATTTTAACAATGCTAAGGAGAAGGCCCGTGGGACTCATACAACCTACGTTTTTGGAGAAAGGACCTGTGTAGGTGAGTTTGGGGTCTAGAAGAGACCCGAAGAGTCAATTAGACTCAATTTCTTGATCGATCCTAGATCGGGAGGTCATGCAGCCCTTAGGAGAAAAGGTGGGGGTCCACATCATGGAGGAACAAACCTACCTTTGGCCTTCATTAGGGCTTGAAGCCCATAGTTTGGATTCCATGACCCACACGTTGGGAGTATCTAGAAGATGGATGTTTCCTTTGAAGGAAAGAGAAGACACCTTGAAGGAGGATACCTAGCCCTCATTTTCCCAATGTTTAACCTTGCAAAGTCATAATGTCTGTCTCTTGGGCTTAACATCATGCTTTTGGTCTAGGGTTTGATGATCATGGTGATGATTTGATGAATTGGCATGATTGATGAAGATAATACCCTACCGCATGAAGGGATTTACTTCGAAAGACCAACAAATTCCTCTCCAAGATGAACCTTTTGCTAAAAGTGCCAAGACATCACCTAATTAAGGCATGACATCATGTTTTTAGGGTTTCTTTTGTGAAAAAATCATTTTAATTTTGTAAAGGGGAAAAACAAAAGAGTTTGACCTTATTATTTTTTGGTTTAACC
>JZKD02S0467357.1:0-10334 GCA_000966675.3 Picea glauca
TCCACACCCCTAACCAATACAATGGCTGCTGGAATTGAGGGGTCCTTTTCTCCTTTTCCACCTGGATGCCCAAACATAGGGCCTCCAACTTTGCAATTGCCATCAATAAAAACCTAGAGGGTAAGTATGTTCCTTGAAAGGCATGGTCAACCAGAATGTTGGTTTTACATAAATTGTACTTGATACTGATTCACCTTCCCTCTCAGTATCAACAATTGATATCAGAGAAGGTTACCTTCAGAACAATCTAATCACTGGAAGGAGGATCGCGAGCGAAAATGGAAGGCCACATTCCAAATGGGATTCCACCATTTGATGGAAACAAATATGCATACTGGAGCAACAGAATGCAAACTTACTTGACAGCTCTAGGAATGGATATTTGGCTCTCAGTTATCAATGGCTATAAAGTTCCGAAAAACACTCCAACCGATCTAGATGAGAATAAATTAATGAGCTGTAATTCAAAGGCCAGGGATGTTATCATGAGTGGATTGACACCAAATGTTTCTAGTGAGGTGATGGGTTGTAGCACAACTAAAGAGGTTTGGGACAAACTTAAAAACATTTATAAGGCAATCCAAAAGTCAAGCAGGTCAAGCTCCAATGATATAGAACATAGTTTGAAAATCTGAAGATGGATGAAGAAGAATATATTGCAACCTATTTACTTAGAGTAGATGAAGTTGTCAATGCCATCATAGGATTAGGAGAAGAATTCAAAGAATCCTTAATTATACAGAAAGTGTTAAAATCACTTCCTTTGAAGATATGATGCCAAGGTCTCGACCATTGAATAAACTAGGGGTTTGACCAAAATGACAATGGATGAGCTACATGGGATCCTCACAACATATGAAATGAGAAAAGATACAGAAAATAGACAACAAAACAGAGAAACAACTTTTAAAGCCACAAAAAAAACAAGGAACAAAGAACACAAGGTAGAAGAAAATTCAGGGGATGAATTAGATGAAGAAGAAGCACATTTCGTAAGGAAGCTCAAGAGGAGAACCGACAAATACAAAGGTAAATTACCTTTTAAATGCTTCAATTGTGGTAGAATAAGACACTATGCTAAGAAATGTTCATTTGAAGAAAATAAAAGCTTCCATAAGAAAAATAGGTCTCAATTCCAAGGAGGATGGCAGTTCTTTAGATGAAAGTGATGAAGAAGAAATGGATGTAAGGGAAGTTCTCTTCATAACCCAAGAAACTCAGAATTATGATCACAAAAATTCTGAAATAGAAGAAATCAATTCTGAAGAAGAGTCTGATGGAAAAACAAGTTTTGACTCTCTATGGGGAGGAAAAGACATCACATAAAATGAACAAGAAGATGATGAGAATCTTGAAAAATTGAAGCATGTCGAACAAGATAATGCTAAGCTTAGAAAAAAAAAATAGAGAGCTAAGAAACAAATTGGAAAATTATGAAAAAGAGAATCACAAGCTTGCAAAAATAATTAACATCTTGAAGAAGCAATTAGAAGATTATGAGAAATTAAAAGTAGAATTGGATCACACAAGAAAAGCATTGATGTTGACAATGGAAAAGTTGGAAAATTTTGGAAGAAGTACTGAAAAGCGAGATGAAATTCTTAGCAATTAGAGATCACCTACCGATAAGATATGACTTGGATATGACAATATTTCAGAGACAATAAACATAGATAAAGAGGACAAGAAATATGAAGGAAATTCTAGAAGTTATGCAAATGCCTTAAGAAGTGGAATCAACAATCAAGAAGAAATTGAAGAACAACATGAACATGACAGAAGATCAGAATTTAGAAGGGGTGAGACATCAAGAAGGTCATTTCCTACCACGTATGAGAACAACCAAGAGGGAGTTGAAGAGCAATAAGAACATAAAACCTCCAACTGGAACAAAAGATCAAAATACAGAAGGCGTGAAGCACCAAGGTCACTTTCTATTGGATATGAAAATATTTTTCTTGGTCATTGTTATACTTGCAGAAACTTTGGACACAAAGCAATTCACTGCAAAATCAATGCAAGAAATGACTATATGAGAAACATAAATGATTATGAATATCCAAGGAACAATCATGTAAACAATCTGGAAGTGCTTATGGATTTGTCAATAGAAATTACAATCCATTTGATCCGATGATGGATCAAAATATTGTATGCTACAAATGCAATAATGCTACATTAGAGATGATTGGCACATCACACTTGTTTTATAATGTTTTCTTCTTCAAAGATTAAATTGGTGTTTGTGTATTAATCTCAAAATCACAAATGTTTTTTGGTTCATTTTGTTGCGAGGGAAAGTTATAAATGAGCCTCTCATAAATAACATTATAGGATTTGTGTGTAATTTGTAAATAATTAAAAAAAAAAAAAATTGTTGACAAAAGGACATTCTTTTAATCATAGGCATAATTAATTTAATATTCATAGGTATGATTTTGCAAATATTTTTGTTTTAAGTCTTGGTAGTTGTGATGAAATTTTGATTCATTAGGAAATTTAAGAATATTTAACTACTAGACATAATGCATCTAATATTTGTGATGACATTTTTCTAGTAACAATCATTAAACTTTATAGGGTTGGCAAGTGTAGGGGGGTGGGAGGGTTGTTATTGATCTCAATGTACACCAAGAAATACGTTTTGAATCAGGATTAGGTGTAGCAACTAATAATCAAGCTAAAGCTTAATCTTTATTAAAGGCTTAAGNTCCCTCTCAGTATCAACAATTGATATCAGAGAAGGTTACCTTCAGAACAATCTAATCACTGGAAGGAGGATCGCGAGCGAAAATGGAAGGCCACATTCCAAATGGGATTCCACCATTTGATGGAAACAAATATGCATACTGGAGCAACAGAATGCAAACTTACTTGACAGCTCTAGGAATGGATATTTGGCTCTCAGTTATCAATGGCTATAAAGTTCCGAAAAACACTCCAACCGATCTAGATGAGAATAAATTAATGAGCTGTAATTCAAAGGCCAGGGATGTTATCATGAGTGGATTGACACCAAATGTTTCTAGTGAGGTGATGGGTTGTAGCACAACTAAAGAGGTTTGGGACAAACTTAAAAACATTTATAAGGCAATCCAAAAGTCAAGCAGGTCAAGCTCCAATGATATAGAACATAGTTTGAAAATCTGAAGATGGATGAAGAAGAATATATTGCAACCTATTTACTTAGAGTAGATGAAGTTGTCAATGCCATCATAGGATTAGGAGAAGAATTCAAAGAATCCTTAATTATACAGAAAGTGTTAAAATCACTTCCTTTGAAGATATGATGCCAAGGTCTCGACCATTGAATAAACTAGGGGTTTGACCAAAATGACAATGGATGAGCTACATGGGATCCTCACAACATATGAAATGAGAAAAGATACAGAAAATAGACAACAAAACAGAGAAACAACTTTTAAAGCCACAAAAAAAACAAGGAACAAAGAACACAAGGTAGAAGAAAATTCAGGGGATGAATTAGATGAAGAAGAAGCACATTTCGTAAGGAAGCTCAAGAGGAGAACCGACAAATACAAAGGTAAATTACCTTTTAAATGCTTCAATTGTGGTAGAATAAGACACTATGCTAAGAAATGTTCATTTGAAGAAAATAAAAGCTTCCATAAGAAAAATAGGTCTCAATTCCAAGGAGGATGGCAGTTCTTTAGATGAAAGTGATGAAGAAGAAATGGATGTAAGGGAAGTTCTCTTCATAACCCAAGAAACTCAGAATTATGATCACAAAAATTCTGAAATAGAAGAAATCAATTCTGAAGAAGAGTCTGATGGAAAAACAAGTTTTGACTCTCTATGGGGAGGAAAAGACATCACATAAAATGAACAAGAAGATGATGAGAATCTTGAAAAATTGAAGCATGTCGAACAAGATAATGCTAAGCTTAGAAGAAAAAAAATAGAAAGCTAAGAAACAAATTGGAAAATTATGAAAAAGAGAATCACAAGCTTGCAAAAATAATTAACATCTTGAAGACGCAATTAGAAGATTATGAGAAATTAAAAGTAGAATTGGATCACACAAGAAAAGCATTGATGTTGACAATGGAAAAGTTGGAAAATTTTGGAAGAAGTATTGAAAAGCGAGATGAAATTCTTAGCAATTAGAGATCACCTACCGATAAGATATGACTTGGATATGACAATATTTCAGAGACAATAAACATAGAGAAAGAGGACAAGAAATATGAAGGAAATTCTAGAAGTTATGCAAATGCCTTAAGAAGTGGAATCAACAATCAAGAAGAAATTGAAGAACAACATGAACATGACAAGATCAGAATTTAGAAGGGGTGAGACATCAAGAAGGTCATTTCCTACCACGTATGAGAACAACCAAGAGGGAGTTGAAGAGCAACAAGAACATAAAACCTCCAACTGGAACAAAAGATCAAAATACAGAAGGCGTGAAGCACCAAGGTCACTTTCTATTGGATATGAAAATATTTTTCTTGGTCATTGTTATACTTGCAGAAACTTTGGACACAAAGCAATTCACTGCAAAATCAATGCAAGAAATGACTATATGAGAAACATAAATGATTATGAATATCCAAGGAACAATCATGTAAACAATTTGGAAGTGCTTATGGATTTGTCAATAGAAATTACAATCCATTTGATCCAATGATGGATCAAAATATTGTATGCTACAAATGCAATAATGCTACGTTAGAGATGATTGACACATCACACTTGTTTTATAAAGTTTTCTTCTTCAAAGATTAAATTGGTGTTTGTGTATTAATCTCAAAATCACAGATGTTTTTTGGTTCATTTTGTTGCGAGGGAAAGTTATAAATGAGCCTCTCATAAATAACATTATAGGATTTGTGTGTAATTTGTAAATAATTTAAAAAAAAAATTGTTGACAAAAGGACATTCTTTTAATCATAGGCATAATTAATTTAATATTCATAGGTATGATTTTGCAAATATTTTTGTTTTAAGTCTTGGTAGTTGTGATGAAATTTTGATTCATTAGGAAATTTAAGAATATTTAACTACTAGACATAATGCATCTAATATTTGTGATGACATTTTTCTAGTAACAATCATTAAACTTTATAGGGTTGGCAAGTGTAGGGGGGTGGGAGGGTTGTTATTGATCTCAATGTACACCAAGAAATACGTTTTGAATCAGGATTAGGTGTAGCAACTAATAATCAAGCTAAAGCTTAATCTTTATTAAAGGCTTAAGATTCTTGATCCAAGGTAGATAAAGAATTTGATAGTCATTCGAGACTCGACAAATATAATTAGAAGCGTGCACAATCCCACCAGCTTGTCAGATTTTAGTTTGGCGAGGCTTATATTGAGAATACAAATGAAGGCAAAAAAAATACAATGTTTATCATATGGTTCCATACCCCTAACCAATACAATGGCTGATGGAATTGAGGGGTCCTTTTGTCCTTTTCCACCTAGATGCCCAAACATAGGGCTCCAACTTTGCAATTTCCATCAAGAAAAACCCAGAGGGTAAGTATGTTCCTTGAAAGGCATGGTCAACCAAAATGTGGTTCTACATAAATTGTACTTGATATTGATTCACCCCCCCTCTCAGTATCAACAATTGGTATCAGAGCAGGTCACCTTCAGAACAATCTAATCACTGCAAGGATAATCATGAGCAAGAATGGAAGGCCATATTCCAAATGGGATTCCACCATTTGATGGAAACATTTATGCATACTGGAGAAACATAATGAAAACTTACTTCACAATGCTAGGAATGGATATTTTTCTCTCAGTTATCAATGGCTATAAAGTTTCGAAAAACACTCCAACCGATCTAGATGAGAAGAAATTAATGAGTTGTAATTCAAAGGCTAGGCATGCTTTCATGAATGGATTGACACCAACTGTTTCTAGAAAGGTGATGGGTTGTAGCACAACTAAAGAGGCTTGCCCGACAAACTTAAAAACATTTATAAGGCAATCCAAAAGTCAAGCAGGTCAAGCTCCAATGATATAAAACATAGTTTGAAAATATGAAGATGGATGAAAAAGAAGATATTGCAACCTATTTACTCAGAGTAGATGAAGTTGTCAATGCCATCATAGGATTAGGAGAAGAATTAAAAAAATCATTAATTATACAGAAAGTGTTAAGATCACTTCCTTTGAGATATGATGCCAAGGTCTGAACCATTGAATAAACTAGAGATTTGACCAAAATGACAATGGATGAGCTACATGGGATCCTCACAACATATGAAATAAGAAAAGATACAGAAAATAGACAACTAAACAGAGAAACAACTTTTAAAGCCACAAAAAAAACAAAGAACAAAGAACACAAGGTAGAAGAAAAGTCAGGGGATGAATTAGATGAAGAAGAAGCATATTTCGTAAGGAAGCTCAAGAGGGGATCCGACAAATACAAAGGTAAATTACCTTTTAAATACTTCAATTGTGGTAGAATAATACACTATGATAAGAAATGTTCATTTGAAGAAAATAAAAAATTCAACAAGAAAAAGGGGTCTCAACTCCAAGGAGGATAATAGTTCTTCAGATGACAGTGATGAAGAAGAAATGGGTGTAAGGGAAGTTCTCTTCATAACCCAAGAAACTCGTAATTATGATCACAAAAATTATATAATAGAAGAAATCAATTCTGAAGAAGAGTCTGATGAAGAAACAAGCTTTGACTCTCTCTAGGGAGGCAAAGACATCACATAAAATGAACAAGAAGATGATGAGAATCTTGGAAAATTGAAGCATGTCGAACCAGATAATGCTAAGCTTTGAAACAAAAATAGAGAGCGAATAAACAAACTGGAAAATTGTGAAGAAGAGAATCAGGAGCTTGCAAAAATAATTAACAACTTGAAGGAGCAATTAAAAGATTATGAGAATTTAAAAGCAGAATTGGATCACACAAGAAAAGAACTAATGTTGACAATGAAAAAGTTGGAAAATTTTGGAAAAAGTACTGAAAAGCAAGATGAAATTCTTAGCAATCAGAGATTAACTACAGATAATACATGACTTGGATATGAAAACATTTCAGAGACAACAAACACAGATAAAGAGGACACAAAATATGAAGAAAATTCTAGAAGTTATGCAAATCCCTTAAGAAGTGGAATCAACAATCAAGAAGAAATTGAAGAACAACATGAACATGACAGAAGATCATAATTTATAAGGGGTGACACATCAAGAAGGTCTGTTCCTACCATGTATGAGAACAACCAAGAGGGAGTTGAAGAGAAGTAGGAACATAACACCTCCAACTGGAACAAAAGATCATAATTTAGAAGGCGTGAAGCACCAAGGTCACTTCCTATCAGGTATGAGAATATTTTTCTTGGTCATTGTTATACTCACAGAAACTTTGGACACAAAGCAATTCACTGCAAAATCGATGCAAGAAACGACTATATGAAAAACATAAATGATTATGAATATCCAAGGAACAATCATGTAAACAATAGATTTGGAAGTGAGTATGGATTTGTCAATAGAAATTACAATCCATTTGATCCAATGATGGATCAAAATATTGTATGCTACAAATGCAATAATCTTGGTCACAAAGCACGAGATCACACATATATGAAAGAAGATGCTTCTATCATAAAACCAACTACAACATGGGGAAGGAACGATAATCCAAACAAGGAAGATTGTCGATTAACATTGATCACTGAAGATAAAGAAGATGAATGGTACATAGACAGTGGGTGCTCAACATAAATGACTGGGGACCAAAACAAATCCATCAGCCTGAATAAAGGAAAAAGTGGCAGAGTTGCATTTGGAAATGACTCCTCTGTACAAATACTCGGAAAATGTGTAGTGAGTCTTGGAAGTGAAAATGTAAAAGCAACAAATGTCCTATTGGTTGAAGAATTGAAGCACAATCTCCCCAGTGTCAGTAAAATATGTGATCAACGATACAATTTTAAGTTTGATTCCCGGAGATGTGGAATTAGAGAAGAAGATTCAGGCAAGTTCATTGTAACAACAACAAGAAGACCAAATAATACATACATCCTAGACAAAAAGGAGAGCAAGAAAGTTGAGAGCTCCAAGGAAAGTATAAGGAGACAAAAAAGAAGAAGTACTATTAAATGCCATGAGTTCATGGAGAACAACACTAAAGAAAAGAGTCACCCTTTTCCATTGATGTCAAAGGGGGAGAGAAAGATAAGGAGCATGATGACAGGCGGAATATGGAGTATGAGTGTTTCTATCAATTGCAGAGGGGGAGATTGTTGGAAATTTGGTTGTCATTGATGTCAACCCTAGAAGAAGTTCAAAAGCCCCGTAGATTGGTTGAATAAAAAGAACATGAAGGACATTGCAAATGCATGTAGAACCTCCATGGATTGATATCCCTCATCAATCTGTTTCCAACGATAGGTGGCACGCCATGACGTGCCAACTATCGATGGAAACGGCTTGACGCGGGCTATCAATCCATGGAGGTTCTACATGCATTTGCAATGTCCTTCATGCTCTTTTTCTTCGACCAATCTGTCGAGATTCTAAAATTCTTCTAGTGTTGACATCAATGACAACCAAATTTCCAACAAATTCTACATAAAGACATTGACAAAAAACTTGTCATGACATGATTCCCACACCAAACTGCTCCTTGATCCTCTTGGTGTACCCTTATGACATGTAAGATTTTGCATGTTTCTTCCATCCCGTCCTGTTTTATTTTTTCTTTATAGAATTGGAAGTATATCATTTACTTGGTCTTTCTTTGATGTTGACAATGTTTCATGTGCTTTTATAGTTACATTATTGCATGTCATCCTACATGTCTATGCATTTTCTGTGGGCGAAGTGTAATAGTTTTACTTTTTATTCATTTTCTCCTACTTAAATATTCATCCTTTGTGATAAGAGTCTAAGTGGCACATCTAAAAATTACTCTTATATGCACTCTTATAAGATGTTTGAGATATAAAATGCAGAGTGCATATTTGTCTGTAGCTTGGAAGTAGTTCTAATTTGTAATGCATATGGTTTATTTCTTTCGAATGTTTTACCTCCTTGTCACATTAATAGTTGTACCAACCCATGAAAATAAGTTATAACATTTCACCTTAAATATGCAGTTCTCAATGATGGATATTTCCTTTCATAAGCAAGCATAACTTGCTATCAAAAGGAACAAATGCTTATTTCTTGAAGCATGGTTGAAGTTATCACTTTATGTTTGTTATTTCACTTTGAAGATATAATTTGTAGTGACAATATGATTGTCTATTCACTTTTGTGCAGGTGTGTGACATCTTCAATAAGTCTTAGTCATATGAAGAAAGTATAGGTTGATGCATTTTTCCTTTGATAAACAAGCATAACTCGCTATCAAAAGGAAGAAATGCTTCTTCCTTGAAGCATGGTTGAAGTTATCACTTGATGTTTCTTATGTCACTTTGACAATGTAATTTGTAGTGACAATAGGATTGTCTATTCACTTTTGTTCAGGTGTGTGACATCCTTAATAATTTTTAGTCATTCCAAGAAAGTATAGGATTTATTTTCTCATCAAGAAGGCATCATAAATGTTGTTGTTATGATTGATATGATCAACTGTCTCTATGGTTTTTGGAAGTCATGGAATCTTTTGTTCATTTATGTTGTTAATGAATGAGTGTTGGTTGTATGTGAGAGGAAAATTGTTAGTTTCAAGAGGAAGAAGTGGAGGATTAATGTGGAACAAAATCCCAAATTACAGATATTCCAAATTATCTTTGACATAAAATTATGGAAATTTCACCTTGAAGTACTATTTTACCATTTTAAGGTATCTTCTACACAAATGTTTTTATGATAATACTATTTTACCTTCTTAAATATATCCATCACAAATTATTTCAGCATTAGAATACTATAAGCTCAAGGATAAATATGCACCTTTTTATTGAATACATTAGAGATGATTGACATTTAACATCACACTTGTTTTATAAATTTTTCTTCTTCAAAGATTAAATTGGCGTTTGTGTATTAATCTCAAATTCACGGATGTTTTTTGGTTGTTCATTTTGTTGCAAGGGAAAGTTTTAAATGAGCCTCTCATAAATAACATTATAGGATTTGTGTGTAATTTGTAAATAATTTTAAAAAAATTGTTGACAAAAGGATATTCTTTTAATCATAGACATAATTAATTTAATATTCATAGGTAAGATTTTCAAAATATTTTTGTTTTAAGTCTTGGTAATTTTGATGAAATTTTGATTCATTAGGAAATTTAAGAATATTTAACTACTAGACATAATGCATCTAGTATCTGTGATGACATTTTTCTAGTAACAATCATTAAAGTTTATAGGGGTGGC
>JZKD02S0467357.1:36612-61439 GCA_000966675.3 Picea glauca
ACTCTTTCATCTCATGGCGTTTTAGGAATTGACCAACACCGAGTTTCACTATGGAGCTCGTGAGAATTTGTTCTTATCTTATCAATGCTTATTTTTTTCTTTACACTTGGCAAAACAGATAGATAATTTTGATCTTCTAAATTAGGGTTGATTACATCCTTATAATACCTTAATTTTATTTTTTCCTCTAACTCTTTATCACACAATATTTTCTCCTTAAATTTTGATATGACGTTTTTTTTAATAGTATCTTTATTCTGCAAAATGGTGTCTTCCATGATTCCCCAATAGTTTAGCCAAGACTGGGCATCTTTATGCCATCCTCGCTTGAGTCGATGGTGGTTATGAATCAATTTTGAAGAAATTTTAGGAAGCCTCTTGTCTTCCATGTTGTTTAACTTGTTCTTATACATTAGGGATCTAGTCACAGGCATGCTCTCAAGAGGCGAGAGGCTTGTTTCTAAGAGGAGGATGGGATAGGGTGTATTTCCTTTAATTTTGAGATTATAGGTTATACAATTGTTTTGTATTTGCTCTATCTTTCTCCAGGATTCACGAGAGATACTATAGCCCCAGACTTCACATCCATAAAGAATAACAGGTGTAACAAGAGTCTCAAAGAGGACTTACTTCTTATCCCAACTCCAAATATCAGCTAATTTACAATTGTTTTCAAGCCCATAATAAGCTTTCCATCCCCCAATAATCCTTTTCTCAATGTTATAATTCCAATTGAGCTTGTGGTGAATATGAACTCCAATATATTTGTATGAAGTCATTTCCTCCAAGTTGTTGTTGTCACATACGAAGGTGTCATAAGGGATCTTATTGGATTTAATAATCATGACCTTGGTCTTATCAATATTAACAGTCATACCCATATTGGAGAAAAAATCCTTGAGAATTCTTAGTTGGTTTTCAAGATCATGGGGACTCCTTGCCATAAGAACGATATCATCAACATAAAGAAGAAGATTGATGACTATACCAGTGAGAGTAGGGCCAACACAACCTGTTTTTTCCAAGAAATCTTCTAACTTGTCAATGTATATGCCAAAAAGGGTAGGGGACAAGGGACAACCTTGTTTGACTCTGATATTGCAGTAAATCTCGTTTGACCATCCCTTAATGTTTTTAAACTTAGAAATAACATTCTCATACATCCTTATTGCAGCAACCCTAAACTCGAGAAGCACTTTTATCTCTTCCAACCTATTCCAAAGGTTTTTCATAGGAACCATGTCAAAATATTTTCTAAAGTCAACAAAACAACAAAAAAAATTGGTTTTAGTATTGCAGAACTCCTCTGCAATGATCCTAAAGGTAACATATGGTCCATAGTTGAATGATATCTCCTAAACCTTGCCTGGCCTTTAATTGTTTTACCGTGACTTTCTAGCCAAAGGCTAATCTTCTTTTCCAAAATAATTCCATAAAGCTTGGCTAAAATCGGGCTAATTATAATGGTCCTATAATTAGAGGGAATGTTTCTATCCCCATTTCTAAAAATAGGAACAATGAGGCTTTGCGTCCAGGTTTTAGGGAATCCCTGCTTGACTGCTAAATTGAAGAGCTTGTGTATGTGAGGGATAAGGATTGGGCCTCCTATTTTAAAAATTTCAGCTTGGTAGCCTTCAATGTCCTTAGCTTTCCCATTTGCAAGTCGCTTAACCCTGAACTCTATGTCATCTAAAGAAAAAAATTCTTCTTTTGTAGGGACAATAGGAATGGTGTCCATGGCATTAGGGAACTCATAAAGAAATTTAAGGTAGTAATTCTAGTCCCTTAAGGGAATCCTATTATTTTCTTTAGTGTTGCGTTTTAGAATTTGGCTCTAGAACTTCTTAGGATCCAACTTATATAGTTGTGAAGGTTGCTCTTGCCTTTTGTTGATATAATACCTTTTTTTCCTTTTAATTAGGGCTTTGTACGTATTGATCTTATCGAGTTTCAAGGACTCATTAGAAGCATCCCTAATGAATTTTCTAACAATTTTACATTCTTTATCATACCAAGGGTTGGTTGTTCTATTATTCTTTTTATAGGACATCTAGAAAGAGAACTTGTTAATAGAAGTGGAAAGGGTAGTTGTAAAATTATGATAGAGTTCTTCAATGTCGTCCTAATAAGTTAGGAGATTTAATTTACTATTTAAATCCTTTAAGAAAATGTCAACTTTACTTTTGTCAAAGCGCACATTCCTTTGATTATTAGAATTCTCTTCAATGGCGCTCCTATGCATGGAAAAATTTAGATTTAGGGTTAAAGGTTTATGATCATAGTCAGGCTCATAGTCATTTAAAAGGTCAAAAGTTGTTATTTGGTTGGAGATGAGGATATCCGATATCACATAATCTATAACACTACTACCTAGCCCATGAATACAAGTCATCTGGTTGGGGTTTGGCCACTTTATTACTCCATTGCAAATTATTAGGTCTTGAGAGCTGCAAAGCTTGACCAACTTAGTACCAAACAAATTCTCAATGAGGTCTTCAGAGCTTCTTTTGTAGTTATTAGATAAAACAAGGTCCTCATCTAGCCATAAAGGATTATGGTTGGAGTCATTACTTAAAAGAGTAGCTTGTTTAGTTGTAGTCCTAGCATTAAAGTCTCCTAGCAGAAGGATATTACCTTCATTTTTCAAACTATAAATATCTTGTTCTAAATTATTATAGGGACAATTGTTATCTAGACTGTTTTTCTTATAAAAATTAGAATTAGTAGGTGGGAAATAGAAAATTGTTATATACATCTTCTTAGCATTGGTGTTTGAAATTTCTATCCAAATGTATTGTTTGAGAGGGTCAATCTTATGAAGTTGAATGTGAGGAGAAATGTTCTTTCTAATATAACAAGCTATGCCTCCTATCCCTCTACAGTGGTATTTTTTGTTCCATGCCGACCACAAGACAAATCCTTCTATGTTAGGGACCTTAGACTCCTCATGCTCCCAAGTTTCATCTAGACAGATAATATCAATATCACCCAGGATCCAACTTATCATAGGACCTTTGCGCCATGGAAAACCATGACAGTTCCAAAAAAGGATCTCGAGTGTCCCAAATTCCTATTTATTATTATCCTTCTGGTCTCTATCCCTAACAATAGCTTTTTGATTTCTAATTATTGCCCATTTTCCTTCTCTCCTGGCTTCTTTTACTTTTTGAACTTCCTTCCTTAATTTAGCTTGGTCTTCAGGAATGAGGCCTTCAATTATAAATATTCCTGACCCTTTTAAGCACACAGATTTACTAAGTATGTTATATTTATGGTCATTACAACTTACTTTGACACGAATCAACCTATCTTTGTGATCAATTATTTTTCCTAGCCTCTTTGCTTCTATGAGGTAAGTTGTATCAATTTGTGATTTATTATTTAATTCTTCTTTTACTATTGCTAGCGTATCCTCCTCTTGTTGTTCTTTTATACCAAAAATATTGAGGTTCAAGGCTCTTTTGTTACACTCATGGTCCAGTTCGATTAGCTTATTCATTTCCTCATGTTACGAGGAAAATCTCTCTATGGCTAGGGTAAACCACAACACACAAAAATGATTGCAGAAATAAACGCTATTCTCAAGTATGCTATATAAACGAATATGCTAGCAAGACAAGATAAAAGGCCTACCTCATGTAGATGTTCGATGAAGTCCACCGTTGAGCACTTGACCCAAAGAAATATACCTGCAACTACTCCTCAACAACCAAGCAAAGCAAGCATATGATGATAATATATGATGTTAGCACATTCAATAGCATAACCCATTAATAAACATGACAAATACGCCCATGGAATAATAATTCAAATATTTGCAAGATATCAATTGGACGAGAAAATAGTATTTCTATTAATATATGATCAACATAAGTGAAAATGTTACAGACTTCCGTGTCGGCATGGTTCAGAACCGAGAAACTAAGTTCCTTCCCGTTGGGCCTCCACCACTTCAATCCTCCACCAAAGGCAAGCTCATATAAGAGAGACAATAAAGTTCTCAATCAACAAGGGAAGATCTTGGGGGCTGAACACTATGTTCAGACTTAAAGGACAAAGGGATGCAGACTCAATATGAAGTAAATAATTTCTCCAGAGTAACTTTACTCTCAAAGTTGAATTCTTTCTCCTCTTTTTCATAGCTCGGAATTGGACTGTGTATAGCCTTCAAATGGAACTGAAGGGCCGAGTCAAAATGTTTACAGTATATGGAAGGCCAAGGATCATAGATCTCCCGTTGTGACATGGGAACCCAACACCAATTTTCATTTTTGGGCACAAATCCCAATGTACGCGAGCTGTAGTGATGCAACCTGCATATACGCATGTTGTACAGTAGGCAAGGTGCATAGATGTGGGAAAATATGTATTTTTAGCTCTGGGATTTACAAACAGGGATGATAAATCTGCATAGGGAAATGGAAAAAGGCCTTCTATGCAATATTGCATAGGGTGAGGCAAATCTTGCTATAATAGATGCCCCCTAATGTGTGAGGTTAGAGGAGTATCTGGGATGGACGAAATACATTATCAACAACCCAAAAGTGGAGTGATGGAGAACCAACTGGAAGAACTAGTTTCTCATTAGATTCTTTACTGACTTTGCATACATGGCTGCCAATTTGAATTACATTGCAGATCCAGGTGAAAAATATACCAAACAACTATCCATGCCCATGAATAGGAAAATACAAATGTGGTTACATGCCAAAGGCTGTCATAGTCACGAACAAGGCCCAATAGAACCAATCTCAAAATCAATACGAAGATATCTGTTATACAATGGAGTACAATCTGATCTTCCATGATCATTGAATTCATATAGGTACCGGTCCAATGAAAAGTAAGCAACAACTCAGGAAAGCTGCGGCCACATACTAATTTCTTCAAGTCTTCTACATAATCCACCAAGGGTGCAAGTCTACATCATGTGAATAAAGGAGTTGAGGTCGAACACAATGAGACATCGTTTGATTACTGGTCATTTAGGTAAACCATTAACAAATGCGAGACAACCTATCGATAATGAAAGTAGGTATCAAAGCACCGAGTACATTCTTACAAGTGTGAATAAAGGAGTCAGTGTCAAACATCTGAAGAATCCATTGATAAGGAGACATTGATGTATTCCCACTATCGATGGCGAGAAAACTTGCCACTAATGATTGGAAGTCTCAAGGTACTCATAAGACTCTAGGTCATGTTTCCAGAATAAATGAGTTGAAGTCGATGGAAGGAGACTCACTGAAAGAAGAGAATTAAGGCATCTCTCATCATTCAACACAAGGTATAAAGCAAGAGCTTCAAGAGTTGGAGGAAATCGGACGAAGAACATGTTCACGAACCAACGACCCTATGCATCTTTTGCATGTGCCATGTGCAAGCGGTACACGAAAAAGACCCTCTGAATAGCAACCAATGAGGAAAAATGCTGACAAAGGCGAGTAAACCACCAATAAGGCAAATGGAATCCAAGACATTGCACGAATCCCAATGTGTGAATAGATGTCTTGCCGTCGAACACAAGGGAACCACCCAATCAATGACCAATGATGAAATGTCGATTGTTGGGTTCAAGGTTACCTACCAATGATGAAAGTAGGACCAAGGTGCATGATAGGACTACAATATCATATGATTCTGAGATAAACTAAGGGTATGGCTGCCATGCAAAGTCAAGAGTTTTGATAAATGACCGACAATAGTTGATAGACCTCCTTTGAACAAGAGCATGAGACATATGGAAGACTCTAACATCATAGAATCAATGATGAAACCATGAGATGCAGGAGGCATCAAATGAAATTTTTCATAGGGACTAGAAGAGTAACCAGTTGGTAGAGAAGACTCTGTAACAAGCTCAACTTCCTAAGGCCACGCTAAACCCAAAATTATGATGATAAATGGACTCAATAACTTTGTGCTTTGTTCAACGGAGACACAACTGCTTCCAATATAATAAATATAATACTCCCTTCCTGCCCGTCTTTTCTTGTTTTTTCATAGGAAAATGAATGTTATGATACAGAGGAGGAAACAAGTGTCGCAAGTAAGAAAAACTAGTTCTAGCAGTGGAACATACCTATGCTCAATGCAAGGAGATGCATGTGGGAGATGGAGACTCAAGGGAATGTTCCCTCTTGGGTACAGGGTGTCAAATTGTGAAGGATATAAACAGGGCTCTGCTTGGTTGAGGATGCAAAAAATGCTGAGGCAAACAATTTATAATGCAAAGCAGGAACCGACTATAGGCTCAATATTGCAAGCAAGGGCATGAGATGCAATCACAACTTAACACCAAAAAGTGTCATTTTTCATGACATTTAGTCTACTTGGTGTGAAAAAGGGATAAACCTGTGCCAAATAGACGTCCTTTCAAATCCGATTTACAAGTTTGAAAGAGACAAGTTCACTCAACAATATTTTCAATTTTTGAAGACGAGTTGGAAAATAGCTTAAATTAAACTCGGTTGGGAGTCCTCTAGGTATAAGGCACCATGTTTATGACTGAGAAATGAGGCTCAACATAAATTCATGTACTATCTATAAGGGACTCCCGGTCCTATGGAAAAAATCTCTGCATGGGCACCAAATGAAGCAAGGGATCTAACTAGGGCACCCATGTTTGGTAAGTCTCTACCACTTGATAACGACACCACTTATAACAGGTAGAAGGTTCTATGTCACACCTAAGGCATATAAGTGATAGCTATAGGACAATGCAAAAATGTATGGTGGAATGGATACCTATCCTATATGCTGGGTAGTGAAAATACATACCCGTGTTTACGAACGACCAACATAACGTTGAAATCCATAAGAATCCCTAGTGAAAACTTCAAAAACCAACTCAATCCACTTCTGTATTAGTCCATTAGGTGAAAAAATGACTCAAAACTATAGAAAGTGGGTAAAAACTGTTATAAATAGTAACAAAACCAGAAATTACTATGTCATTTTTGACTTTTTACCCAAATAGTGAAAATTGGACCAAATTACCTCCGATATTCAAATGGTGATTGCTGGAGCATCACAGGACGAAATCTGAAACCGTCTGGACCAAGTAATTCCTCTTCCCCTCCTCTTCCTTTCTAGTGGATTAATTTTTTCAATTAGGTTTCAATTTTTGAGTAAATTAGGGTGCAAATTGGGTAACTTGGTGTACATGGGCTACCATTTATCGGGTCGCGTATACGTGAGGTTATACACAACTGTAAAAACTACATGGTGCGTATACTCAGCCCTATACGCGAATGCAAATGAAGCAACTCATGTACAAGTCCGTAATCAATAATTTCTATGGTTGCTAACTCAAATTTTGACTTTTATCTATCAAGATGGTGCTAGAATGGAAGGAAAGGGAGCACGAGGAGGTAGATACTACTGTGGACAGAGATCAGGGGGCCCAAATGGCCTTGAAAATATGTGGTTTATATAAATTTTGAGAATTCAAATGGATGAGGGCCCAGGTGAGGTTGCTTGAGATGCTTGTGGATTATTGGGACCCTGCCAGTGAAAGCTTCAACCTCGATGGGTAACCATTGAGGATTGAAGTAGAGGATATCTACTTTTTGAGTGGATTATCGCGTTGGGGTGAGGTCGTACACCTCAAATCACAGGGAGCAGGGAGAAAAATGAAGATAGAGGAGTACATAGATGCTCACTGTGTAGCAGGGACTTCGAAGGTCAGGAGTTAACTCCCCATCCGAGTGATAAACAATCTTAGCCTCATGATTGTTGTCCTCATGTTGACCAGGATCACATGATTGGATTCGTTTCACCAGACATTGAGGCCTCTCATGTTCTATGTTGTAGATTGCTTGAGACCCACAATATATGACTAGTGTACCTCACTACTGGCTAATATGAAGAGCCAGTTAACAAAGTGCAAACAAGGTAGCAAGAGGAACTTCATATTTGCCTCTATCTTATGTAGTTTTTCTTTGAGCAGGTTGTTTGGGACTTAGAGTTGAGATTCTTTGAAGAGGACCTCGTGATCCAGCCATGGCATGATGGACTGAGGTAATGAGACGAAAGGGGGAGGTAGGGTTCCCACACCCTACAATGAGGATTTATTCTACTGGTGGAGGAGACAGGTCATTGCTCTGGATGACTACCCCTATGCAGGGATCGACTTCAAAGGGGACCCTGACATGCCACTCCCACCAAGGACCGCATATGGGGACATAGGTATGTCAAATGTTTTTAAATATTTCATTTTTTTGTATTTTTGTACAACGAAACAAAAATATTTTTGGATGATGCTTAATTACTGAATAGACACTTGTGTGACACAAATGTGGGTCCGTGACGGCCATACGAGCTTTCCCGACATCGTCAGAGGCACCGAGGAGATGGGGCGGTGGGAGGATAAGTTGAGAGAGCCCTTCAAAATGTGCAGGGAAACCTGTCTCATTTGACTCATAGGATTATGATGGTTTAGGTAGAGGATCTGCTGGAAGCCATGCATTGACAAGTAGTTGGTGTGCCCAGAGCTTGGGTGCGACTCTTTTGGCGTCTTGCAAACACCATAGTTTATTATCATGACACACATCCACCCAAGCTTGGGGATCAAGCATAATATATTTTCAATTAGAGCCCATTCCTAGGCTTGGCCAACATATTCCCCTCATAATCTTCTAACTCATAGGATCCTTTTTCTAGGACACGTTGCACGATATATGGATCATGCCACATGGGCTTAAACATGCATGCCCCTAGCGGTTCTTTGGCTTGATCATATAAGAGGACCATGTCACCCTCAACATACAACCGAGGACAGATAGACCTATCGTACTGAACCTTGACACGTCTTTTGTTTGCCTCGATAGTCATAGAGGTGTCTCGACGCTGCTCGTCAAGACTCTCTAGGTGCACAAGGCGTCACTCGAGATTGGAAGTGTCAGGTAGGAGTGTGACTGCCAACTTAAGAGAAGGGATTTCACATTCAATAGGTAAAATTGACTCCACACCGTGTACTAACTGGAAAGGGGAAAAACCGGTGGCAGTCTTGACTAAGGTTCGGTATGCCTAGAGTGAGGGATATAGCATAATGTGCCAGTCAGACTTACTCTGGCTGACAATTTTCTGCAAAATGGTCTTGAGAGACTTGTTGACAGCCTCTACCTGTCCATTTTCCTAAGGTAATAAGGAGAATAATGACCATGTTTAAACCCCAACTTAGATGTTAGTTCTTCCATCATTTCATTCTGAAAGTGACTGCCATGATCAGTGATAATCTCACTCGGGATACCAAACCAGACAATAATTTGATTGAATACAAAGAAGCTGAGAGTCTTCCCGTCGGATTTAAATGTATGCATGGCCTCAACCCACTTAGTAAAGTAGTCAATGACAATGATAATGTGCTGATTCCCCCCAGCCAAAGTTGAGTTGCAATCCATGAAGTCCACCCCCCACTTGGTGAAGGGGCCAACGGTAATGATTGGGTGAAGAGGGGCTGGATGCGGGTACATTTTCCGAATGGAAAGTTGGTAGGGGTGACACTTCTTAACCACTTCAATACAATATTTAAAGATAGATGGCCAAAAATAACCGGCTCGCAAAATTTTCTGGGCTGTCACAAGCCCGGATAGATGACCACCAGAAGCCCCACAATGGCAATCGTTTAGGACTGACTCAAATTCCCCGTGAGTTAAACAACAACGCAAGATATTGTCTATTCCTTGTTGATACAAAGTGTCACTGATGATAATATAATTCTTAGCTTTGTATCTTACACGTCGTCGGTCATCTCGCGAGAGATGCTAAGGGAACTTCAAAGTTTGAAGATAGAGAACAATGTCTCCATACCATGGGTCAGACGATGAGACAAGGAAAATGTGTTCATCCACAAATGGATCAACATGGATAACATCCTCATCTAATCGTGGAAAGTCAGATATTAACTCCATAAAGACTAGTGATTTCTTGGATTTCGAAGAGGTGAAATCGATATCAAATTCTTGTAAAATTACAATCCATTTATTATATTTCCCCCCATGATACTCCTAGTAAGGACATATTGAAATGGATTGACATCGACCATCACAGTAGTCTTGCAAAGTGGCACATACCTCCTACCCTCGGGCCGAGATCAGCGCGGGATCTTTTCCAAACCACGTAAAGAGTTAATTAAACCCTTTGTTTAAGCCACGAAATATTTTGGGCTTCGCGAGTTTGAGGTTCTCGACGCAGTGTCACAACTCTTACACTCGTTGAAACACGAAATGCCAATGAAGATTGACTCCTACAAAGCAACGAGTACATGCCACCTGTTTCCCACTAATTTCGGCTTTTTGGAATTTGAGCGAACAACCAACAGTCATTTCTCTTCCCTTATGATTTCCCGAACTCTGAAATTTTGCCTTTGGAGGGATCGACGGTTATGAGGCTCCCTTGATCCAACAGTCCCGATATTTTTGGGATTTCGCAAACTGGGAGTTTGAAACTCTCGACTCCAAAATCACTTGTCGTGCCAATCCCCAAATTCCCGAAATATGTATTCGCACAAGATCCATCGACTCTCGTTGGATTGGATCCAATGACCCCTATCTCTCCTAAGATTTTGAACGCTAAAAGACGCTCAACCGTAACTTCCTCACATATTTGCGAGATCCAACGGTCCACAAAATTTCGACACTTTTCCACGAAGTGTTTCCACCATTCAATTTCACACCTGATAATCCCTTTCGCTATTCAGATGTTAGAGTGACCAAGGGTTTTGGCTTGCACTCCAAACTTACGAACTCTGAATTCCCAAAACGCTCTGACATCTTGAACTGACCACGATCAATAGTTCACATTGACTCTTGATATTAGGGTGGTGGTTTGTTCGACTCCTAACCACCTTACAACTCCTCTGGATCCTATGGTCCTCGCGATTTCGTGAGTTCTCCACGGAGAATTCTGACCGTCCGATTCACTCTTCAATGACTTCTGCCCAAATGAATCGGTGTTCTCCCTCCTGAACTTGACTTCTGTGAGACGATTACAATCTCTATCTCCCTTTGAACACTTCAAAGGTGTTATCCTTCCTGAGCTTCCTCTTATAACTCAAGCTTCCAAAAGGATCCCTGCACGCACTCCTTGCGGCAAAATTTCAAATAACCTCTGGTTATTTGAGTCTTTGACCCTGTGCACTCTTTGCAACAATATTCCTTCAAATTTCCCCTTAGTTGATAAGTTCTAAAGATTCAACCAACCTGTGCACACCTTGCACGACTCTGAGTTACACCTGCACTTCTGCTGGTATGAGAACAACGATATCTCTTCTGATCTTTTTGAGATAAAACTCGGGTCCTCGTCAACGTACACCTTGCGGAAGTTCACTGCACTCCTTGCAGGAATTCTTAGGGAGAGAAACAATTGAAACTCATTCTTCTTCTCTTTTTGACTTCATACATTCAACATGAAATCATACACACAACACCACATTGAAATAAATGCATAACAGAGAAAACAGAACGACTTTAAACATACCATTCAACTAATGTAAATAATAAGCATCATAACACCATGAAAATTGAGTCAAAGATTCATATATTAACTTAAGTGCTCCTGTACATGGGTTCTTCTCTACAGCTCTCTGCTTCAGCTCTACAACTTATGAATTCTAAATGATCATCCAAAAATTACAATGATACAAGGGTGAGGGTGTCTATATCCGTTTTCCCTCCTACGCTTCTAAACTGTCTAATCTATTAAATTAAATCTACCTACTTGCATTCATTATGCATAAATGCCTCTGCATTCGACAAATGAGACCAACGCTCAAGATCTATTTACAACATCTAGATATAAATGTAAGTACACTTCCCTTAGCTATTTCATTAATTTCCATTCATTAATCTTCAAAACACTTCAAAATGTGTGCTGGTACTTTTCCAGTTGTCTCCTGCCTTTATGATTGCTTGGCTGGCTGCGTACGATGCTCCTTCATCATACTCCCTTGCTTGAAAATTTTCATGAACTCCTGTTCATAAGCTCTTTCACTGTCTGTCCATCCGTTTGAGGATGATACACTAAGCTGAAAGACAAACTTTCCCCCAAATTATTCTATAAGGTTCTCCAGAAATTCCCTATGAACTTGGTATCTCGAGAAAAAATGATGCTCTTTGGCAAGCCGTGAAGTTTGACGACTTCCTTGAAAAACAGGTTCGCAATATGAGTTGCATCGTTGGTTTTTCGGCATGGTATGAAATGTGCCATCTTTGAAAATCTGTCGAATACCACAAAGATTGAATCACATCCTCTTTGTGTCCTTGGCAGTCCCAATATGAAATCCATGCTCACTGCATCCCACGACCTTTCAGGTATGGGTAATGGTTGGTATAACCCTGCGTTTTGCCTTTTTCCTTTCATGTGCTAGCAAATTCTGCATCTATCCATAAATTTCTTAACATCTGTCCTCATCCCTGGCCAATAATATGAGTTATTCAACTTTGAGAACGTTTTATCATGACTGAAGTGTCCGACCAATCCTCCACTGTGTTTTTCCTTCAACAAATTCTGGCTCATGGAGCCTTTCAGAATACATATTTGATTGCTCCTGAATAATAATCCATCATGGATCATATATTCAGTCCATTGGCTTCTATCCCTGAGAATTGGATTCTCAGATGCTTCATATGCCTCTTTAAAATATGGGTCATCCCTATACATTTCTTTGAGTTTATCAAAACCAAAAGTCTTGACTCTGAATTCCTGCATAAGAAAACATTTCCCGCTCAAAGCGTCAACAACTTTGTTAGCAGTTCCAGAAATATGCTTAATCACAAAAGTAAAATTCTGCATGAATTCAACCCATTTAGCATGTTTTTGGTTCAACTTCTCCTGTTGAGTCACGAATTGCAAAGCGTGATTATCACTGTACAAAACAAACTCCTTGGGAACCAAATAATGTCTCCATTTCTTCAGTGCTTGTATGACTGCATAGAATTCCTTGTCATACGTGGAGTACTTAATCTTCATTTCATTCAGTTTTTCACTGAAATACGCGACCGACCTGTTGTCTTGGCTCAAGACCGCTCCAATTGCAAATCCACTCACATCACACCTGACCTGGAATGTCTTGATAAAATCTGGCAAAACCAAAATTGGTTGCTCAGTGATCTTCTTCTTCAGCAGATTGAAGATCTTCTCCGCTTCCTCCGTCCAGTGAAAAGATTTGTGTCGTTTCTTCACCGTATCCATCATTGGTGCACTAATTCCACTGAAGTTTCGGATGAATTTCCTGTAGAAGCTAGCCAAACCATCGAAGCTCTGAACTTCAAACATGCTCTTCGGTGATGGCCAATTCTTAATCGCATTTATCTTTTCTGGATCCATTTTCAATTCATTTGCAGAAATAACAAAACCCAAATAAATGAGTTCTGTCCTCATAAATGATGATTTCTTCATATTGATCAACAATTTCTCTTGCTGTAACCTCCTCATTACTGCAACTAGATTCTTTAAGTGTTCTGCTTTAGTTTTTCTGAAAATTAATATATCATCAAGATATACAATGATGAATTTCCCAGTGAAATCCTTCAGGACTTCATTCATCAACCTCATGAAAGTACTGGGCACATTATTTAAGCCAAATGGCATGACAAGCCATTCATACAATCCTTCATTTGTTTTGAATGTTGTTTTCCATTCATCACCTTCTCTCATTCTAATTTGATGATATCCGCTTTTCAAATCAAGTTTTGAAAAAAACTTCGCTCCACTCAAGTAATCCATCACGTCGTCCATCCTTGGCATTGGAAACCTATATCTGATGGTAATCTTATTGACCGCCCTTGAGTCTGTACACATTATCCAACCATCGTCTTTCCTTGGGTTGAGCACTGTCGGAACAACGTATGGACTCAAGCTCTCTCGAATCAATCCTTTGTCCATTAAGTTTTGGACTTGTCTCTTAACTTCTTCATTTTCCCGCGACATCAACTGATATGCCGCTTTGTTCAAAAAATTGGCTCCAGGTATAAGATCTATATGATGACTTATACTCCTGATAGGTGGCAACGAACAAGGTAGTTCATCCACTATTATATCAAGAAACTCTCCCAGCAACTCCTGGATTTCTTTTGGTAAATCATCTATCCTCGTACTGGTCAAAACAATTTTGGGCTTCCTGACCACAATAAATTGTGTGTCTTCCTTCTTCTTAATCTGATCAAGAAGTTCCTTCCCACTCATGAGAAGTACAGTGTTTCTCATCTCTGTTTTCACCTCTTTATCCTTAATCGACAACAACATGTGAGTCCTACCATTTTTCTCCAGGGTGTACGTGTTCTTTCTCCCATCATGAACTACATTTCTTTCATATTGCCATGATCTACCCAGCAATAGATGACAAACATCCATGGGAATGACGTCACATAATATCTCATCTTTATATCCTCCTATTTTAATTTCAACTAAACACTGTTTAGTGACATTTACCTGATGTCCTTTTTGTAGCCACAAAACTCTGTATGGGATTGGATGTGCAACAGTCTCCAACTCCAGCTTTTCTACCATCTCTGTAGATATGAGATTATCTGTGCTACTGCTGTCCAGTATGACCTTGCATACTCTATCCTTAATTTTGCAGGCAGTCCTAAATAATTTGTTTCTTTGGGCCGGGTTCCCCTGTTCCTTTTCCAGTTTCCAGAGAACTTTCCTCATCATTAAGGATCTTCCGCCCTCAGCGTCCTCTGCCTCAACATTCCGTCCTTGAGCTTCGGAAATGTGAGTTTCACCACCATTTTTTTTTCTATCTGGACACTCATAGGATTTATGTTCGATTTTTCCACAGACAAATCACTTCACTTCACCTCCTCTACCTCTTCCTCTTCCTCTGTCTCAAGGAAAAGTATTTCTATCAACATACTGCATTCCCTGTGAGTTTCCTCCCCCCTCAGGTTTAGTTTGAGGTTTCTTTCCCTCTTCTTTAGGTTTCTGAGTCCTATCATGGGTAATTGTCTTGCCTTTGCTTTGACTTCCACCTCGACCTCTTTGATTTTGCTTCCATATCAGCTTCTCTTCAGCTTTCAGAGCCATATGATAAGCATCTTACACATTTCGAATGGTCATCATGCTCATATCATCTTGAATGTCATATTGCAGACCATTCATGTACTTGGAAAATTTTTCATCGTCGCTCTCCCAATGACCTGCTCTAATGATTGCAACTTCTTTGTTTACGACTTCATTTTGAATTTTATCTTCACTGATATCCCCAACGTCAGCTGTGTACCTTTGTGTTGTCTCGATAGCATCAAGCCTGGCACATAATTCACGCATTTCCCTTTCCTCTGCTGGATCAGGTATTTTCCTGTCTCTTCTTCTCGGTGGCATGGTTGTAAAATTCCTCTTTTCTCTTTGCTACAGAAAGCAAAGAATTTTTTCTATGCTCTGATACCACAACTGGTGTGTATCAGACTACTCCTTTTCCTCTAGCTCCCTCTGCTTGAAATATATAGACAAAATCAGGCTCTGATACCACAACTGGCGTAGACCTCCTGCCCTCGGGCCGAGATCAGCACAGGATCTTTTCCAAACCACGCAAAGAGTTAATTAAATCCTTTGTTTAAGACACGAAAGATTTTGGGCTCTGCGAGTTGGAGGTTTTCGATGCAATGTCACAACTCTTACAATCACCGAAACACGAAATGTGAACGAAGATTGACTCCTCCAAAGCAACGAGCACATGCCACCTGTTTCCCACTAATTTCGTCTTTTGGGACTTTGAGTGAACAACCAATAGTCATTTCTCTTCCCTTATGATTTCCCGAACTCTGAAAATTTTCCTTTGGCGGGATCAACGACTATGAGGCTCCCTTGATCCAACGGTCCCGATATTTTCGGGATTTCGCGAACTGGGAGTTTGAAACTCTCGATTCCAAAATCACTTGTCACGCCAATCACCAAATTCCCGAAATATGAATTCGCACAAGATCTGACGACTCTCGTTGGATTGGATCCAACGACCCCTATCTCTCCTAAGCTTTTGAATGCTAAAAGATGCTCATCCTTAACTTCCTCATAGATTTGTGAGATCCAACGGTCCACGAAATTTCGACACTTTTCCACGAAGTGTTTCCACCATTCAATTTCACACCTGATAATCCCTTTCATGATTCAGAAGTTAGAGTGACCAAGGATTTTGGCCTGCACTCCAAACTTATGAACTCTGAATTCCCGAAACGCTCTGATGGCTTGAACTGACCACAATCAACAGTTCACATTGACTCTTGATATCAGGGTGGTGGTTCGTTCGACTCCTAACCACCTTACAGCTCCTCTATATCCTACGGTCCTCATGATTTCGTGAGTTCTCCACAGTGAATTCTGACCATCCGATTCACTCTTCAATGAATTCTTCCCAAACGAATCAGTGTTCTCCCTCCTAAACTTGAATTCTATGAGACAATTACATTCTTCGTCTCCCTTTGAACACTTCAAAGGTGTTATCCTTCTTGAGCTTCCTCTTATAAATCAAGCTTCCAAAAGGATCCCTGCACGCACTCCTTGTGGAAAACTTTCAAATAACCTTTGGTTATTTGAGTCTTCGACCTTGTGCACTCTTTGCAACAATGGTCCTTCAACTTTCCCCTTAGTTGATAAGTTATAAAGATTCAACCAGCCTGCGCACACCTTGCATGGCTCTGGGCTACACTTGCACTTCTACTGGTATGAGAACAACAATATCTCTCTTGAACTTTCTGAGATAAAACTCAGATCCTCGTCAACGCACACCTTGCGGACGTTCACTGCACTCCTTGCAAGAATTCTTAGGGAGAGAAACAATTGAAACTCATTCTTCTTCTCTTTCTGACTTCATACATTCAACATGAAATCATACACACAACACCACATTGAAATAGATGCGTAATAGAGAAAACAGAACGACTGTAAACATACCATTCAACTAATGTAAACAATAAGCCTCATAACACCATGAAAATTGAGTCAAAGCTTCATATATTAACTCAAGTGCTCATGTACATGGGTTCTTCTCTACAACTCTCTACTTCAGCTCTACAACTTATGAATTCTGAATGATCATCCAAAAATTACAATGATACAAGGGTGAGGGTGTCTATATTCGTTTTCCCTCCTACGCTTCTAAAATGTCTAATCGATTAAATTAAATCTACCTATTTGCATTCATTACACATAAATGCCTCTACATTTGACAGATGAGAGCAACGCTCAAGATCTGTTTACAACATCTAGATATAAATTTAAGTACACTTCCCTTAGCTATTTCATTAATGTCCATTCATTAATCTTCAAAACACTTCAAAATGTGCGCTGGTGCTTTTCCAGCTATCTCCCGCCTTTACACTTGCTTGGCTGGTTGCGTACGATGCTCTTGCATCAAAAATAAATATACACTGACGTAAACGTTGGACTGCATGAACGAAATCCAAATCTAGCTTTTCAACGTGAGAATAATTAAGCTCAGGACCGACTAAGTTTCGACTAAGATAGTAGATGATGTGCTCGTAGAGCTCATCATCCTCCTGAACCAAAACTGTACCAATCGTCTCCTCGGATGCAATGATATAAAACAAGTAATCCCTACTGTAGTTAGGAGACATCAATAGAGGCGCCGATACCAAGTCTTTCTTTAAATCATTGAAGGACTCCTGGGCTCGCTCATCCTAGATAAAAGGGGTGTCTTTCTTCAAAAGACGCATGAAACCCTTAGTGATATTGGCATAATTTACTATAAACCGACGTAGAAAGTTATCTTTCCACTGTAAACCTTGAAGTTGTCTAATAGTGCATGGGGAAGGCATTCAAAATATTGCCTCAACCTTTAACGAATCTACCATGATCCCGGTCTTAGAAACTAGAAATCCCAAAAGACGAGTAGACCTAACACAAAAGATGCACTTATGAGGGTTCAACCGGATTCTATAGTAACAACATCTTTCAAAAATAAGCCAAAGGTGTGTAGATAGATCTACTCTCTTACGAGAGTGAGCAGCAAGATCGTCAAGGTAAGCTTCGACTATATGCTTAAGATCATGGAATGTGAAGGTCATGGCACATTAGAAGGTTGCTCCAGCGTTTTTAAGCCCAAAAGGCATTTTCCGATATGCGAAAGTACCCAAGGACAAATAAATGTTGTCTTGTGTTGATCCTCAGTATTAATTTGAATTTGGTTATACCCTGAAAATCTATCCATAAAAGAAAACACTTCACTTCCCGCACACTCGTCGAGAATCTGATCGATGAAAGGTGTTAGGAAGTTGTCTTTAGGACATGCCTTATTCAGGTCATGAAATTACATGCATACACAGATAGTTCCTTGCTTCGTATTCACAGGAACATGATTGGATACCCATTTAGTCAAGGGAATCGGGTAGATGAAGCCAACATTAAGTAGCTTCTCCACTTGTGCCTTAATAGCAGGGGCCTTCCGGGGATTGACATCTCTAAGACATTGTCGAACATGTTTAGCATCCGAATAAGTTCTAATCTCATGCTCGACAATACGAGGGTCGATCCCTGACATCTCTTCATATGACCAAGAAAATACATCTTGGAATTCCTTGAAGAGTTCGATGTAGATCAGGATTTCTTCTGGTGAACAATCCACACTGATATTTACATTCTCAATCTTTCTAGGGGTACGAGAGATATCGATCGTGACAGTAGGAGAAATACTCGCCATATTTCCTTCGGCATAAATGTCGTTCATATCAAGTGGAACTATGTCGTGACTGACTATCTCACTCAAGGTAGATTAAAACTCATCTTGTTCGATTCTTTCAATATTTGGGAGAAAATAAGAGCGATGATGCATATCATCCCAAGGTTTGTCGGAACCATTCATGGCTTCGATGATAGCTTCATCCGAGGGAAAAATCCCATTGAGGCAGTCATGTGAGCAAGACAATGAAGTGGCCCACACAGGCTTAAGAACAGGGTCCTCCTCGTTCGTCGGTGAGGTAACATGAAGAGTCAAGAACAAGTTGATATGCAATCTCTACTGTCGATAGTTGCATGGCCATTCCAGCATGTGACTGACCTTCACAAGATGAAGTCGAGGAAGGTAGAGTCCAAGGATCACTAAAATAGGAAGTGCGGAAAGGAATGGACCTCTCTGATGAAACGGGCCTACTGGACATGGTGTAAACGTGGTGAATTGGTGCCATAAAGTCGAAAGTACCCATAAGGGAAGAATACATTCCGACACCGACATTCTTAGTTGTCGACTGAGAATTTTCGATCATAGGGATCGACGGTCTGACAGATGCATTGGGACTAGCATATGCAAAGGATAACTGGTCGATCATCATGATCTTCCCATCATGAAGAAAACAAAGACTACAGAAGATGGACGATACGACGATGACCATAGCATAGGTCCAATTGCATCCTAGTAACAAGTTATAATCAAGAGGCTCATCAACTACCTCGACCTCCACCTCTACCGCCTTCCCACCTAACTGGATCAGAAAGGCAGGAAGAATATCGTGAGGGAGGAAGGAATGGCCATCAAAAGTGATCAACATGTTCGATGATTTATAAAGATTCGAAGAATGGAGAGCTTTCCAATAGATCAGGGACATCACACATGTAGCAACACCTTCATCAACAATCACACATTTGATGGTATATTTTGAGTACCCCACGTGGATTTGGACTGCCACATGGTAAGGCAAGCAAGGCTTCACATCTGTGACGTCAAACTTGATAACTTTTGAGCCACTGGGTTCTAGAGCTCCTAATGCAGATAGTAAGGCATTCCTCTGTGAAGGACACATCTGAAGCACCTCCAAAACTGACATCGCACAAGGGGTTTGACCCAGGTCCTCAACAATAGAGTAGTTCTGGGTGGCTCTAGAATTTGGATTGTGGGTAGAGTGCTTGAGTACTCCTTTCAGAATACGAGGTGATGGCTCTGGTTTTTCAATCTGTAAAGTCATCTCCGGAGGAGGAGGAGGAGATTCTAGACTAGGTATAGCCTGTGAAGAACTATAATCTCGAGATCGAGTGGCTACATGAACTTTCACATCAACCATATTGATACACAAATGGTCATCATCTTGCAACGATGGGTTTTGACTTCCACCAATCGCATTTTCAGCATTTGAGGAACTCGAGGCCATGTGATGGTTATGTGGAAAAGGATTCGTCAGCACGACGGGCGGTAGAGATAATAGCCTCACAGCTTCCGCAAGTTTGGGGCATAAATGATTAAGGTGGTTATCTGTACAAAGCTTACATGGAAATTTCACCTTACGTCTTTCTCTCTTGCCCTCTCCAACATTATTATTCGTCTTCTCATAATTACCATTGTCCTTGGGTTTATTATTATTTTTCCCACCCTTGCGATTATTATTACGTCCTTTCTTCTTATTCCCGCCTGGTTGCTTGTTACCATTTGGGTCGACCAATGATTGCCCAGAATGTACATCCGCCGACTGAGTGGGATTGGAAGACACAAACGAAGTTGGCCCTCCTGCAGACTGGTTTATAGACAACTCTTTCAAATGGCTTGTCACCGAATCTATAGATTTTACATTGGTGGAGCCTACAATGCCATCGGCATGAGGTCCAGGGTTTTGTCTAGAGACATAAGTTGACTGCTGTGCGTTCGAAAGAATGTTGTATAACATCTTAGACTGAGCATATATAAGATCTAACTGTCGGGCTTTGTAGATCGCTTCTTCCTTAGTGGTAACCCCAGATGTAGCAACATCCTTCAAAATACTGCAAAGACTTAAGAAACCATTCTAAAAGAAAGGTTTTGGGTATGGAGGTATTTTTTAACCTATTTTGTCTATGTCACTCCTGGATATGATACAAGATATGAGTGGTTGTGTCCTGGCATAAATTCGACATAAGTTATAGGCCAACATTGTAATGAACCGACAATTGGAAGTGGTTAAGGAAGACCAACACCATCTGACTAAAGGTCCCATATGCCCCCCTAGGTAGCTCAATATACCATTTCAAAATGATCCCAATTAGGGCACATTGAAATAATCTTAACCGAATGCAATTGTCATTAAGGGAATTCAAAGAGCACCATAGGGGAAAGGTGGTAACGTGATCACCAGGATCCTCTCCATTCTTACCTTCAAATTTCAGAATGTCCGATGGAAACTTGGTGGGGACGAGGGGCCATGTAGGATCATAAGACACAGAGTCATTCATCAACTTAGACAAGTCTAGTAGATTAAGCATGGCCAGAAAAGGGAGATGGGGTTGCGCATCTAGCCCCAAGCTCCCTGGAAAGATTGTGTTTGAGGAACTATAACCCATCCAGGGTTCTGGTAAGCACCATGGCCTTGTCCGAGATTGTAAGACCCTCCTCCAGGCTAATTCATAAAAGGTTGGTTGGGAATCATTCCAGTAGGAATGTTCTGATGGGGGTTACAAAAATTGCCCCCAACCGGATTGGATCCTGGTTGGGGGTTTCCCAAAGTGTGAAACTAACCTCCTCTGGGTGTGAATCCAGAGGATAGAGGTGGATTCGTCATGCCAAACATGTTGGTTAGAATCGACACTAAGGAGGTAGGGGTATAGGACAGAACTTGAGCAGAAGGTTGTCCGCCAAGTTGGTTGTTCCACCTAGAAGCAAGAGGATTAGACCCAGGGTTAAACGTAGGAATGCCTCCCATATTAGGAGTCATTTGAGGGATTTGAGAACCACCAAATGAAAATGGAGTATAAGGAGGTGTAGTGCCCCGAAGCCCAATGCTAGCATTAGGGCCAATAACTGGGATGAATTTTGAAAATTGCGAAGTAAATTTCAACATACCATAGGAAAAAGGACTAGAGGCCATAGGGATGGATTGAACATTATAGCCAGGTGAGTGACCAAGAGACCCAAATGGGTTCGAGGCAAGAGATTGAGAATTCATTATAGGCCGAGCCATAGTAATGATAGGTGCCTCCGGCACTACAACCATTGTGGTTGCAGGGGTCAAAGGGGTGCCATTAACTATAGTAGGTGTGGGAGTCGAAGGGTTCCTAGTGTTCTGAAGACTAGGTTCAGTGCTCATCCTTGTAGAATAACAAGTTTGAATAGTGGATTTGTGTGTACCACGTCTAATAAATTACGCCTTTTAGAAGGCAAAGACTCGAAATCCAGTGGTAACTGTAATAAGTGACGGGACCGGCGGGGATGCTGGTCCGACTCCATGATGACTTAAGACTCAAGATACAAAAAATAAAGCCTAGGGCCCACTACTAATCAAAGAGCACACCAAAAATCAAACGACCAATATGAACACAAACAGGGTAAAGTGGATGAAAGTGGCCTCCCTCCCTAAAGAAGGTATGTCTCACCGAAAAGGGGCTTGAGACTCCCTGCTAAAGATCATAGGTAACTTAATTAGTTATAAGGGCCCTCGTGGGCTTAACAACTAGTCAGTCAGATCCCCCTGGAGAGGTAATCCTTCTCAAAGGTTGTGTGTTGTCCAACCCTTATCTAACCCATGGTACCTATAGAATAACCCCTGCAAGTAACCTTTGTGGCACCTAAGTCAAGCAAATAAGCAACCAATGTATAATCGATGCACATGCAAGCAGTCGTAAGTCAGGTCCACCATATGGACATGGTAGCAAAGCCCAAAACCTTGAAAGTACCACCTCTCATGGAGGTAAAGGCAATATCAAGATCCCTAGATACGAATAGATTCCCATAAATATCTTTGACGCTATGAAGGTATCCAGGGGATATCCCTTCAACCAACCTCGCGCGACCTTGTGATTAACTCCGGTGTGAGTGAAGACTTTTGATATTACCAATTATTAAATGGATTTATCCACTCCCTTTGTCAGAAACATATGTTGATTTAATTGCCTTAGAGAAGTTTACTCACAAAATCCTATTCCAAGGCACTAAATCCTAAGCTAGTTTGTGCACCCTAGAAAATAAAATCGCGACTAATCAATTTTAAATTATAGCGCTAATTTTAGTGGCTGTGCTTACTCAAAAAGGTATGGTAGTGAAAATCATGGTGTTATGACTCAACAAGTAAAGTAAATATGAATATAATGCAAAGTCCTAACTTCAATTTTCAATGAATGATATACTTCTAATAACAAATGCAATTTTCAATTTCAACTCTGCAACTGTGAAGTAAAAATGCAATCTTTATTTACATGCACTAAGCTAATGACAAAGACTCAAAAGATAAAAAATTCCAAGCAATGCAAAATGCCTAATATTTTTGTATTTTCAATATAAGAAAAATTAAAATTTGGACTGAACAACAACTTGATATATAAAACTCTATGGTGTATAGAAAGAGATAACTCAAGAAGAATACCAAAGAGAGAAACACCCAACCCAATGTATAAGGACAATCAAAATGAAAAGGTGATGAGAAAGACTCCGCCTAAAAATTCAACCCCAGACAGGTTTCCTGTCATCCCACATGCACTTAACAATCACTAAAGAGATCCAAGAAGACTCAACAAACATCAAATCTCACCCAACAACCACCAAACCCATTAAATAAGCACAAGAGGTTGATGTAAGTGACTATTCAAGTAAACAAAGCATATGTACGCAACTTGCAGAGGGACAACCCGCGTATATACACGTCTGTCAAGCCAAAAACCACATATATGTTTTAATAACAAAGCCAGGCAAGGTAGAAGGCTAAAAAACTCAGACCTAGAGTGAACAGAGGCTGTCAAGCAATGGTACGACAAGAAATGAAATAGGGACGAGAGAAATCTAAGGAGAAAAACCCCCCAAACCCTAAGAAAGAAGATTCAATCCCTAGTATGGTCGCCAATTCTGTTACGAGGAAAATCTCTCTATGGCTAGGGTAAACCACAACAAATGGAAATGATTGCAGAAATTAACTCTATTCTCAAGTATGCTATATAAACAAACATTCTAGCGAGACAAGATAAAAGGCCCACCTCGTCCAGATACTCGATGAAGCCCACCGTTGAGCACTTGACCCAAAGCAATATACCTGCAACTAGTCCTCAACAACCAAGCAAAACAAGCATATGGTGATAATATATGATGCTAGCACATTCAATAACATAATCCATTAATAACTATGACAAATATGCCCATGGAATAATAATTCAAATATTTGCAAGATATCAATTGGACAGGAAAAGAGTATTTCTATTAATATATGACCATCAGAAGTGAAAATGTTACAGACTTTCGTGTCGGCACGGTTCATAACTGAGAAACTAAGTTCCTTCTAGTTGGGCCTCCACCACTTCAATCCTCCACCAAAGGAAATCTCATAGAAGAGAGATAATAAAGTTGCTAATCAATAAGGGAAGAGATTGGGGATTGAACACTGTGTTCAGACTTAAAGGACAAAGGGATGCAGACTCAATATGAAGTAAATAATTTCTTCAGAGTAACTTTGCTCTCAAAGTTGAATTCTTTCTCTTCTTTAAATTGACCCATTTATAGCCTTTAAATGGAACTAAAGGGCCGAGTCGGAACGTTTCCAGTATATGGAAGGCCAAGGATCATAGATATTTTGTCTTGACATGGAAACTCGACACCAATTTTCATTTTTGGGCACAAATCCCGATGTACGCGGGTTGTAGTGGTGCAACCTACGTATATGCATGCTGTACAGTAGGCAAGGTGTGTACATGTGGAAAAATATGTATTTTTAGCTATGGGATTTACAAATAGGGATGATAAGTCTACATAGGGAAATGGAAAAAGGCCTTTTGTGCAAGATTGGATAGGGTGAGACAAATCTTGCTATAACACCTCTTTGATGCGTTTGATATTCAATTTGTTTTCCATATTACTAAGGGTCAAATTGTTGGTTAGTTTTTCTTCTAGCTCTTTAATCCTATCTCTCAAGTTGTGATTTTCTTCAACC
>JZKD02S0467357.1:62353-74295 GCA_000966675.3 Picea glauca
TATTTTTAGTTTTGGATAACATATTATATTGGGCTAACATATGTTAATATCAACTTTACAAAAGTGTTGGATGGGACAAATTTACAAATATATATAGAGATTAGTTAGTGTATAACCTTTGTTTAAAAAGTGGTTATATATCTTAAATATGAATAATACATTAAATATTATTATATATTTTATTAAAAATTTGCTCAATAATTATCTTACATGTATAATTCTGGTGATCCTTAAAGTTATGGAGTTGGGTCTTACATTTATTGATAGTATTAAACCTCTCTTTGTAAATGCATTGGTTTACTTTTCCACTAACAAAAGAAAATATGAAGAGATTGTGCTCTTTTGGTCGATCAAACAACATTACCCTCTACCCTGACCTTGTACATCATAATCGCTAAACCCCTAGGGTATATTCTATGTGCAAAGGTTGATGCATAGTTGATTAAAACAATTTGTATTGTGAACCTCAAGCGAGGCAACTAGATAATGACCATTTCGTTGATGGCTCATTTCTTGTGATTTTAGAGTACCAAACCTCTTGGGTTAATACTATGGATTTCCTAGATTCCTTTTGTGTGGCCTATGGGTCTAATAACAAGTGGGCCAAAACTTAGTGCTACAATAGAGCCAACGACCTATCCTTTATTGGTTGGCCTCACTTCACTAGTCATGGATCCAACTTGACCAAATCTTCAAGTTTTGTGGCATTATGTTTGTCTTCCAATCATCTTTTTGGGAGCTTTGGGAAGTGATGGTTTAGTGGGTGGAGAAGAAATTAGAAAAATGGATTATAAAACCCCTCCTAACTATGAATTTTTAAATCTACAATAAGACCTAGCCGGAACACATGTTTACTACACTTCTTGTTGGGTCGCCTCTAGAACTTCTTGCACAATAGTTGAAATGGCTTGCACAAACATCCCATGAATAAAACTAATAAAAGCAACGGTTTCCACAAAGTTTATTAGGAACTCTAATGTACCCCTTGAGAATTTGGTAGATTGAGTATCATTAAAACCTACTTACAAGTCCAACCCCTATGTGACAAATGGATGATTCAAGTTGTTCAAGGGAATGAGGTGTGAAAGGTCCTTCTTAGGAACCGTATCAACCAAGGTTGGGGACTTAGAAAGCAATCTTACTAGGGAATATATCTCCAAACCCTTTGTCACCCTTCTCATGTTAAATTTGTTAGCACTTTTATGTTGCAAGGATTTGGAAGGATTGGGAGGCTATTGAGCCCTTCCTTTCCTAGAGGGAGTTATCCCTTCACACTATCATGTCATTCAATGCACACTATATTTAAAATTTGAACAAAAGCCTTTGGTTGAATCCTCCTAGTTCTCTACCTTGAGGCTCTTATAGAAAGGTATTTACTTGGCTAAATATTCATTTTAAAACTTGTCACAAAACTATTTTATGTGGGCCAAGCTTAAGAGGAATTTTGACTTGGCCAACATACATAAATATATTGTGGAATGCATTCCAAGTGTCATTCAATAATATTGTGCTTAATCCATGGCTTCTAGCACCTCAAGCATGGTGGCGAGACTAAAAATGGGGAGAATCCATGACCTTCTCGAAAAACAAATCAACTTTATGATATACATGACTTTACACAAATTCATTCTTAAAAGGTTGACTAAATAAATGTTGGTGCCATAAATCTCAAAAAAAAAAACATGGCTATTTCAACTTTATAGTATTTGGAAACTAATTCTAGAACCTAAGAAAGCCTTTTTTGCTTGGTGTTTAACTATAGGAGGAAACTTTGTCAACATGATTACTTCATAGTATTATTTTTGTCTAGGTTGTCCCCATTGGTTTTTTGTCGTTATTCTTTTATGGACTTTGGACTTCTAACTAGTGTTGCAATTGTTTTTGCTTAAGTCAACTCACAATTTTTTTGGTATAGTTTTTTTGGCCATTATTCTAGATTGGATCATTATATTATTTTTCATCTGTCTCGATTCTTTCAGAGTAGAAAAATTGGAGGAATCACCTTGCAAAGTCGTTTTAACAACAAGTACTAGTTTGGAAAATTGGGATTTGAAACATCCATGAGCCATTTTGAAGCATCAAATGACATTTTTTGGGGTCAAAACTTTCTCAACTCTAGCTTAGATCCCTTGACACTGATCTACAATTTTTTTTTTGTAAATAAAAGAAGAAATATATTACCTTAAAAACATCAAAATGATACAATGTTCATTCTTTTCCAAGTGTTTCACCACAACAGGGAAACATGAACAGGTGGCTTGCAAAAAAACTTGGAAACCATAATTGAAATTATAAAATATAATGAGACAAGTGTCATGCTCCACATATATGATGTGGCTAGTATCATGCACCAAAAAATGTGTCTATCATGGCTGTTTCCATACACTGGAGAATTTAACAAAACTAAAAAAACATGAAGCTGGTTCCTGATATGCAAAAAGAGAGAGAAGCTAGAAGTTTGGGAAACCCATGCATCCATTAGTGTTGTAGGTGAAGATGAACCTTTGTCTGAAAACATGTTTTATCTTGTGCATCCGATAGGGAGTCGAACAGGAGGTCCATGCATTAGCTAAGGATGCTTTGATTATGAATTTGGTCCTCCAGGCTCCGTTGCATATCAAAGATCAACTAAAGGTGGTCATTCATAAAACAATGTGGAGTGAGCAGAGGCTGCTCAATTTTCCCAATTGTATCCTCGTGAGGAGATGTATGCATCATAATTTGTTGGTGGAATTTCTTCTATGTCCAGTCTAGGGGTTGTGTTCCAAGCTATCCAATCTGTCAACCAGCTGGAGGGAATTTCTTCCTCCACCATGCAACCACCTTGCTCCAAGGGTCAAGCCTGGGGTTTGGTGATGATGCAAGCCTCAGGCATGGCCTCCAAAGGTTGCATATCACGAGGAGGAATTTCTTCCTCCACAGGGCAACTTCCAGGATCCAACATGGTATCGGAGAGTGGTGGAGGTGAGTGCTTTTAAGGTTTAAGCTATTATTAGGTTTCTTTTCAATTTACTAGATAAAAATAGCATATGTAGGATCATTGAGAGAAACAAAATAACAAGATACACAACATTTATCCTGGGAAACCCTCATGGGGAAGAAAACCCAGCAAAATATTTCTTAATATAGATAGCCAATACAATGCCAAGACAATAAACCAAACACTAGAGAATATCCTCCACTGAGCAATGTGCCTCTCTCTCCTCCTTCTTCCGACAATTGGCAACTGCAACGTTCTTCAAAATTGCACACTAGATGAGTGAGTTGAGTGAGTGTGATAATGAGGCACTTGATTCTTTTATTTATAGAAACTGACAGGTACTGAAAAGGCGTCTCTTCACTCGGCAGGGCAGACTTGTTTTCTTAGTGGTTAAAACCACTTTAATTAGCCCGAGCGTCGAATTCTCAATTTGCATAGTATATTTAGGGTTTGACCAATTCGAAAAAGGGGATTTGGTCAATTACAACGCCCAACATGATCAATCCACAAAGGGGATTTGATCTATAAATAAATGACTCAAATAATAATAATAATAATAATAATAATAATAATAATAATAAGTAGAATACTCTTTGCAGTTACAATATTTCAACACTCCCCCTTAACAATAAGGATATTCTACAATGTCATCAGGAGAGAGAGAGGGCAACAACATCAACAACATATGGAACACTGACTGACATATCTATAAATCATCGAAAGTTTTTCTCATCGTCATCGTTCACAACATGGAGCTGGAGTAGCTTCATCATCCTCATCAACATGAGGCTAAAGTAACATCATCATCTTCTTTAGCATTAGGCTAAAGTAATATCATCATCTTCAACATTAAAGCTGAAATAACATCATCATCATCATCTTCAACAAGAAACTGAAGTGGCATCATCATCATCATCTTCAACAAGAAGCTGAAGTGGCATCATTTGCATCAACATGGATTAGTATAACACTAATACATCATCATCAATGACAACACAAGGCTAATACAATGTCAACAACAACAATATCATAGCACAAAGGTTGAAGCATCATCAACAACAACAACATCAAAACACAAAGGATGGAGCATCATCAACAACAACAACATCACAACATGAAGGCTGGAGCATTATCAACAACAACAACATCACAACATGAAGGCTGGAGTATCATCAACATCAACACTAGGTTGGAAATCTTCAGCAAGAAGCTGACATATCAACAACATCAGCACGAAGTTGGAAATCTTCAGCATGAAGCTGACATCTCAACAACATCAACACGAAGCTGGAAATATTCAGCACTAGGCTAGCATCACAATAACGTCAACACGAGGCTGAAAATATTCAGCACTACGCTGGCATATCAACAACATCAACACGAGGCTCAAAATCTTCAACATTAGGCTGGCATCACAACACGAGGCTGGCATCACAAAAAAATCAACACAAAGCTGGAAATCTTCAGCACTAGGCTGGCATCACAACACAAGAATGGAATCACAACACTACTCCCCCTTTCGAGGGAGGTCCTTTTGGAATACACCAATCTTATCTCAAAAGTGCTCAAACTTTACACGAGATAGAGGCTTGGTCAACACATCTACAACCTATTATCTGTGCCAACATATTGGAGTTTTATAGCTCCTCTCTGCATCATATCATGAGTGAAGTGATACCGGATCTCTATGTGCTTTGACTCATCATGGAACACATGGTTATCCATCATCTTTATACAACTTGGTTATCACATAGAATCACAGTGGCTTCCATCTCCATATCAAATAGATTCGTCAACAACATCCGAAGCCATATGGATTCACAACTGGCGGAACATGCAACAATGTATTCCGCTTCTGCCATGCTGAGAGCAATACTTCATTGCTTCCTACTCCACCATGAATTCATGGCTGATCTCAGACTGAAACAAAATTCTGAAGTGCTCTTTCTATCAAAAACACTTCCAGCTCAATTTGAATCAGTGTAATCACTCAGTCTGAAGTCATGATCTCTATTAGAACGGAGACCAAAATCCAACGTACCTTTAAGGTATCTTATCACATGTTTTGCATCATCAAGGTGAACACGTCTAGGTTCTACCAGATACTGACTCAAGGTTATCACAACAAAACATATATCTGGCCTAGTGTTCGCCGGATCCAATGATTTATCTGTACAACGTAGCATCAACTAATTCTGACGAAGTGTCAACCAGGAGCTTCAACTTTGTTTCCATGGGTGTATTCATGGATTTGCACTCCAACATATCAAATCTCTTCAGTATTTCAACTACATACTTCCCTTGGTTATGAAGATCTTCTCTGGGCTCTGCCAAACTTTAAGACCTAAGAAATAAAGCATTATGTCTTTCATCAAACTCTATAGTGGGCTTCTTCTGCAATATGTGATGTTCTTTCCTTCATCTTGTCAAGAATACATCATTTACATATAGTAGTAACATCATTGGTTCATTATTCATAACCTTGAGATAAAGGTTAGAATAAACTTTCCTCTTGGTAAAGCCCAAGATCCTCAAGAAACTGCCAATTTTTCCATACCAAGCTCTAGGAGCTTGCTTCAACACATACAAAGCTTCCTTCACTCGACATACATGAGTCTTTCTATCTTCAATCTTCAAATCAAATTTTCTCATTACATTGTACCAATCTGGTACACTTTCTCAGCTGCAACTCAATCTGCACAATCATGTGCTAGCTCTATGTGCTCTCTGCAAAGCACTATCTGTATCATTGCCTGAGAGTATGTCCTCTCCTCTTTCTGCAATTGTTCCTTCTGGAACTAGGAATCTTCACCTACAACTGCTTTGAGGCTGAGAATGATTGTTGCATCCTCACAGTAGCTATTGAAATCTGTGAGTAACTTCTCTTATTCTATCACGACAACAACTTCATCTGAAACTAAGAGTGGCTCAATAACTGATACTGAAGGTAGCTCTTCTTCTTTCATGGGGGTAACTCTATATTTCATTGTAGTCATGTCTCCATGACCCAAATAATGTAACGCACCAACTGCCACTCAATTTTAAATATGGGGATTTCTCCCCCTGCATCTCATACTATATATGAATCATGGTTTTTCTAGCCGTCTTCATAAATATTGGAACTATTTCTTCAATTACTGGAGTAAGTGTCTCATCATAGTCTTTTCCCTCTTAATGGGAGAATCCTCTAGACACACATTAGGCTTTGTACATCTGCAACATGCTTGATCTGCATAGATTAATCTTGGAAGTCAATACTGACTTCTCTTCTAGTCTCACGGAAGAAGCCATATCCTAGTCTTTATGACTGGCTTCCTTCTTTGTTACCGAAACAAGTGAATCTTCCCAGGAGATTTCATATCTCCTAGAAGTTTATGAAGATACAATCTAGTCTTCTCATGGCATCTGTCTCCCAATCCTGGAAGTTGTCTCTTCATATGATCCTTTATGAGATCAGGCTTATCCTTGATTTCTTTCGAGTCTACAAGGACTTCATCATCTCTTACATGGTATACTTGGTGTTGAATGCCAAGTCTAAATATGAAAGACCGAGTCATGCTTCAAATGAGTTCTGCTTCTTGTCAAGGTGGCTTCATTAACCTTTGAACAATTCTACCATGAGTTCTTGTTCTAATGTTCGGTCAATTTTGGAGCCTTCTGCACCTTACAATCAATCTTCATATGAGATACTCTAAATCTCAAAAGATAGTTTCTTCTTCATCTTCTTTGGTACATGAGTGTACATGGTCATGTACATAGTCTGCTTCATGTATCATCTAATATGTTTCCTTCTGCAACCTTCACTATAGCTTCCTTAGGGTTATCACCTGTGACCTGAAACAAGTTCAACAAAACAATAAGCACAAATAATACTCTTTTGATAATAGTAGATAAAACAATCATGAATAATCATCACAGTAGCTGCTTTAGAGCTATCACTTGTGACCTGTCTGAAACAAGGATCAAAAGTAAGAAATACAATACGAAATGAGATCAACTCTCTTCTAGTGTTGTGATCAAACATTCATCCAAGCTAACTTGGAATCAACACAAGAAGTTTCTCCTAGAGGAGATGTTAGTTGTATCTGGTAAATGATTACACTAAGAATTTATCTCAATATGCTCACATGCTACCAAGCATAATTCTTTTCAAAGACTACTACCTCAACTATAGTGTTTACTTGTAAAGGGGTAGTTATCAAATTGTCATGTGCAACTTTGGATCTTATCAACTTGATTAATCAAACCTAGAACCTGGAGTCTTGTCCTCAAGAATGAGTGTGTTTCTTTTCTTCCAAGTCTCCTTCACTCAAGATGACAAGTGCTTTCTTCAACTCATCTTCTGTACTAGGACAATATGCTATATTGACAGAAGGTTGGGTTAGAGAATAAGCTCTATGATCTCAACTTTAATCCATCTAATACCTTGACTTTAATTTTGACCAAAGGTTAGTATGATGGTCATAGCTTCAACATGCAACCTAGATCAAAATAATGTCATAACAAATGGATGCATATCAGAATAATCAAACCTGGGTTGCATTATGCCTCTAAATGTGTTGGATCTTGAGATCCTTCTGGATCTATGGTAAGAGATCCCTTCTCCTGCAAATACCCTTTAAATCTTAACAATTTAAACATGTGTGAGTGCATACCTCTGATAGAATTTGCAGGTAGTGGCACCATCTGGTAGCAACAATAATAATTATCAACCCGTTTTAAAACTTCAAGGGTGACTACAACTGGTACTGCAGTTGATACTTCAATTGATACTGCAACTGATTTTGAAACTGTAACTGCAACTGCAACTTAGGTTTTTATGAGGAAACCCTAATTTTTCAAACTTTAAATTTTGAAATTATGATCTAGGGGCTAGATGCGCTGAGCTGAGGTGAGTCAGCTGGTGCAGTCAGATTTATGAAAATCCAAATTTTACCCATTGAAACTGAGCTTGCGAAAATCTGGGCTGGTACTTCTGGTACTGGTTTTGGTTTCCTGGTTTTCTGGTACTAGTGAAAACTAGGGTTTCAATTTCCAGTAGTTCTATCCACTAAAAAGGTGTGCTCAAGATGCCAAAAGATTCACTAGGGTAGGGCAAACTTTTCTAGATGGGTTTTAGGAAAAAAATCCTCTCCAACAAAAACCCTAATTTTCTTGTACGACAAGAGTGACGTTTTTCTTTATCCGGTGAAAGATGATCTCTCTAGCTTAGCTCTGATACCATGTTAAGGTTTAAGCTATTATTAGGTTTCTTTTCAATTTACTAGATAACAATAACATAGGTAGGATCACTGAGAGAAACACAATCACAAGATACACAACATTTATCCCGGGAAACCCTCATGGGGAAGAAAACCCAACAAAAACTTCCTTAATATAGATAGCCAATACAATGACAAGACAATAAACCAAACACTAGAGAATATCCTCCACTGAGCAATGTGCCTCTCTCTCTTCCTTCTTCCAACAACTGGAAACTGCAACTTCCTTCAAACTTGAGCACTAGATGAGTGAGTTGAGTGAGTGTGATAATGAAGCGATGGATCCCTTTATTTATACAAACTGGCAGGTACTAAAAAGGTGTCTCTTCACTGGGCAGGGCCGACTTGTCTTCTTAGTGGTTAAAACCACTTTAATTATCCTGGGGGCTGACTTCTCAATTTTCATAATATATTTAGGGTTTGACCAACATGCAAAAGGGGATTTGGTCAATTACAATGCCCGACATGATCAATCCACAAAGGGGATTTGATCTATAAATAAATGACTCATATAATAATAATAATAATAAGTATAATACTCTTTGTAGTTACAATATTTCAACAAGTGCGTGGCATTAAGGGAAGGTAGAGGAGAACCAAGCCAGTTCTGGCCAATGCCAGGAGAGCTAGTGGTTGGAGGGGAGGGTTGTGAGGGATCATGGTAGTTGTGTCGAGCAATGAAGCTATAATATTGTGGCCCCCTTTTGGGTTTTCCACTCTCTCTGGACATGGTAGAGGAGTTGCAATAGAGAATGGGGAAAGGAGGCGAAATAAAGCTTTGATTCAAAGAAAACCAAGCTAGAGGTACAACACTAGTGAGATGGAAACTGAAGAGGGTAACTAGCAGAGTTATGGATACCATGAGGGAATGCCCACAGCAGGAAGGCATGGAATACAAGAAGAACCAGAGAGTCGACTGAAACTAGAGAATGACAGAATGCCTGAGGGATCTTACCTTCATAGAGGCCAGTGAAATGACTATAAGGAGCACCATGAAAGTGAAGGTGACACCAACCCATAGTCTAGTACTTTCTCCAGTACTCCAACTCAATATCACATGAGGAGCCATTAAATTCCATGTGGTGAATCAATGCACTACCATAACTAAAGCTCAAGAGCTCGTCATTCAAATAGGTTGGAAGTTTGGCTAGCAGCTGGGGGTAACAACTCCCCTGGATGCATGCACACCAATGATCTATAGCTGGCCATCTATCACCCCATATGGGGGACACTAATATACACTTAGAGACCTTTCCAATGGCGCAAAAATCACGTCAATAAGATCTCATGTGCAAAAGTTATGCCTTTCGTAAGTTGAATTACCATGTTGACCACCATGGTACAAGATTATGCCATGTCATCCCTCGTTACTCATGCATATGGGGCTATCCACATGTGGAATTTCAAGAATATTCTAGAAGGTCCAAAACCTTTATCACAATTGAGGGTTGAGGAAGTCAAAACCCTACCCCTAGATGGTTATCAGGCTATGCTAGATACCAGGTCATTAGGAGGAGAAGGGCTCCATTATTTTGTATTGTATCTTGTTCCATAGCTGAGAAAAAGATCTGAGAGTGGTATTTTGTGAGCATAACAGAGGAAGGAGGAGGATTATGTAACAATCATTCAGGCCATAGTTTCAAAAGTAACTCCATTGTGAGTTTCCATTCCTTTGTATGTGTATTTTATAACTAAAGCAAAGAGAGTAGAGCATAGGCCTCACCTTCTAGCTGGGTTTTTCTCTCGTATTGGGTTTCTCAGGTCAAATATTGTGTTCATTTGTGTGGATGCTATGTATTTTGTGCTTGTTCTTTCTTTTTTATATTTCAATTATTTCTTAAATTCAAGCCATAAGCTAGAGATAATACATTTGAGATTTAAGGAAATAAATCACATAAATATAAGATTTCAAAATGTTATAAGATCTGTTGTGACGAACTATTCCATTGGAATATCCATGACAATTTATAGATTATATTGGTATCATAGTAGGTTTCTTTGGGATATCTGTGGAAAGTTGCAAGATCTAGGAATTCACTTCCAAAAAAAGTCGCAAAACCCTAGCAATGGCAGATGAGTTTGTTCACAACAACCCTTGAGATCTAGAAGAAGAGAGATTTACGAGGCTAGAAGAGAAAGTCATTGACAACTCTCGCAATATGTCCCTCCTCATGGTAGCTCTAGTAAGTAATATCGAACCATTTGGGGAGGTTAAAGTCTCTAACTCAAAGATCAAATCAAAGGGGAAATTAGGAGATAATGAAGACCCATAAAAGGAATCGAGGAAAGAGCCCAAGAAAGAGTAGCCTAGTTCAAGTGTTGTTAACCCTTCTCGACCCCCATTCAACATGAGACTGAAAGTGGACATAAAGCTATAACAAGGTGCGATTGATGCATTAAAATTGAATCATTGGTTGCAACAATTAGAAATTTATTTCAACATTCACCATATAGAAGAGGATCAAAAGATCTCATTTTCTAGACTAAAGTTAGAGGGCCATGCTTTAACCTCGTGGGAAAGTCACACAAAGACACTTAGGCTGGAGGGTGATCCACCAATAACTAAGTGGGAGGATTTCAAAACTCTCATTAAGTCCCAGTTCTATCCTATTGGGTATGTAGAGGTAAAATGGATATGTTGGCATTAATTCAAGCAAAAGTAAGGGAAGAGTGTATAGGAGTACATCACTGAGTTCACAAAGATGGTCATCATGATGGGTATCTCTCTCAAGAACACAAATGTACTCCTCAAGTACATGTGGGGTCCACATAGTCATTTATGAAACCAAGTGATGCTTTTCAAACCAAGGACAGTGAACAAGGCATATGTACATGCACATTATCTAGAAAACATAGGCCACAAGAAAGGGAATCCAAGTGGTTCCAAGTAGAAAGTGCACCAAGAATCTTCCAAGGAGGGGAAGAAGAAGTGGAAGGAGGGGAAATATAAGAAGATGGAAATCACTGCACAATAGTGCAAGGATACCAACAACCATTGTAACCATTGCAATGTTAATGGTCACGCTGAGGAAAAGTTCTAGAAACTACATCAAGAGATAAACTTGAAGAATCGAAAGAAGGATGCAAAGAAAAATAATCTTCTAGCCATAGATTCAAGCAATTGGGTCGAAAGAAGGTCCAATGTGCATGAGAAATTTTTTTTGCACATCAGTGCAGAACGAGGTGAAACTGAGTAACCTTCATCACTAGGAAGAGAAGGATATGACCAAACTCTTTCACATCAATATACAAGTCAAGAAGACCAAGATATATGTTTTGTTCTACTTTGGTTCACATGCTAATCTCATATCAACAAATCTAGTCAACAAGCTTGGATTGGAGGTTTGTGATCATCCTAGCCCTTATCCATTCGGTTGGGTAAACAAGGATGAAAAGATCAATGTAATGAAATAGTGTAAGATTAAATTTTTTGTAAATGTATACTTTATTGATGAAGTGGTGTTGGATGTAGTACCCCTGGATGTGTGTGGTGTACTATTTAGGAGCCCCTACATGTATATGAGGGATGTAATGTTCATGTGGAGAGCCAACCAATACTACATGATCAAGGATGGGAATACCTACATAATCAACACACACAAAAGTAAATTGAAGATCTCACTGGTAAGTGCCAACCAATCCAAGAAGTTGATTAGTCTCAATAAGAAATATGTTTTACATTTCTTAAGAGAAAATTAGTC
>JZKD02S0467357.1:134660-149259 GCA_000966675.3 Picea glauca
CATTTCTTTTCACCTGAAAAACAATACCGCAGATCTCCCACTGTAACAAGGCTTATCACAGTCCCGAGCCAAACCCTTGATGACAAAGGCATCCCCCTAAAGCCAATAAATCTCTAATACCAAATGTAAATTCTAACCTTGTACAATACCTATTGCAAACTGATATTCAGAAAAGAACAAAAAAGATACAATGGCAAATACAAACATTACACAAAGGTTTTTCACCTGGAAACCCAAACCGAGAAAACCAACATATATTATATTCATACATTGTGTTACAATACAATATACATATAGGAGCCAACGGCATCCAAAACCCTAACCCAATGACCTGGATTAGTCCAAAACCCTAATTCCTTAACCAGAAATAGAAAACCATCGGCAAAAAACTATGTGCCGAAAAAACCACCTAAATATCATGTGGTCCCGGAAATATGTCGTCCTGAAAACACAAGTCTTGGGAAGGAAAAAATGATTTCACAGGTTCCTACTCAGAAGCAATTGAACATCGAGGATAATATGCCACATAATTAACCCGTGGCAGGGTAGAGTCTACACGAATGCTAGGAACATATAAAGGGGTAGTCTGAAATAATGCCGAATTAGGATGATGATTATCATATGCCAATTGATCGATAGTGACAATGCTTCCATTGTGAGGGAAATGCATCACCCAGAAGAACATAGACACCACAACATTCATAGCATATACATAATAACGTCCGAGAAGCATATTGAAATCTAACGGACCTTGCACCACTATAACATCAACAAGAACGATCTTCCCACCTAAATATATAGGTAACTGAGGAAGAACCCCCAAATATTCATTAGGACATCTTTCAAAAGCAAACAACTCATGAGAAGAAGACATAAGCTTGGGATATCCCAAGACTTTCCAAACCGAGGAGGATAAAATACTTGCGGAAGCTCTTTCATCCACAATACATCGATAAATGTTTGTTGAATTAACTTCAACCCTTATTTGAAAAGGTTCAGAAGAAGGGAGACGAGGCTCAACAAGATCATTCCAATCAAAATAAACCATCTTAAGGCTTGGAGGGGGTGTGCTTGGAACGAGTGGAATGCCCCCTTGTTCTGAAAATACTGAACCGGAAATGCTAAAAACATAGTCGGTAGACACATCACTCCCCAAAAGAAGAGTGGGATCATCCGATGACTGCATTAGCATGACCTCTTTCGCAACCAATGGATGAATAGGTTGCGAGACTACATGGTCTAAAGGCACCTCACCCCCCAAAATAGGAGTGGGAACAACCGATGACTGCATCGGCATGACCACTTTCGCAACCAATGGCTGAATAGGTTGCGAGACTACATGGTCTAAAGGCACCTCACCCCCCAAAATAGGAGTGGGATCAGTTGATGACTGCATCGTCATGACCACTTTCACAACCCATGGTTGAATAGGCTATGAGACTACATGGTCTAAAGGCACCCCACCCCCCAAAAGAGGAGTGGGAGCAGCCGATGACTGCATCGGCATGACCACTTTCGCAACCAATGGTTGAATAGGCTGAGAGACTACATGGTCTAAAGGCACCTCACCCCTCAAAAGAGGAGTGGGATCATCTGATGACTACATCAACATGATCACTTTCTCAACCAATGGTTGAATAGGCTGAGAGACTACAAGGTCTAAAGGAAACTCACCCCTCAAAAGAGGAGTGGGATCAGTCGATGACTACATTGACATGATCACTTTCTCAACAAATGGTTGAATAGGATGAGAGACTACAAGGTCTAAAGGCACCTCACCCCTCAAAAGAGGAGTGGGATCAGCTGATGACTGCATCGGCGTGACCACTTTCTCAACCAATGGCTGCATAGGCTGAAAAACTACAAGGTCTAAAGGCACCTCACCCCTCAAAAGAGGAGTGGGATAAGTTGATGAATACATCAGTGTGACCACTTTCTCAACCAATGGTTGCATAGGCTGAGAGACTACAAGGTCTAAAGGCACCTCACCCCCCAAAAGAGGAGTGGGATCAGTCGATGATTGCATCGGCGTGACCACTTTCTCTACCAATTGTTGAATAGACTATAAGGAAACCTCAGAAGACTCAGAATCAAAAGAGTTTGTAGACAGGGACCACAATCTTTGTACCTCTGGAAGGCCAGGGCACAGATGCGTAAGGTGATCTCCCTTGCAAAGATTACAAGGGAACTTAGGTTTATGTCCTATCTGTTTAGGTTTCTCAATAGAATCAATGCCCCTAGCATGACTAGCAGTGACCGGTTGCACATATCCAACATGACTTGCGGAGGTTGGTGATGGGTCGATAACATGACTCGCAGAGGCTACAGACCTATTTCCAGTATGACTAGTAGGGACTAGACTCTTTCCCCCAGCATGACTTGTAGAGGGTGGGTGTGTGCCCCCAATATAACTTGTAGAGGCTGGGTGTTGGTCTTCAATGTGACTTGCAGAGGTTGTCGACCTATCTCCAACATGACTCGCAGAGGTTGGTGATTTCTTCTTCCTATTCTTCCTCTTTCTATTTCATTTAGACTTCTGGTTACTAGTAATTGTACTTTCACGAGAGGTAGGAGAAGGAGGAGGAGAAGAATTTGCTGACGAAGAAACATCAACAGGGTGCCCATGACTTAAGGTTCTTAACTGAGAAGCATCAAGAGCATTTGGGACATTTGGAATGGTACCCAACCAAACCGATAGTCTCACATTCAACCCAGGAATGTACAAAGTGGCCATCAAAGGGACACCAACGTTTCTGAAGAAGGGAAAAGCACAAGAATCCCCTTGTGAAGGGGCTCCTTGGTTGGTATCGCCGGGAAATTTATCCATGAAGATCTTATGCACAGGTTCTCTCCTTGCGGGATCGTTCAAATCCGTAAAAGTCTCACACACTGACTCTGAAGAACCAGTGTTATCAAAACAATGCCTATAAAGAGGCAACTCCACGTTTCTAAGCAGAAGACCGAAAAGTCCTCTCAACCGGCAGAGTGGGTGGTCTACCACCCTAGGTCAGAGAAGCAAAGCCACGATTGACTAACTCACTATGGAAAAATAGGGAGAACAGAGCACACACTAAAAGTTCCTAAAGGCAAATCAATCAAACAACTAACTAGTTGGAAGAACAGTTACACCAACCAACACTAGAGAAACTTACCGGTGCAAGTGAAACTCGAATATGGAAGCACCCTCTGGGTATACTCTACAAAGCGTGGCCCAATGTCTACCCTAGGTACTGTGGTATACCCCCACAGTCACCTGTGTAAGTCCCTAAAATAAAGGCAACTAGGTTTCCAGCTCGTGAACAATCACCAGGCGGGTATAGTCGACAGTCAGGTGGACCGCAATGAGCAGGGTATCAAGCCCAAAAACTATCAAGGGTATCGAAAGCAAGTGTTATGGAAGACGACTGAGGAACTCAAACAGATTTGAGACCCATGAAGCTCTGTGGCAAATGCGATCAACGGAATCCCAAGACAAGTCCTCTATATGTGTTCCCCACTATGCTTGGTCTGGCTTTGGAGGGGTTATCTCTGCTACCTTTCCACATGCGACCTCATGTTTAGCCCTTGTGTTAGAGGGGGGTCCCAGATAATTTCCATGTTACTGGACTTCTACACTCCTTAACATAGACTCATATGTTTGTTTTAACGGCCTTGAAGATTTTCCTCTCCAAACTAATTCAAGGCCCTAACCCTAAACTAGTTGATGGACCCTACAAACATAAAAGTCTAGTTATTTTTAATTAGTGTTCTTTTTAAGGCTTGATTTAGTCAAAAGGTGTGGTAGTGCAACTGATGTTGTTAAGACTCTTGCAGAAAAAAGAAATGATAAGAACACTAACAAAGAAGGATTATCTTTCTTATTTTTCTTTTGAAATGCTTTTAAGATGAGAAGAAAACACAACACTATGCTAATTTCTTTTTCTTTTTCAAATAACAATGCAAAGAAAATTCCAAGAAAGAAAGAGATCTAACAAACTAAGTTTTTTTTTTATATATTTTCTTCCAATCAAAGTAGAAATAACAAAAGATTCTAAAAGAAACTGATGAATTCACTATTCATGCCCCCCCCGGCCATGAGAGGGAATTTTTTTTCAAAATGCAATTCATTTTTCTTAAAATTTCAAGCTAAAAATAAGTTAAAAAAGCTAGGAAACACAAGAAATATTTCAATGAAAAAGAAATCTATGATGGAATCCAACCTAGGCTAAAAATTCTATGACAGAGACCAAGATTAAATCAAGGAAATCCCTTAGAGGTATAACTCTCGATAAGGAAGAGGATGACTACCTCTCCTTAAACAAAAAATTTCTCAACAGGCACGTTCTTGACAGTTCAACAGCTAGCGTGTGCACGTGATATGTGAAGGTTAGAATGCATGTACATGCATGCATGCCTTATACAGGCCGCATGTACCTCTGAAGTTATTCAAAAAATGAAAAAAAAAACAAGAAATCAAACACTGGCAGAGACTACTGTTATTGAGAACCAGAGTCCCTTGAAGACTCAGAAACTTACTTTGTCAGAAAAGAAAAACAATCCAAGGAAAATTCCATAGAACAAAACCAATATGAAGTGGTAACAAAGCTACAAACTGCAAAAACAAAGACCAAAATGAGTTTTAGAAAACCCCTAAGAAGGATCACTTCTGACAGGGAAGAGGATGACTACCTCTTTAATAAAAAAATTATGAACTTAACCATGCTACTGTCACTTCATCAGCTGGCGTGTCCACGCGGGTTGTGTGAATGTTGGGCATGTGTACACACATGCAAGCCTTATACAGGCTACATGTACCTCTATGACTTCCCAAAAAGAAAATGCATCCAAGCAAAGAAAGCAGGGAGTATTGGTATGGAAGACCAGAATCCCTACTAGCTCAGACTCTTGCAGAAACTCAGAAAAAAGGTGGTGAAACCAATTTAAAACTACCAAACATTATCCCCAGAAAACTCGAGAGATCCCCAGTATGGTCACCAATTCTGTTGTGATTGGGAAATCCCTCTATGGACTAGCACTTAGGGTTTTATCATGCATGCAGAAAAGACCTAAAGATTCCTACTTTTTACCGTCATCCTGGACCTAATCGCCATTATTCTTAAGCAAATACGTAGTTAAGAATATCAAGTGAACATACCTTATTTCCGGTGTTTTATATTGATCTAAGTGAACAAACTTTGGTCTCTCTTTGACTGCAACTCTCCTCCCAAGGCTGACTTGCATTCACAAAAGACAAACAAAGAACTCCACATGCATTTGATCTACAGATTAATGGGTTAGAGATTTAATCAACATGTACACAATAAACAATGAAAACCTCATATGGTGGGATGGTAAAAGTACTTCTTTATTATTAAATTCACTAAAGCAACTTACAATGATGAAGTCGGCCACTGGTCCATGAACCTGGTCCTGGGCTCCTCTTCAATTGTCCTCCAACTTATTTTCTCTATACTTCTCTTTGCACAAGGATGGATAAAGGTTGGGACAAGGGGAATGTTCAATTAGGTATAGTCTCTTTACAATGGTTTTCCTCCTTTCAAATGGGACCCTTACCCCTTCTTTTATAGGCTAGAAGGAGCTAGGTATTTGGTTGAATGACCGTCCATGCATGGCCAAAAGTTTTAGTTAACTTGCCCAAAGCTGTGTGTTCCATCAACAAATTTCATTTTTCTGTGCTTTTGTAGGTACACACAAGTTGTATTGGAGCAGCTAGCATGTACACACGTGCAGTAATGGAGTAGGGCGCATGGGCCTTTATAAAGGGGGTTTTTAAGAAGATTTGTCCAGTAGTGTTTTGGCAAAGAAGGAGTCTGAGATGGCCTGATGCCAGGTAAGTATGTCTGGTGAAAATTATGGTTATAACACTCAAGAAAATGAATTGGTGTTGTCCTTATGCAAGAGGGCCGACCTTTGGCCTCTACCAGTAAGCAACTATCTGAAATAAATCTGGGCAAATACATCTATGAAAATGAAATATTGTCTATTCTGCATGTTGTTGATCTGTGGCACCCTTATCTATTGGGGAAACATTTCCAAATTAATACAGACCATTAAAGCCTCAAGTATTTTCTGGAACAATGCATTTCCTCCCCGAAAAAACAAAAATGGGTGACTAAGCTCTTTGGATATGATTATGAGATCATTTACAAGAAAAGAAAAGAAAATGTGGTTGCATATGCACTTGCCCGAAAATATGAAGATGAAGGATCCCTTTTTTCTCTTTCCTTCATTGTACCAGATTGGCTCCAAGCCATTCGCTAGGAATGGCTAAAAGATCCCAAAAGTTCACATCTGATTCAACACTTGCAGTCCAATGCTCCAGCTTCCCCAGGGTACTCTTGGCTCCATGATGAGCTTCGATACAAAGGTCGTTTGCATTTAAGTAAACAATAAAAGCTTAAATCCATGGTACTTTATGAGCTTCATGCTACACCCACAACGAGGCACTCCAGGTTCACCAACACCTATGACAGGGTCAAACGTTCCTTTTTCTGGGATGGTATGAAACAAGACATTCATAATTTTGTCGCTGAATGTGATGTGTGTCAACACAACAAGGGAGAAACAGTCAAATATTCAGGCACACTACAACCACTCCTGATTCCACCTGCTATTTGGAAGGATATCTCTATGGATTTTATTACCAGCTTACCCAAATCGGGAAATAAATCAGTCATCATGGTGGTAGTTTATCGCCTTTCCAAGCATGCTCATTTATGTGATCTTTAACACCTATTTACAACATCCACGGTGGCTCAAATTTTCATGGATCAGGTCTTCAAGATTCATGGCATGCCGCACTCTCTTGTTTCTGATCATGACCCAACTTTCACAAGCAATTTTTGGCAAGAAATATTCAAGCTACAAGGCACCCAATTGCATCTCAGCTTAGCTTATCATCCCCAGAATGATGGTCAAATAGAAGTTGTCAACAAGTGTTTGGAGACATATTTGAGGTGTTTTGCCTCAGAAAAACAAAATCAGTGGACTCAATGGTTATCCCTAGTTGAATGGTGGTACAACACTTCATACCATACAACTACACACATTACTCCTTTTGAAGCAGTATATGGACAGAAGCCACCTTCAGTTCTCTCATATTTATCTGGTGTCTCGAAGGGCTAGGTGGTTGACCAAACACTTACAGTTTGAGAGGCTATTCTCCATACCCTCAAAGAGAATTTGGTCATGGCACAAAATCTCATGAAGCAACAAGTAGATCAAGGTCGTTCTAAATGTCAATTTGTAGAAGGGGATCAGGTGTTTCTTCAACTACAACCTTACAAGCAAACTTCCCTCAAGGCCGAGCATTGTCAGAAGCTAGCACCCAAATTTTATGGTCCTTATACCATTCTAAAATATGTGGGACAAGTAGCCTATCAGTTAGCTTTTCCCAGTGATTCGAAGCTACATCATGTTTTTCATGTTTCATGCCTAAAGAAGTTGATTGGAACTAAGTGACAAATTCAAACCAACCTTCCCGAGTTAGCTGAAGAAGGATCCATTTGGCTACAACCACAAGTAGTTTTGGACCAGCGTGAGCATCGCCTACATCAAAGAACCATCAAGGAAGTTTTTGTCCAGTGGAAATATACAACTCCAGCAGATGCCACTTGGGAACCAACTACCATTCTGCAGCAATTTCCACATCTCAAGCCTTGAGGACAAGGTTGTTTTTAAGGGGGAGGAAATTTTAGGGTCCTAACCCGCACATAGGTAGAACAATATATTCAGATGTAAAAAAGTTCAATATTAATAAGGCCTTGCAATAAAATAGAAAAAGTCGAATGTAAGAAGACCTAATAGAAGCTTTCGCTTCTAGAAGGATCTTCCTCTAGATGCTTCTTTTGATAGACATATTTAGTATAAATAGGAGTCGAGGGTATGAGAACCCTAGCTTGGCTATTATTGTAATAGACCTCTTCTCAAGTGAAGGTTTCCCCCTCGAAGAGGCCCGTGAACATTTCTTTCAGAATCAAATTGATATTTCTGTTGTTATTCTTATATCATTTTAGTGCTATTGTGGTGATTGTTCTGGTTGTATTGTTGTTATTCTTCCATTTCTAGAATTTTATTTTTGTTCTGCATACTTTTTATATCTGGTATATTACAAAATTTCATGACGTATACTATCCATCCATGGGTGTTGTATATGCATGTGCATTGTCCTTCATGTCCAAATAGCTTCATCAATATTGGGGTCCAAAACTAATGACTAGGGTTGACATCAATGAAAACAACCAATCTTCCAACAAAACTCTCATTAAGTTCACGTCGCCTCCAAAATCATATGGTCAAAACTCAAAACCTTTCCAACTTTCTCATCATAACCATCAACCAACCAAATTCTACATGGTGGATAATGCTAAATGCCGACTCAGATTTCCAATTTGATTCATGTACCATATTGTCTACGCATTTAAAGCTATCAAATTCCTAATTATTGTCAGACAGTTGGCTTAGGTTGATGGAAATTTGGTATGGATTTTTGGTTTTCATTGATGTCAACCATTGGAGAGTGATATTGTATATTGATGTCAACCTTTAGTGATTGACATCAACCGTTGGACAAAGTCCGGTAGCGAATTTCGGTAACAAAAAGGTAATGGACCCAAGTTTGTTTGATGTATAATGATATGTGTTTTAATATATTTGAAGGTAAGAATATTCTATATCTTTATTACATGTCATTCCATTTTTGGTGGTATGTGGAACATCACATAACTCCTCACGGTTAGAGAGTTATGGCCATGTGAAGTTGGAGAAAGGTTTGGGTAATGGACCCAAGTTTGTTTGATGGATAATGGTATGAGTTTTGATATATTTTCAAGTAATAATATTCTATATGGATATTAAATGTCATGCCATTTCTAGTGGTATGTGGAACGTCACATAACTCCTCACGGTTAGAGAGTTATGGCCATGTGAATTTGGAGAACCCTCGTGAGTCATCTAGAAGCCCCAAAAGGTCAAAGTAGTCAAAGTGGTTTAAGATATTTTGGAAAGTAAATAATAAAGTGAAGTGATGAGTGTACTATAAGTCAAAGTGAATACAAAATAAATTATTCAAATAATAGATTTAATGGAGAAATTAGAAGTGCGTTAACCCTAAAATAAGGAAAGTGGGTTAAGATGGTTAAAAGGTAACCCCTTGAGGAAGCTACATGAAAGTATAAATAAAAGGCAATGATCTCTCATTTTAATCACACTTGAGTATATTGAATATCTACATGTGAATGATGTAACCAAAGTATATCTAAGCCGCATTTTAGAGGGAAGGTGAATTAAAGAAGGCCGAAATTCAAGGGAGGATAAATTCTTTTGATGATGCTTTCTAAGGTATGTTATTTACAGGTCATCTCACCATTCTCGCAATAAATTTTTTATATAATGATTCAAACCGTGAAATTGGTAGGCCATTGAGGAAACATATCCAAGTATATTTGGTACAAATTTCAGCTTGTGGGTCATTTTATTTTTCGAGTTACACTCCGTGGAAAATAGGGTTTGTGGCTAGTCCTGAAACTAGTCTAAAACAGGTGTTTCGGGTAAAAATGTCATAAATTCTTCATAAAATATCAAACTTCAGTAAGACAAAATGTGTTGGTTAGAATATAGTATGTAGTATTCTATGTACAATTTTCATATCTATACAACAAATATTCTGTGTGGGGTACGCTATACAAGTCCGCTCTCTAAAATAAACCAGAATTCAACAAGGTATGCCATTTTTGATATAACTCCTTTTATGTGAGGTTCCGATTAGTGACACCTAGAGGAATTGCATAAACACACTGAAGAACTTTCTGTACTATTTTCAGATATTTATTCATTACAGGTACATAGTTATGATTATTTCAAGTTAGGGTTGTTGACTAATCCAAAACTAGTCATGTGAGACTAAAGTAAAGTTTGATGAAAATGCTAGTCTCTTGTTGTTAAAGTTAAGGAAGTTTTGCAGGTATGTGATCGTATACACCAGGTCTATTATAGAGTTACAAATCAGATTTGAATGATGAAATTGATGAGGGATTTTGGTTGAGGTACATGTTGGCTACATGGTTGAGACAAGTAGTTGTTCAATTGACACATACATGAGGTGTATAGTTGATGATGTTGGTACATCTTGATGATTCATAGTTGATGAGTAGTTGATACATGATTGGTACATAATTGGTACATGGTTGTAGGCACTTGTTAGTAGTATTTTTGACACATGGTTTATGGATGATGTAGCATACTTTTATTGGTATATTATTAGAAGCACATATTGATCTTGGTGATGATTATGAGTTGTTGTGTTATGCTTGGTTGATGCACATATTTGAGAGTTGTCTTGGTGATTGATATTGGTGAGTAGATCTGATTTGGTTGATAATATTGAGGAGACATGTTGTTGTGATAGGTTTTTTGGACAGGTTGTTGTGACATGTTATTTGTTTAGTTTTGGTGCATGGTTGATGCACTTGTTCATGGTACAGGTTGAGGTACAGGTTGGTGCATGGTTTATGCACTTGTTTATGGTACAGGTTGGTGCATGGTTGATTCACTTGTTTATGGTATAGGTTGATTATAGGTTGAGGTATAGTTCGATGCATGGTTTAGGTTATTGGTACAGGTTGTTTGGTGCAGGTTTATTGGTACATGTTTACTACAGTATGTCTCAAAGTGATAGTGTGACAGCGGTTCCATCATTCTACTTATACGTCAGGGCGGTTGGACGAGGAAAGGATAGGTGGTTGTATCCACCTTTCGGTTGTAGCTCGAGAAAATAGGGGATCATAGCCTCCTTTTGGTTGTAGCCATAGAATTGGGGAGTTGGAGCCTCCCTCAGGTTGTATCCTGAGAAACTAGGGGTTGGAGGCTCCTTCCAGTTGCAGCTGGAAAACAAAGGAAGTTGGTGCTTCCAATGAATGTAATTCTTAAAGACATATAATAAAAATCATTCTGTGGTTTTCTCTCACTTTGGGTTTCCATGTAAAAACACTGGTGTACTATGTATGTGTATGATTGCTCATTTGTTCATTATTTATTTACTCTACAACTATTGGATGATAATGATACATTGATAAAACACTTGCATATTGTGGTTAAAAAGCATTGAATTGTTCTATTAATGATTCAACCCCCCTCTTAGTAATCCAACAGTTATGGCATATCCCACAACTATTATTTATACCATATTCACGAGTCAAATAAAGTGTCATCTCTTTATCAACCAGCGATATCAATCATACAACCAAGAAACATACCATATAATAGCTATATCATATATATAATCTTTATCTCAAGTCGACTTCATCCATACTTATATACAACAACTTTCTCTATGATACCCAATGTTGTTATATGATATATATGCATAGAGTAAAACTTAACCATCCATTTTAACATATCACAAAGTTTATTATGACAACAAGATTTAAAACTTTCTAATCGTAATCAACATATTACTAGTGCAATGAATCTTTTACCTCTTCTCTTTTTAAAAATGGTGATGATAAAATTAGTGAAATATAAGCGTGAGGAGAATGTAAATCATTGTCTAATAAACCATTCATGCATAGAGTACCAAGTTGTAATAATGTCATTTTTTTGCGAGCTATGAAATCGACTTAATATAGTTTCTTTTTAAGGGGTCCCACCTATAGCTATATAATATAATAATATAATTAATATAGTGCATTGAAATAATTTGCAAGAAAGATCCTTGTTGCGTATTTTTTTGGCGTCAACACACATAATCACCTCAAGGAAGAACAAGTCCTTCCATGTGGAGTGACTTGGCTCCTTGAGGGAGCCTGCCCCTCTTTGTCCAATTTACCTCAAAATTGCAGAGTTGATCTTTCTCTCCTTGTTGTGAAAATATTCCTTCCTTGTTTGTGTGCCCTTATTCTCTTATATGGACTCCAAAGGTCACGATTATGAATCATCACATCCTTTGGGTGTGTCTCTCCCCTTCACAAACCATCACACCCAAATGAATCAGAATTCCCTTTTGCAGACCCGGTGTGCCCAAATGAACATGTGTTCCCATCAATTGTCATGTCCCTTGGGATCATCATGCCCCAACCTTGGGTGCACTCCTCATGTTGACACTCCCCAAGATCTTTGGTGCACCCCCTCTCTTGGTCACTTCCACACCATACTTCACCTCATGCTTGGGCAAGCCCCTTTGCATGTTCACACACCCAAGGTGCCCACATTCCCAACTAGTGTGACTCTTAGGTGCTAGAGAAACCCAAAGTTACATCTCCTTTAGGACTTGGGATATGGTCTTTGTTCCCTTCTAGTTGAAGACCTTACAACAAGCATGAAACAAATAAGAATCTCTACTCAAAAGGGGTTAGTGTCTCGTATGAAGAAATTAGTTTCTATAGTGATAGAGAATAAACTTTCTTTATGTATATTGAAACAAATATTTATGAAGACAACGGATAGAAACGATGGACTCATAAGAAGAGAAAAATGTTGAAATAGATGGGGGAGTGAATCTTGAAGAAGAACTCATTTTTTCCTTAAGAAAAATAAAGAATGTTAGGAAAAATAATTTGAAACAAAAGGAGCAGCTGCAAAAAATGAGGAAGAGGATCTTGATTCAAAAACCAAAATGTCACAAAACCTTGAAGAAACAAAAAATACCATCATGAAACTAAAGTTTCAATTAGAAGAAGCAATAAGGATGGAATAAGTGGTGAGAATCCAGCTGAAGAAAAAGGAAGAAAATTGTGAAGACGAGAATTAGAAATCGTTTCCTTACAAAAGGAAGTGGAGAAAATAGATATTAAGTTGAATAGAATCTTAAAGTTTGAAAAGAGTACTGGAATATTAGATGATATCATCAATTGTCAAAGGTATCCATTCTTTAAGACTGTTCTTGGATATGATGTTATTGTTTCCTCCCTACCTACACATGGGCTTTCTACAAACGGGGAAGTTTTATTTGTTGCAGGTGGACTTCAGATTGTTTTTCCAAAAGAGCAACCTACTTTTGATTGTGCAAAATAGATTGATGAGTTTCATTTCCCTCACATAGCATAATTTGAGCATCCATATGACATTGTTGTTGATATTTCAGGTTGTTCTAATCCTATAACTAAAACTGAACCTAAGCCTACTTCCTATGATCATCCAGTACAAAAATATATGACCTATCATCATCCTCACCATAAAAATTTAAGGAATGGAAATCAATTTTTCATACCTTTGCAAAAGAGACATGAAAGACATAATTATAGACCAGTGTTGACTACCAAGATAGAGTGTGGTTGGACTTATGGATGAACGTGGAATCATTTGAACACATTTTTGAGAACTTAATTTCATTGTGTATCATAGGTTACACAGTCATGCAACTTTCCTCTTACTTACTAATGATTTGTTTGGAAGTGGTCGACTGAGGATCAACCTGACATGATAGTCGACCAGAGTTTCAAATGAGTGCTTAAGGAGTAACACAAGTTCAAGGGGATTATCCCTTTTCCATTGATTTAAAAGAGGGGGAGTTTCAGATAGGGGTAGAATTCTCTATATTCCTGGGAGAGTTGCAAACAGGGGGAGAATTATTTCTATGCATGGTGGACTATGTGTTTCATTGTAGGATTGTCATCAATGACAAAGGGGGGATTATTGGAATCATTGTCATTGATTTCAAAGGATTAATGATATCATTAATGTCATATTATGACATTACAATGCACACAACATTTCCAATATCGATTTATATATATAGGTCTACAAGTATATTAAAAAAGGGGTGCATTTGAAAAAGTAAAAGGTGAAATGGTAGTTTCAACCCCATGGGTTTGGTATATTCCCACGCTTTGGTGTATTTTCCCATGGTATTAGGAATTAATAATTTAATTAATGGAAATGTCCCTTCATGAAGGGTTATGAAAAAGTATAAAAAGAGAAAGCATTGAGAGAAATTTAGGGTGTGAAAAATGGATTAGCAAATATTGAATTCCAAAATCCGTTTTAGGTCATCTTGGATTTTTTGTGATAATTTTTTTCTAGTACATTTTAGACCTTGAAAATTGTAGAGACAAAGGAGAGATATTGGTGTACATTTGGTATAAATTTAAGATGTTTTTTCTTTATACTTTCAGATATATGATTTGTGGAAGTTCGGGTTCCTGAATGCTCCTGAAATCGGTTTCAAACAGGTCAACTTGACACTTTCACTATAAATTGTTTTTTGGGATGTTTCAGAACTTGAAAATTTGAAAATATAGATGATTGATCTTGGTGTAAATGTGATATAAATTTCATATGTTATTTATATATTGGGAGATATTCCCCATGGAATTTAGGGTTCTTGAATGATCCTGAAATCAATTTCAAACAGGCCAGCTTGGAATTTTCACTATAACTTATTTTTTAGGATTCTTCAGACAGTGAAAAATTTAGAGAACAGAGGAGACATATAGAAGTACCTTCAGTAACAACTTAATAATCATATTTTCCAAATTTGATACGTGGCATGTTGTACAAGTTCATTCTTGGGAAGAGGCCCAAAACAACAAGCTTTGAGAAATTTAACATTTGGAAATTCAAATTTTGGTCAAACCTGGTAAAGGTAGAAGTAATGAGAAGAACT
>JZKD02S0467357.1:150024-166532 GCA_000966675.3 Picea glauca
AACCCATGGGAAAAGAATAAAGTAAAATTAGAATATCTAGAGAAGAACTCGGCCCAACTAAAGTGAATTGAAGACTATAAATAGAGAGGATGCATTGCTCATTTGGACACACACTCGTTCACTCACTCACTCACTGAAGAAGGAAGCACAATTATGAGGCAAGGAAGAAGACAATGCATTGCGGCATCTGAGGTTCTTGGTGATTCTTAGTGGTGGTTTTTCTCTTGTGTGTTATCTATGGGAAGAGATGCACCATTGTTATATGGTGTTGGTGCTACAACTGTTAGCACTAGTTTGTGTGTTAGCCTAGTGCTGGGGTTTCTTCATTGCCTGTTTCTCTTGATATTTGGTTTATGGTTGGATTTCTTTGGACATAATCTATCTGAAAAATGTTGGTTGGGTTTTTCCCCCCATTTGGGGTTTTCTCAAGATAAAATCTTGTATTCTCTTGTTCTTGTTTATGATACTTATTTTCCAATATATGATATAACTTATAATGAAAAGGAGATCTAAGAACACCGGTAACTCTACTACTCTATAAATTAAGAAAATATAACATGGAATCAGAGTTGGTTACCTTTAGAACAATTTAACCACTAGAAGGAAGATTGTTTGCAGCAGTACCTTGTTGCTGCATAGTAATATTTTTTCAAGCTCATTGAACACTAGTTCCAAGGAGTTGGGACTAATTTCACCACAAAGAAATTATTCCTACCCTAGTGTACCCCCTGCAACACTCTGGTTGAATTTTTGTGAGGTTCAAAAAATTGAAATTTCTCAGATCTAGGGTTTCTATCGATGAAAAATGCCTACTAGTATGAGATTTGAAGATAGAATGGATGGAGTAGATAAATTAAGATATTGGAAGCAAAGGGTACTCCTCATTGTAGAAGAGAATGTGTTATTGGATTATGTCAAGCAGGGGCTTCCAAAACCAGAAGAGGAAGAAGCCAAATAAATTTTTAGGAAGAATGAAGTCAAGGCCAAAAGGGTCTTGACAGACTAGATCAAGGATCATCTGATACCAAACATATCAGAACTAAATACATCGAAGGAAATGTTTGATGCCCTAACAATAATTTATGAAATAAAGAAAAACAGTTGGAAGCTTAATCTAAGGCATCAACTCATAAACGTGACAATGAATAAGTAAGAAACAGTCTCCAGCTATTTCATGAGAATCTCACAGATCGAGGACCAGTTAGCATATATTGGAGACTCAGTGGGAGACAATGAACTCCTGACCACTACACTTAATTTATTTCCTTCTTCTTGGAACCCATGTGTTCAAGGGATTTTTAAAGAAGTAAAGTTCCCAAATTTAACAAGCTGTTGACATATTGTACTCAAGAAGAATCTAGACTGACATCTAAATCGCTAAAGATGAATGATGAATAAAATCAAGGTCTTGTCCCCCATGTGAAGAAAAGGAAAGAAAGAAGAGAAGGCAGTCCGAAGAAAACTAAAATATCATGTTATAAGAAGGATGTGTCAAAAGTCAGATGCTACAACTACAATAAGATGGGACATTATTCCTCTCAATGTCTTCATATAAATGAAAAGTAAAAGAGGAACCATCATGCACATGCAGTTGACATGGAAGAGCCCACAACCCAGGAAAAGACAAAGAAGTCAAAGGATGAAGAGTGTGTCTTTTAGATAGTGGTGCTTCCAAGCACATGAGCGGGGAGTAGGAGAAAAAATAAGAGACAACTCAAGTGGGATAGCAATAGCTAGACTCCAGGTTTTCATATCAAGCTTAATATTTTATATTGGTGTAGCTTAAGTAAAAATGGTAACTAGAATAACAATCTTTAGAGTTAAATTATTGCTATTTCTATCAAATGTTTAGTAACACTTAAATATTGTCGGTATTATTACCATTTAGTAAATGCTCATTGTTTAGTATTAATGATGCACTTGTTTGCAAGATGAAATGGATCTCCTCTACAAGATGCTCTTTGTTATTGACCTTGTTCCAAGAAGGTTATTGTAAATTCCAGGGAGGTTACCATGGATATGTTGTTCTTATTTTCTCTTGTTCTCGACAGGTCACATGTGATAGCTTTGAGACAGAGCTATAATGATGGTTGCAGGAGGAAACATATTAGATGTTCTCTAGCTAAGACATAGATCAAACTATCCAAAGATAGAGCTATGTACACGACCATACACATCCATGTAATGAAGGAAGAGGATGAAGTTAGAACCTTCGAGCAAGAAGGTTACTTTTGCGGGATACAAAGTATCTCATATGGAGATTGATTGTGAGGAGAAGATGGCTCCAAATATTACCATATAGATTCCTCTATATCATTTGATCACTTTGCAGATCATCAAGAAGAGTTAACCGAGCCATAAGGGCCTACCTAGAAACATTACAATGACCAGGAAGAAACTAGCATCATCCTATGATACTTTGCAAATGAAAAGGAAATGCAGTTATATGTCATTGATGAGCCATATCATGAGGAGGAGGAGATGGCTCCACCAATGGTGAGGCAGGAGGCCCCACCAAGTAAAAACTCAGAAGGAGTTATAGTTCATAGGGAGTTAGCCCTTAGTATCTAGTAGGGAGGAGCAGCCTCCTGATACAGTCCATAGGAGATCATACTTCAGAGAAGGTTAGAAAATACAGAGGGAGAACATGACTCCATATATTGTATAATACTCAGAGAGAGTCAATATTCATAGGGATGATGCAGACTTGGATAGAGCTTGATCTCATAGAAATCCAATTGACTCAAAGGAAGACCATATCATTCAGAGGAAATTCCCCCTCATATTCAAGTGGGAGATATAGACGTCTCCAGGACTAACAAATAGGTATCATACGTTGAGGAGGCTAGATCAAAGCTTCAGAGGCTTCAAGAAGATATGATACCTCCCAGGAAGATTCCCTTATTTCATTAGACTTTTCTATAGTGACAGAGGAGGCATTCAGTAAGAAGGAATGGGATATGGATTTTTCCTCAATTCTAGAGAGAGTAAGAGACCACACCATTTTTCCAGCTATGTGGCATTGATGAGCATAATCATTGATTTAGAACCTTCCACCTTTGAAGAAGATGCTAAGAAGCAAGAATATTGGAAGGATTCCATGATGGAGGAATACCAATCCATCATAAATAATGATGTGTGGGAAGTGGTTATGAGAACATAAGGAAATTCAATCTTGACTTCCAAGTGGATCTACAAGATCAAGCATGCTACAGATGACATCATAGAGAAATAAAAATCAAGATTTTTGGCTAGAGGGTTCTCCCATAAATAAGGAGAAGAATATGAAGAGACATTTTCTCCAGTAGCAAAGTACACCTCCATTAGATCGATTATTTCTTCTGTGATGGCATGGAAATTACACCAGATAGATGTCAAGACTGCTTTCCTGAATGGTGTAATTTTACATAGAGAAGCCACAAGGGTTTTTTATCGATGGGAAGGATTCCCATGTATGCAAACTAAATAGGTATTTGTATGGACTAAAGTAGGAACCCAGGGCATGGTATGCCAGGATAGACAACTATCTAATGAGCTTGGGGTTTACCAAGAGCAATGCAGATCCCAACCTTTACTACAAGGTTGAATATGCTTTCCCGATGATTATGGTCATGTATGTAGATGACATGTTTCTAACAGGAGATGAGAATCTCATATTTGGGTGCAAGAGGGAGATCACTTCATAGTTCGAGATGAGGGATCTAGTTCTGATGCATTATTTCTTGGGATTGGATGTGTGGCAGAGGCCAGATGATATTTTCCTTAGACAAGGAAAATATACTGTTGAGATCCAACATATATTCGAGATGATTGACTTCAAGTCCATGGCCACACCTGTGATGATGAATCTGAATATTTTGATTGATTCATCTTCAGATTTGGTGGATCCCAGAATGTGCATACAGTTGATGGGATCCTTGATGTACTTGGTTAACACCAGGCTAGACATATGTTGTGCATTGAACACTTTGAGTCTCTACATGGTTGAACCTAGACATGTACATTAGATGGCATCAAAGCATGTGTTGAGATACCTATGTGGTACAGTTGGATATGGAATTAGATTTGTCTCAGATGGAGAAGTGAAGTTGCAGGGATATACAGACTCTGACTGGGCAAGGAGTGCATTGGAACGAAAAATCACATCATCATGATGCTTCAGTTTGGGATCAAGAATGATCTCATGGTTGAACAAGAAGTAGACATTAGTGGCACTCAGTACAACAGAGGAAAAGTATATCGAAGTCATTATTGCAAGTTGTGAAGCAGCGTGGCTTCGAAAGTTGCTTGTAGGGATATTTTATCTAGAGTTGGAGACAACTTTGATACATTATGAAAATAAAAATTGCGTGAACCTTTAAGAAAATCTTGTCTTTCATGACAAGTCAAATCACATATGTATCAAATATCATTACATCTAAGACATGGTGCAAAGAGGATTTGTGGAGATCTGGTACATATCCATGGGTGAGAAGATAACATACATTCTCACTAAGTCGTTGTCTAGTGTGAAGTATGAGAACTTCAGAGACAAGCTTAGCATGATGAATAATGTCCATCCTTGTTAAGAGGGAGGTGTGGTGTTTCTCTCCTCCATCCGGCTAACCCCTTTGGCTAAGGGTTTTCCCGATCAATCATGTGAGGTGACTAAGGGAGTAATACACATCTGGGTACAAGTCTTGCCTACGCCATGTGAGGTGGCTAAGTGTGAATAAGACTTGTAGCTTAGCCTTGCCTATGCCATGTGAGGTGGGTAGGTGCGAATGGGGCTATGTTCATAGTCTTTCCTACGCCATGCGATGTGGATAGGTGTGAATAAGACTACTGGGAGAGGAGAAACATCACATCATATTCATTGAGAGTATGGCAGTAGTTGCGTACTATTGGAAAGCATGCTAGTATTTGTGTGCTACTAGTGGATTGCTACATAGTCATGATACTATGGTAGTAGTTGTGTACTACTGGACATCATGCTAGTAGTTGTGTGCTACTAGTGGATTGGTACGTAGTCGTTAGACTATGGAACTAGTTGTGTACCACTGGACAAAATGCTAGTAGTTGTTTGCTACTAGTGGATTTCGATGTATTCGTGAGACTATGGCAATGGTTGTGTACCACTGGACATAACTCTAGTACTTGTGTGCTACTAGTGGATTTCCAAGTAGTAGTGAGGCTATGGAAATGGTTGTGTACCACTGGACAACATGTTAGTAGTTGTGTTACTAGTGGATTTCTACATAGTCATGAGACTATGGCAGTGGTTGTGTAACATTGGACAATAGTTGTGTACTACTATGATAGTAGTTGTGTACTACTATGACATGAAAACAATTGTGTATTGTTGGATGGAATTGTAGTAGTTGTGTGCTACTGATTGATTGCAGCATATTCATAAAGACCGTGGCAGATAATTTGAGCTATCGATGGCATGTTATCATTTGTGTGTTTCTATATAATTGTATATTAGTCAATGGAGTACTATATGGAGACATCATGGAAATATACATCCCTAGATAAGAGGGAGTGTTGATGTTTTGGTAGCTATGGGAGTTATTTTCCTCCTAGACAACCTTTCTTAGAAGAGAATAAGATTCCAAAAGTCTAAGAAGACCATTAAACAAATGGAAGAACACCCTAGAAGAGAATTCAGCCCATATGAAAAGAATAAAGTGAACTTATAATATCTAGAGAAGAATTTGGCCTAGCTAAAGTCACTTGAAGACTATAAATAGAGAGGACGCCTTTCTCATTTGGACACTCACTCACTTACTCACTAAAGAAGGATACACAAATATGAGTCAAGGAAGAATGCACTGCACTGCGACATTTGAGGTTCTTGTTTATTCTTAGTGGTGGTATTTCTCTTGTGTACTCTCTCTGGGAAGAGGTGTGCCATCATTGTATGGTGTTGTTGTTGTAGTTGCTAACACTAGTTTTTGCGCTAGCCTAGTGCTAGGGTTTCTTCATTGTCTGTTTCTCTTGATAGCTTGTTTATGGTTGGATTACTTTGGATGGAATCTATCTAAGAAACATTGGTTGGGTTTTTCCCCCCATTGGGGTTTTCCAAGATAAAATCTTATGTTATCTTGTTCTTGTTTATGCTACTTATTTTCCAGTATATGATATAATTGTTCATGAGAAGAATATCTAAGAACACTAGTAACTCTACTTCTCTGTAAATTAATAAAATCTAACATGTAGGTATCCCATATTATCCTCCCTAGTTAAATTACATTCCATCCTCCTTTTCATTTTTTGTCCTTGAAACATTAAAAGAAGCCATATAATATGACCTACTAAGAAATGTAGTCAACTGGTACCATGCATGAGCATCCATTCATCCTTGTCAAATGGGGACATGGGGTCCAGTTGTGGCCTTTTCTTGATCTTGATTTTGGGTTCTTTTTGGGATCCATGTCTCTGTCATGCTACTCTGATATCTTCATGCATTTATTTTAGTCCTCCATGTGCCTCCATACTCATTTCCTCTCTTCTTCCATGTTGCTCCATTGCAATTTTGTTGACTTTCATGTCGTGGCCTTGATTATTGTTGTTTCTCTATGTGGTGTGAGTGGTGATATACAACAACCTTAACTATTGATTATTCTTTCTTTGACTCTTCAACATGTGGTTATTTATCTTCTTCTTCATGTTTATACACTTCCTTTGGATTTTCTTCAAGTTCTTTTGTAGGCTCTTTTTATTATTCAACCCTAGAATCTTCATCCACTATGACATAAGGTACTACAATTTGTTTTCCTGTAAGTACTTCTTCATGTGTCTCCTTGGTCTCTTCATGTTTAATAAGAGAAATATCCTACATTGTAATTTTCTTTTTCTAGTACAACAAGTTCAAAAAAAAAAATTGCACATTAATATTAGTTGTACCAACTGAGTCCATCCAAGGACATCCCAAAACAATATCCACATAATCCATATCTATAACATGAAAATATGAATGCAACACATATTTTTCTATGGTTGTCTTCAAATATTTAAAAAAAATTGAATATTTTCACCTTCATTTTGTGTGATTTGAATCTTCTTTGCAACTACTTGCAATATTTTATCCAATTTAACATTGATGAAGTTATTCTTTCCACTAGGGTTTATAGAAACAATGACCTTCTCTTGTTGAATACATCCATAAGCTTGTAATATGAAGTTGTCACATGAAAATAATTCCCTATTTTTCTTCTTGATTTTCTTTAGAACATGAGACCACCTATCTAAGAATACTATTTTGAATTTTTCGTATCAATAAACTTGTTTAGGTTAAGTAAATTTCACCATGTGTTTGCATTGCCTTTTAAATTCCAATTTATCCAAAATTTCTACTTCTTTCCCCATTTTGACTTAATTTTTTTTATGTATTCTTCAATACTAGGAGCATCCTTTTTTTCCATTAAAATACATCTTGCAACAAAGAGAACTAGGGTTTCAAAGAGAATCACTTACTTTTCAATGGAGCTCCTTTATCTAGTTAGGGTTTGAGGGAAAAAAGTTAAAATGATCCTAACTTCTATTATAGTTCTCATATTGTTAGAAAAATAGGACCACGGAGCAATAAAATAAAACAAATGTGGAAATAAAACACAAAAGATACAAAATACAAGAGAGACACGGATTTGTGTGGTTCACCCAGTGTGGGCTATGTCCACCAGAGAAATTGCCAGGTCCTTTCTTTATTATTATCCAACAAAATGAAAAGATACAACCTACATCAAAACCCACTGTAACTTCCTCTTCTTTTCCTCACAGTCTCCTCTCTCAGAATACAATACTTGCCAACCTACATAGCCACAATACATTTTCCTCATAAAAGAGGGTTGCATTCTAGGGAAAAAACCCTAACACAATCTCTATCGTTAGATCTGTGACCTTATAATGAACGGTCCAGATTTAGATTTACAATGAAATTACAATATACTTTTACAAGGAAATTTTTTCTTCGGGGGCTTCGTCCCCGAACCCCCGCTGGGGGCCCGCTTGCCCCCAGACCCCCAGCCCGGGGGATAGCCCCCCCCGAACCCCATAGAGGGGGTACCCCCCCTCTACATTCCCCCGCGTGGAAGAGTGTACATACTTCTAGGGTGTAAATACTTCATGGGGTATAAACACGGTTGAAAGTAAAAGACCTCTAAATCAGGAAGATAATCAGGCTCCACAACCAACACATATTGGCCATTATGACCCCAATTATGAAATTCCATGGCTTCTGTGAATTTACTAGCATTTGTTTCACTTAAATATATTCACTCTTTTAAAAGATATCCATTCTACAAAATTCATAAACGACATTGAAAAATACCCTAAAAAAATGTTGATTTTGAATCAACCATAATTCCTTTTCTCAGACTCCATTTTGGATGATTTTTGTTTTAAAATTCTGTATTTTCTCAAGTGTAATTCATATTTATGGTTGTTTTATTCAAATTATGCACAAACATTTTTATAAATCAACTTGAATGTTGTCGTCCTTATTTTTTCCATAAAAAAACAACAAAAAGAGAAAAAAAAATGTCTCATTGCACACCAAGAAAGAGATATGATACCACTTGTAGTAAAAATTCAAAGATATAAAAGAGAATGTGTCATAAAACTTCAGAAATAAACCCTTGAAAATCCAATATACCAAGCATTCACCATGAACAACACCAAGAATATAGAGAGAAGAACCCTTAAGATAGGGTAACACCATAAAATACTCTTTATGGAAGGAATCACTCCACAATTCATGCTTTCTACAAGACAATGCAATCCAACATGTTGACGATTAAAATCACAATGAGGAATTTTGCCTGCAAAGTATTGCTAAAGCCTATTATTTAAACTATGCTAATAATATATAATATTAGTAGGTGGGACCCCCTTGTAGACTAGAGGCTCGAAAATAGTCATATCACACATTTTTTTTTTGTTTTTTCGATGTTGCTTACAGGGTCTTATATGGTTGACGATGCAGTCTTGGGTTCTTTTTTGACATAGTGATAGGTGGATGATGCATTTTATGAGATGTTATGTTATTCAAAGGTCTAGTTTTATGTTATGATTGGCATATATTTACAGTTGCTATGTTTGATAATGTCACCATGATTTATTACCTAGCTACACATGCACAAGAAATATGTTAGTAATGACATAAGCAAAAGCAAAGGGAAGAAACTTATGAAAAAAATCCTAGAAGAAAGGACCTATGTTATGCTATGTTAGGAGTTATGGGAAATTAAAATGAAAAACAGTTAGTGTTAATCCTAAGTATTGGTTAGTGGCTATGAGATTTGCATTTGAGTTATATTGGGTGCATTTGATATGGAAATACATATGGTATGGTATGGAAATTTGGAAATGGTTAATGTGAATTTTTTGGGTGGCGCATTTGGCAAGCAATGTGGTCGCAAATTTCAATAGTTGGAAATTAATGACATGGTTAAATGCATTAGTGATTGTTGGTTGTCATGTACTTCAGAATTAAATGAAGAGGATATGGAAAAGACGTGCAGTAAATATACGTCACTCCATACTCCCCCCATCAGGTCGTCACCCTAGTATGGTTATTTTTTCATTTTGATCTGCTAGTGGTTAAGCTCCGAAATTTAAGCCTGGGAAGGAAACGCTCGACCATCTTTCCCTTTTAAGATATCGGTTATAGGTACGGTTCTTTTTCACCCATCCATGAATTACGCTCTATGTATGAATGAACAATGGCTCAGTAATGCTTGGGTTTTTGTTTTCTTGAGAATTGCAATTGTGTAAATGCTTGGTTTTTTTTTCTGGAATAATTGTCTGGTTGTTCGATTTGCAAGTAAAAGAATTGGTTGGTTCAGTTGTGCATTCGTTGGTTGTTCTGTTGATGAAAATCGTGATGGGTATTTGTGTTTTTTCTAAGTGAATATGGGTATTATCACTCTGCATTATTGATGGAGGGTATTTTCTATATCCATTCATATTGGTTTCTTCCTTACAGTTATGAGAGTAACCCTGTCCAGTCGTATTTGAACTGTCATTTGGTTGTTGTGTGTGTTTTCTCGGGCTTCCATTTGGTTTTTGTGTTTTTCAGAGTCATTGTCGTGGGCTTATTCACATGGTATTGGCATCAACATGGCTCAGAAGTCAGTCTTAGGGTGGCCATTAGTCCAAGATATATGATTTATGGTAGTTGGGCGATAATAGTTGTGCCTCGGGTTCTGCATTCCCAATGGCATTATTCGACTCTTGAGAAATTGACAAAGTCTATACCTCTGTGTGTTCTGGGTAATTGTCACTATCCAGTTGACATTTGCTTCTCCTCTGCAAACACAAAATGAACCATGTGCATCGGTTTTCTACCCTACCCGTCATTGTTTCCTCTGTGGCTAAATGTTGTGCCATTTCCCAGACCGTGAGTTAAAAAAACCATGTGGTTTCTACTATGCTTGTATCGAAGGGTCTTTGTCGATGGCTGATATGTTTTGAGGACCTCCATTCTCTCTTTGTTATTGATGATCGAGCGAACTGTTGATTACTTCTTTGTATTTGTTGTTACAGAGCCCGATTTTAATAATCCTCAACATTTTTTACTCTTGTCAAGCATCTTTTGATTGTCATAGATTGGTGGAGTGGTTATGCCATTTGCATTGAGTACCTATCTTGTCTTTGTTTGATTAAATTGGTTGAAAGGTTGTGATCAGGGGTGAGTAATAATATGTAGTTAAAGGGATTCCTCTTTTTTCGTTATGCTTTGGATCGTTGTGTTCTTACAGCATGGTGTTAATTACAAGTTGGTGACTACTGTGTGTTTCACTAGTCCTGATCGGGATCATAGCGAGTTATGAAATTGATGATTGTGTTATTTCGTTATGTTCATTGTGTATCTATTATGGAAGCATCGTGCATGTTGTAAATAATTGCATCGACAGGGATGAAGCTTGGGTTTGATATTGTCTGTAGTTTCATTGCAAAACTTGATTGGTTGATATGATGAGGAGTGTATGAAATCAGGCATGTTTTAGAAGTCTGTTCAATTTGGAAAGGAACCTGTGCATATGTTTTATTTGACTAATTGTGAATTGATGGACAATGCATGATATTTTTCTAGTACGGATAGAGGTGGAGAAATGATTGTTGTGTGTTTTCTTTTGATTCTTTAAATGAAAGGAAAGAAATTAGAGACCAAGCATTTTTGTTAACATGATTGTTGGAATTCGTTTTATTATGAGTGTGATTACAGAATATGTTAATTGAGAAGTTTTGAAGAAATTGAATGTGGAACAGTTAACAGTTTTGATACACAGTAATTATTGAATTGGTGTTGGTATGTTTTGTATCGAGTACAAAGTTGTGTTTATTGATTACTTGATTTTTTTTATGAATAGTATTCATTATTTCCCTGCCATTATCTCACTTTTTCGCACATTACAAGTCCCCTCACCTTCCCAGATCCACTATTCACTCCATGTTCTTAAAATTAAATTACAGTTAAATGAAAACTTTGTATTATAGCAATTGAAGGATGGCACGGGGATGAGTTACATTAACATGTTTTGATTTACAATACAGTTGATTGTTTGATGATTTGTTGAGCAGTAATCATGATCTACTCCCCTTCATTTTACCACTTTCCGCTCAATACAATCCCTCACGTATCCCAGAACCCTTATTCACCCCCTGCTCATTGACAAGTATTAAACGATTTTTATGGATTGGATTGCATGAGTCTGATGTGTTGCTGAGCTAAACTTTGTTTCATATTTAAAGAGATGTCATGTATGGTTTGTTGAAGAAACTAGTTGCTAATAAGTAATGCATATAGGAATGAGATTTTTCAGCAGAGGTAGCCATGGTCGGAGTAACAGAGGAAGAGGAAATTGGAACAGGGGTCCTAGAAGGCCAAGGTTTTCTATACATTTTGATGCAAACTCGCAAGAGTTGAGCTAGCTATTCCAAGTTGGGTTTTTTAATTGAATTGGACAAGGAGTGGTCCAATATAGGCCAGAGAGGCCTCCCTTCCAAGCCCCACATGTCCCTGGTATCCCAGTTCCCCCTCATGTCTCATTACAACTTGAATTCCCTAAAAACGACGGATGGCAAGAGATTGTGTACTCGACAGTCTCCCAACATCATGGCTAGCCCAACTTGTCTTTACCTGCTCCTCCTCCACCTGTTAATCAATTTGTCCAAGTTTCCCCTACCCACTCACTAGTACAGTCTTTCCACGCTAGCAAAAGGTTAAAAATTGAGGCTCACTGTACTCATGATAAAGGAAAAGTCGTTGTTGCCCCCTCATATCCCTTGAATGACTCTGCCAAATCTATGTCATCCCACATGCATTTGAGAGATGATTGCTCTCATGTTATCAGTGAGATTAGGCCTAAAGACTCCACAGAGCCTAAGGAAAATTTAGAGAAATCAAAAGGAGACAACAACAAAAAGGGGAAAATTGCCTCCCATAGTGGAAAATATGGTTTTAAAGTGTTTTTATTTATTGATTGTTGAGAACAGTTGACTTCTGAAATTTTTGGACAACACATTGTTTTTGGATATATTGATATTATATTTTTGGATATAGTTTCAATTATTATTGATATAAATTGTTAAATTATGAGAGTGATGATGGGAGCCACAAGGAGGGATGTGTTTGATTGATTAACTAGTTGTGTTATGCTTGTTAAAGAAACTAAAGGGAGTCACAAGGGGTCCCACCTACTAGTTATTATTTATTAAAGACCCTTATTATTATTTTATTACTTTTCCCCCTTAACGAAAAATTTGGTTGAGTTATAGTTAACTTAACTAAAGAGGTAATTTAACTACTTCAACTAATTATGATTGCTTAAAGGAAAAAAGAGGAGGAACAAGGGGAGAATAGAAGGAGAAAGCATACTAAGGTCTTTTCTTGAGTTTTATTGAGATAGTTCAGTTTTCATTCATTCTTTAATTCATTGAAGGCCCAATTCTCTTTTATGATAGCAGGGTCCTATTGTAGAAAGCAAGATTCAAAGCTGAATTACATCATTCAGACACTTGTTTTTTAGAAGTGTTGATCTATCTTTGATAATCTATGTAAACTTGTGTGTTTGTGAATTAACTTTCATGACTGATAAAGGCTATTGTGCATAGTCGAGTGGGAAGCAATTTGTGGCAAGTTGATCCATATTTTAAATTTCAGTTTTTTACTTTCTGTTAGAAGTCCTTTTGTATGGTTTTCATCGGGGACATCTAAGTTTTAATTTGGTCCAAATTTCCTCAGGGAATTTTGTAAAGAGAACGATTCTTTTGATGAATTGGAATGGAATAAATGATTTCTTTATGTATCATATTTGTTCATTATTGACTTGATATTTTTACTTCTGTCTCTACATTTATTTCTGCAACTTTATATTCATAAAATTACATAAATATTGAAATTTTCAGCAATCATTCATTTATAAAAAAAATCAATCTAAGCCCTTGTAACCATTACTTGTGGATTAGAAAACAATTTTTGATGGCTATAAACATAGGGTGATATTATCGTTTATCTTGACTTAGCCAAGTAAGGTCTAAAAATTCTTGAGTAAGATCATTTCATATCTTTTCCTCAACATTTATTTGGTGACCATACTGGGGAGATCTTCAATATCTCTCTAGTTGATTTTTTATTCTTGATTATCAACGAATATATCTATTTTATGATATTGATTCTTTGACTGATTCATTTATTAATGATTGTACATGTTGCAAGGCAGCCTAATATTGAGCCCTGTCTTCAAGATCAGACCAGCATTGCTTTAAATTTGTTTAACACCATTTTAGACACTGCTAATACTCAAGCTGAGCTAAATCATTCATGGGTAGCAATTGAACAAGACATAAGTGCCCAAGAACATTGGGAAGATAGACGTAGAAAACCTAGGAATCAGCCATAACTTTCTTTTTCCTCCATATTTGACCTTCTTTTCATGTCCTTAGACCCTTGTGTTTCTAGGAGAAGAAGAGGCTTATCACCTAAAACTAATAATATTGCTGAAATAGGAAGAAGGAATGTTGTGTTATCAACCCCACAAATTCCTCTAAGGAGAACCTTGTCTGATTCTTCCAGCTCGTCTTTCTCTCCCTTACCTATTATCCACAATATGGAATCTAGTGGTGGCTCTGGTTGCACTGGAGGTGCTTCCTCTTCTCAGTCTTCATCTTCGTCAGTGATTGGTAGCTTATATAGTCACCAAATCCATGTCCAATCTACCACAAACCCCACCAAAGTCATTAAAAAGTATGAGATTTTTCAATTTGAAGAAGATGATACAACCACATCGTGGAATGTTTCCTCTCCTCTTAATCTGACACCTGCTACTCATCCACTTCCTAAATTCAAAGAGCATCTTCCTAGGTTTTCAGGGAATAACATTGTCACTACAAATGAACACTTGGTGGAATTTTCTAATGCCTTTCACAACATATGATCCAATGAAAAAGATACTTGCATATGCTTATTTGTCAATTCCCTTGAAGGGAAGGATACAACTGATTTCTTTGACCTTCCTCCTAATATTATGTCTACTTGGTAGGAGTTATTATTGATCAGGGGATCAAATTTTGCTCAAAAATTCAAAGTGTTCGGAATCGCTTCAAATTGGACGAGAGCGTAGGCCTCGTCATTGCGAACCCAACACAACTCGTTTGGATTCAAACGGACGTCGGGAGCGAGAGATATCGCGTTCTGTTCAAAATGGCAAACATGTAAAAAAGGGATGCTGACTGTACAAGTCCTTACAGTCTGTACGGATTATGACGTGGCAGACCGTACGGATGATGTGGTAGACCATATGCTGACATGGTAGAAAGTTGGCATATGGCGTGTTTTGTTGGCAGCGAATGGGAATGCGACACATGGCCCAATCACAGGCTGCCACGTGTCACTTGTTTATTTGTTAAAACCTTTGCACTTAGCAGGAGTCGACCCCGTGACCTCCGGGGCAGGGTAAATCTTTGGGAAAGGCTACCCAACCGATGCACCCACGTATTTTCCTTGATATATATGTTTTAAACATTGTATTTAACATTGTTAAATTGTATATATGGGCGTGGACTGGGCCAGGGCTAAGCCCCGACCCATGGTCATGTGTTATGTTATATGCGACCAACACTATGGTGGTTACCACCGTAACCATATATTGTAAACCATATATTGTAACCGTTTAATATATGTGTGCGTGGTTTACCATGTGACCAGTATACCAATGCGAGTGGGTTTTAACATACAGTTCCAACGATTATATAACCATTAGCCCTGTTGTGTGTTGGTGCGGTCGTATGACTGGCATGTGCCCACGAGCCTTGGTAGTTAGGGCCAGCACGTAAACGGTTCGACAGTTTGGACCGGTGGTGTGGTTGCGCTCGGTTCCAGGTTTTCATGCTTTAAATTGCATGTGGGCTAGGTTGAGCCAGAGGAGGTGCATTTTGTAGTTGTAGTGACAACAAGCTTGAAGGGGAGATTTCAAGGAAGTCTATCTTCTTTGTTTTTTGGCCAAACGAGGTGTCGAAAAAGCCCAGCTAGGGGTTTTTGGACGTTCTGAAGCCATTGGAGCAGTCTATTGGTCATTTTGAGCATTGTAAAGCATGTTTTTGAGCACTCTGAGTAAATAATACTAATGATCCATTGGAAGCTGGACCAGGAGATGTAGCCCAAGAGAGGGGTGAACTCCTTTATCATTTGCTGTGTTATGTGTTTATGTTCATTGATTATGTTGTTGTTTATATGCATCTTGAATGAGTAAATTATATTAATGATGTGTTGCAAAGTTGATCCAGTTGCCTTTAACACATAAAATTTAACTTGCAAATATTTTCAAGATTACAAGTCTTCTTCATTTTTAGATCAAGTTGGTATCAGAGCACTGGTTTTTGAAGACTTGATTATTTGCAAGTGTTTTGTTTTCTGATGCTCACAAGGTTGAAACTCACAAGAGGAGAAGGTCAACTTGTAGAGACAAGTTCACATCCTTCAAGGAGGAAACATATTCCGTCACCGCAAGTTTCAAGGAGGCATTCACCAAGTATGGCTCATGAAGAGAGTCATAACATGTTCATGCAGAAGATGAAGATCTCAGAAAGGCTGTCATGGAAATGAGAGAGATGATGAAGATCTTGATAGAAAGGAATACAAGGTTGCAAGGTGAAGGCTCCAACCCTTCAAAGCATAAGGGAGACCGTGGTGATAAAACTCCAAACGAAAATGGAGGGAATGGTGCCTCTCCACCACCCTCTCCTCCATCATCATCATCTTCTTCTTCTTCTACCAGTTCAAGACCTCTTTCAAATTCTCCAAAGGGACATGGTAAAACTCCTTCGAAAATTCCTTCATTAAAGCTTGATATTAAATTTGAATTGCCAATATACAATGGAGAAGTTAATGATGAGAAATTAGATAATTGGGTACGTCAGATTGAGGTATATTGTAGAATACAAAAAATTCAAGATGATGAAACCAAAATTCAGCTTGCTTCTTTAAGATTGGATAGTGCAACACTCATTTGGTGGGAATCCAAGAC
>JZKD02S0467357.1:182720-210960 GCA_000966675.3 Picea glauca
TATGAAACATAATCTTCTAAGTGTGATTCAAATGTGTGACCAAGGTCATAAAGTTACTTTCGATTCACAAAAGTGCGAGATAAGAAAAGAAGGTTCAAGAAAATTGATTGCAACAGCTACAAAAACTTCAAGCAACATATATGTATTAAGTGAAATTGGAAATGAAAAGTGTTGCCTAGGAAAGGAAGATGAAAGTTGGCTATGGAATAGAATAATGGGTCACATACATTTTGATAACCTTGTCAAATTCAACAAAAATGAAGCAGTTAGAGAAATTTCCCAGATCACGAAACCAACCAACACTTTATGCAAGCATTGTCAACAAGGAAAGCAAGCAAAGACTAGGTTTAAATCAAAAGAATATTCAACGACAAGACCACTGGAAATTGTCCATACTGATCTAGTTGGACCAACTACAACAAAGGGTTTAAAAGGTGAGAAATACTTTATGTTATTAGTTGATGATTATACAAGAATGACTATAGTTTTCTTTCTCAGGAATAAGTTAGAACCTTTTAAAAACTTCAAAGTCTACAAGGAAATGGTTGAAAATGAAATGGATTCAAAAATCAAATGCTTGAGATTTGATAATGAAGGAGAGTTCACTTCAAAGGAATTTATGGACTACTTCATCAGGCATGGAATAAAAAGGCAATTCTCGGCTGCTAGGACACCTCAACAGAATGGAGTTGTTGAAAGAAAGAACAAGACAATACAAGAAATGGCTCAAACAATGCTAATGGATTCCAAATTGACAAATATATTTTGGACACATGTAGTGCATACAACAATTCACATTCAAAACAGAGTAATGCTCGGAAATAACATTGACAAAACTCCCTACGAGCTATGGAAAGGAAGACCAGCAAATGTGAAGCACTTCAGAGTTTTTGGAAGCAAATGATACATCAAAAGAGAAGATGGTAGAATGAGAAAGTTTGACTCTCGTGTGGACAGAAGAGTAATTTTTGGTTACTCAAGTACAAGGAAAGAATACAAGTGTTACAACCTGATATTGAACAAAGTTGTGGAAAGCATCAACGTAACAATTGATGAAACAGGTAGACAAGAATTAAAGGAAGAAGAAAATGAATCAATGGAACAACTTTATGAAGAAGAAGCAGAAGATGAAAAAGAAGTAGAAGGGGAAGATGAAGAGGATATGACAAAAGCAAAAGAGAAAGTTCAGCAAGTGCCTCCAAAGACACCTAGCAGACGAGTATAGAAGAATCATCATTCAGATCAGATTATCGGAAACAAATATGTCAGAGTTGAGACTAGAAGAAGAATATTTTCACCAGAACAAACACACCTAGCACTCTCATCTACGATTGAACCAACCTATTTTGAAGAGGCCGAAAATGATGAATTTTGGAATAAATCCATGGATGGATATTTGGATCAAATAGAGAAAAATGACACTTGGGAATTGGTTCCAAGACCAAAGGATAAGAATGTGATCGACACAAAGTGTGTATATAGGAATAAATTAAATGAAGATGGATAGGTTACAAGGAACAAAGCTATATTGGTGTGTAAGGGATATGCACAGGTTGAAGGAATCGACTTCGAAGAGACATTTTTCCTAGTTTCCAAAATGGAATCAATCCAATTGTTTTTAGCTTACGCATGCTCCAAAAATATTAAAGTGTATCAGATGGATGTAAAATCATCTTTTCTGAATGGGGAACTTGAATAAGAAGTCTACATTGAACAACCAGAAGGATCTCAGAGAATGCAAATTATGTGTGTAAATTAAAGAAGGCCTTGTATGGTCTAAAACAAACTCCTAGAGCATGGTACTTTAGACTAGATAAATATCTACAGCAGGCAGGGTTTAGAAAAGGAAGTGCAGAAAGAAACCTCTACATCAAGGTAACTCAATATAGCATTTTATTAATTGAATTTTATGTTGATGATATTATTTTTGGAAGTATTGATGATAGGTTAAGCTAGAAATTTGAAAAGGACATGCAGATTGAATTTGAAATGTCATTACTTGGAGAATTATCCTTCTTTCTGGGTCTTCAGATATGTCAAAGAAACCAAGAAATTTTTATTTCTCAAACCAAGTATATCAAAGAAATGCTAAAGAGGTTCATAATGGAATATTGAAAACCAATTATCAATCCATGCAAACCAGTTGCAAGTTGAGAAAATATGATGATTCAAAGTCTACAGATCGGAGGAAATACAAGTCAATGATTGGTATCCTACTATATGTGACAACATCCAGACCAGATGTAATGCAGGTAGTTGGACAGGTGGCACAATTTCAAGGAGCACCAAAGGAATCCCATGTATTAGCAGTGAAGAGGATTTTCAGATATCTCAAAGGAATGGAAGAGTTTGGATTATGGTATCCAAAAGGAAAGGATCTATCACTTATTTCCTACACAGATGCATATTGGGTAGGTTGCATTGATGACCGACAAAGCACTTGTGGATCGGTGTTCTACTTGGGTAAGTATTTAGTATCATGGCTAAGCAAGAAACAATCATTAGTACCTTTATCTACAGCCGAGGTAGAGTATATTGCAGCAACATCATGTTGTACATAGATTCTGTGGATGAAACAAACTATGTCAGATATACAGGTTGAGTATGATGAGCCCATTCCAATCCATTGTGATAATAAAAGCACCATAAGTATCTCAAAGAACACGGTGATGCACTCCAAGACGAAGAACATTCCAATCAAGTATCACTTTCTATGGGAACAGGTTGCAGAAATTAACATCAGAGTTGAATATGTCGGCACAAAAGAACAAGTGGCAGACATCTTTACAAAACTGCTTCCACAGGAAACCTTTGAGTATCTTCGCCAGAGACTTGGAGTTATTTCTACTCCAAAATGAATTATTTTGAATGCTTATCTTATATGTCTTAGATGCACACAAGGAAGCACCATAAAGAGGAAAGTTCAAGTTGGGAGATCATATGATTCAGTTAGGGGGAGCAGCCCCGAATGGAAAGATACCTTTGCCATTGATGACAAAGGGGGAGAGATTTATCAGATGCAGAGGACAGAGGCATGGTTCTAGGGGGATCATGAGTGATATTATTTCAGTATGGCATTAGAGTGTTGCCATAAATTCCAAAGGGGGATATTGTTGATTAATTGGGTTGGTTGTCATTGATGTCAACCTTTGAAGAAAGTCTGGTAGCAAATTCTAGAAGCACAAAGGTTTGGGTAATGGACCCAAGTGTGTTTGATGTATAATGGTATGTGTTTTGATATATTTGTAGGTAAGACTATTCTAGATGGATAGTACATGTCATGCCATTTATGGTGGTATGTGAAATGTCACATAACTCCTCATGGTTAGAGAGTTATGGCCATGTGAAGTTGGAGAACCCTCATGAGTCATCTAAAAGCCCCAAAAGGTCAAAGTAGTCAAAGTGGTTGCAAAGAATAAATTGTTTAAATAATAAAATGAAGTGATGAGTGTAATATAATTCAAAGTGGATACAAAAGAAATTGTTTAAATAATAAAGTTAATGGAGAAATTACTAAGTGGACAAGTGGTTAGAGGTTAGCCCTAAAATAAGGAAAGTGGGTTAAGATGGTTAGAAGGTAATTTAAATAATAAAGTGAAGTGATGAGTGTACTATAAGTCAAAGTGGATACAAAAGAAAACATTTAAATAATAAAGTTAATGGAGAAATTACTAAGTTGACATGTGGTTAAAATTGGGTTAGCCCTAAAATAAAGAAATTGTGTTAAGATGGTTAAAAGGTAACCCCTTGAGGAAGCTACATGAAAGTATAAATAAGAGGCAAGGATCTCTCATTTTGATCACACTTGAGCATATTGAATATATACAGGTGAATGAGGTAACCAAAGGATATCTAAGCCAAATTTTAGAGGGAATGTGAAGTAAATAAGGCTGAAATTCAAGGGAGGATAAATTATTTTGATGGTGCTTTCTAAGGTATGTTATTTACAGGTCATCTCACCATTTTCGCAATAACGTTTTTTCTAGAATGATTTAGACCGTCAAATTGGGAGGCCATTGAGGAAACATATCCAAGTAGCTTTGTTATGAATTTAAGCTTGTAATTTGTTGTATTTGTTTAGTTACACTCCGTGGAAAATAGGGTTTGTGGCTAGTCCTGAAACTAGTCTAAAACAGGTGTTTCGGGTAAAAATGTCATAACTTCTTCATAACATATCCAAATTCAATAAGACAAAATATGTTAGTTAGAGTATAGTCTAGAGTATTTTGCATATAATTTTCATATCCATACAACAAATATTCCATGTGGGGCAATCTCTACAAGTTCAATCTCTAGAATAAGCCATGATTCAACAAGGTATGCCATTTTTTCTATAACTCCTTTTTTGAGAGGTTCCAAGTAGTGAAACTCGGAGGAATTGCATTAAACACACTGAAGAACATTGTGTACTATTTTGAGATCTTTATTCATTACAGGTACACATTTATGATTATTTCAAGTTAGGGTTGTTGACTAATCCAAAACTAGTCACGTGAGACTAAAGTAAAGTTTGATGAAAATGTTGGTCTCTTGTTGTTAAAGTTAAGGAAGGTTTGCAGGTTGAGGTACAGGCTAGTACATGGTTGATGAAATTGTTTATGATACAAGTTGATTATAGGTTGTTTGGTACAGGTTGGTGCATGGTTTATGCACTTGTTTATGGTATAGGTTGATTACTGGTTGATGCATGGTTAAGGTTATTGGTACAGGTTGTTTGGTGCAGGTTGATTGGTACAGTTTTAAAGAAGAATATCTCATAGTGATAGTGTGACAATGGTTCCATCATTCTACTTATATGTCAAGGTGGTTAGACGGGGCAAGGACAGGTGGTTATATCCACCTTTTGGTTGTAGCCGGAGAACATAGGGGGTTGTAGCCTCCTTCTGGTTGTAGCCAGAGAAGTGGGGAGTTGGAGCTTCCCTTAGGTTGTATCCTGAGAAACTAGGGGGTTGGATCCTCCTTCCAGTTGCAGCTGGAAAACAAAGGAAGTTGGTGCTTCTAATGAATGTGTCACATACCCACTACCTAAATTGAATTTTTCTGGTCTTCTGCTGAATCAAAAGCCCTAAATATCCATGGAGGCCCAGCGTAAGCTAGCTCTTTCTCTCTCCTTCTTCGTTCCCATGTGATCGCGGGTCATGATCACTGTTCAATTTGATCATAGTGCCTATTTGTATTTCGCGCCTCGGCACTACAGTAATGTCTAATCGTTCGACTTTGCAACCGTCGAACCCTGACAGGGCTAACGACCAGCCAATGGCGACGAATCTCTATAGGGTCAGCAAATGGCCAATAGGAACAAATCCCAACAGGGGTAGAGAATGACCAATGAGAACAGGCCCCGTCGCACAGTTAAGTGGAATATAGGTGGCAGAAAGGGAAACTCGACATGGTAGTCGACATGACAGGAGGGGCCCCACTTCACACACCACACTATTTTGGACCCCCCCCTCCCCCCCCCATTAAAGGAAGAATGGAAAGGGCGGTCCAGAATCCACCTGGGAGCCGTTGATTATGATGAATTAATCTCGACCGTTCGAGAGTTGCGCGTCCAATTTCGGACCCCCCCCTACCGCTAAAGGCAGAACAGTAAGGGGGCTCTGGAATGGAACCTCAGCCGTAGATCTGGGTGGGTGGACTCTGGTCGTCCAGATATACTCACCGCTTATCCTAAAGCATATTCATGCCCTGGCTTAAGTTTACGTCTCATCTCCACATCTAACAGTCATTAAAGACCCTTAGATCCTCCGAAAGAATCTCGTCCGTTCATCGGGGTTTATCATCACGAGAGTCCGGACTTGTTAGCACTTGGTAAATTTCCTAGAGGTTGATACAGAGGAAATCTACAAAGGTAACTTTATCCAACCACTTTTAAAGCTGGGAATCTAGCCCTTCCAGCTTCAGAGAGGGATCTCTCTATCTGATTTAGCTTTGTTTTTAATTTCAGATGTTAGGCTAGGTATAGAAACAGGTAGGTTTGTTGTAAAAGTGTTTTTGAATTGGTTGAGACAATCTACACCTCCATTGGGCTATGGGGTCTGTGTTAAAATAAACGTGAGATACAAACCATAAACGTAAAAGAAATACTTCAACAGGGCGAGATAATATACTCACTGGATCTTTAATAATTTAAATGATGGACAGAAGAAAAGATGAGAAATATCATTCAACTAATAAGTAGTTAAGAATTCCTTAATTGAAAACCTTAGAAGATAAACATTAAAACCTTTAAAGTCAGAAACATGGTATCTAAGATAAATCCTGCAACATATGTTACTTTTAAAGATTAGTTTCAGAAAACATTATGATCACTAAGCAAGGAAAACATTCAACTAAGAGAAAAACGTCACCAGTGAATACACCCAAGAATCCTGTAAAAGTGCTTCCTCTTTATTAATGGCAGATCTCTTAAAAAATAGTTACAGTTTTATAGCGTCAGGGTGTGAGAATCAACAACCCTCAATACATTGAAAAGTGAAGTATTTATAATTCAAATTACAAACGTTCCTGTCATAACTGACCAGGACGTGCTCATTCTATTTTTAGTCTAACTAATTTAACTGATCAAAACTGCTTGATGACTTGGTGCAACTGCATGCGGAATTTCTGGGGTAGGTCGTTGGCGAGGTTTCTGCACAACCTCTTCTGACTGGACAGGTTACTGGACCTTGATAGCTCATTTGCTAATCGAGTAGATCGCAGAGTTCTTCCCATCTGATGTAACTAGGCACCGTGACTTTGAGAAGTCTCCGATACACTTTGTCCATTTCTGTATACTTGGCGAATGTGGGCTTAGTGAGGAAAATGTATCTGATCTCGTGCTGGATGCTGATGTCAAATTGAAGGGCGTCCAGGATTGCTTTTCCAGTGATGCTCCCTTTTATGCTAGAGAACCTTGAACCGTCCTTAGACACATCAACTAATTTCTTCTTGTAATCCTGGAGTGTCATTAGTTTGTCATTAATGACCTTCAGACCAGGTAGGCCTTTCTTTTGGAGAGCATCAAGCTTACTGAAAAACTTTTGTACTCCCAAGTCCATGGTCTGAACTTTTTCTTCTAGCTGAAGCATCAATCCCCTCTTGGTCAAAACTATTTTGACCTCTAGGATGGTTTATGTTCTATCCTCTATCTTTAACTCTTCCAACTCTTCTCTGGTCTTGGAATTGAGGAATCTGATTATATCATTTTCCTGAGTTGGTCTATCTCCCAATTCCATTATGATCTTCTCAATGGCTTGTTTACTCCTCTGGACCAACTCATTCTGTTCAAACATGATTTGAATCATGGGCCAGATTTCATTCATGGACTTTGTGATATCTGCCCACACATTCTCCTTGACCTCAGCCAAAGTCTTCCCTGCCATGTTTTGTTGGTGGAGCTGTTGTAGTTCCTTCTTTAGATGCTCAGTTACCTGTTTCTCTTTGGACAAACTGATCTGGAAAGAGGTTTTGAGTTCCTGGAGGTTCTCAACTTATTTCTTAAGCCTGCTGATTTCTGTCTCCTGCAGGTTCATTTTCTCCATTGATTTGGCCAGCTCAGCTGTGCCTTCCTGTGGTGTCACTGGTGTCGCGGATGGAAGTGTTGTTACTGTTGCTATGTTTGTCCCTGAGATTGGGATAACATTCAATGGAATGGACTCCATAGACTTCATCTGTTCTTTCTCTTTCAATAATTTTTCCATCTCTGCTTCCATTTCCTTGAGCTGAGCATTCTGCTCCATGAGCAACTTTAGCATCTCATCCTTCTCACCTTCTTTCTCTGCTATCTCCTTCGCCTGTGAGTCCTCTGTGGGTGGGAGTTTCAACTGTTTTATTAAGGATGCGATGTCTGCATTCTTTTTCTTTATCATCTCTTCTGCTGCTTTGACATTTGTAGGATCATAACCGATCTTGAGGACCAACTCCTCCAACGTCTTGATTCTGTTGTCTTTTGCGAAAGATAATATTTTCTCCATCTTCAGTTGTGTCTGAGCATTATTCAGTGATACCTGAAATTTTGCTGCAGAAGCTGAAGCGTGAGACAATGTGTGAAAAACCATCTCCCATGTTTGTTTGTGCAGATCCATCTGATCTGCTGGATGCACGTCCTTTGCCTAGAATTCGAAGGTGGCCCTCTTGTAGTCTGAGATCACTTTGGGATCCGGTACCTGCGCTTGGAGGTAAGCCATGTGCATCCTACCCTTCTCTATGTCGAATGAAGACAACAGTCTATGCTGCGTGGTCGACGTTTGTTTCCAAAACTGGGCATAAGTGCTGCTAGTCAGGGTTTGATTCTTCTTCTTGATCATCTCGTATTTCTCGAAGATGCCCAATTTAGGCCTCGTCTTGCCTTGCTGAGTGTCTAAGGGGGAGTCTGTAGAATTATTCGGTATCGCTGTTGTGATTGCCTTATGCTGGCTCGAACCAAAAGGTAGAGTGACCGGCTTGATCACTGGGGTAGTTACTGTGGTAGGCGGGACTTCTTGTTCTACTGTCGTGCCAGGCATTGAAACTGTCTTTGGCCTCTTGGTGTGCATCTTGAACTCCTCTGATGACACCTCCATTACAGGTGGAGACGACTCTTGTCATGGCCTTTTCTCCTTGGGGACCTGAGTTGTGGTAGTGGGGGGAACACTCATCTAGGGCACCTGCTGTTCCAATTCAACTTGTTGTTCCATTTCGACTAAGGTGTCAGGCACCCATACTGTCTGATTTGAAAATTTTTCGATCTCGGGCTTGGACTCATGCACATACGTGGTATTCTTATTCTTCACCCACATTTCTGAAATGATCCTGCATGGGTCATAGTTCCATGTTAAACTCGTAAATAATTTCATCTCCTTCAGCATTCGATCAACTTCTTCTCGGGCACCTCGGCTGTTGCAAATGAAGGAGCCAATTTTCCCCTTGATGCGCAGCTGCTGCTTTTTCTTCAATGAGACGAAATGAATGTCGTCTGAATTCATAATCTGTCTAATATACTCTAATGCAAAGATTCTTACTGGCACGTACTTTGGCAGCTTGTAGGGTGCCAATTCACACCCGAAAACTCTGATCTCAGTGTGGTTTTGATACAGGTACCAGTCTCCTGTCTTTGCATTGTCCGAAAGATGTAGAATTCTCTGGACCTCATCATTTATTCGTGGTTCAGGCCTGCCGCTCATCATGCTTACCACCGGGTGATAGAAAAGATCAATGAAAACCTTAAAGCTATACTCTATGGAGTTGTGTTTCAGAAGAGAAGTCCATGCTGTGACTGGCTGTGGCCTTCCGTCTGCGTCCATCTTCTGCATGGAGAAACTGAATTTTTCATCTTGAAAGTAAACGAACATGTACGCTAGTATAGAAGAATATCTGAACATGCCCTCTGTGCCAAAATTCACGAACTGTTCGTGAATATTGTTGGCCAAGAAGGTGTTGTAATTGAACTGCGTTGTGGGCTTTTCATCATTTGAGAAAATAGATAGAAAACCCAAGATGGGCTCATCCACCCATTGGTCAGAATAGTAACCTAGCAGGGCACAAAGGGAGGAAATGATTCGGTTTCCTTTGGTGGAGAACATGGATGATGGGTAAGGGGGATTTGTGGAAGGGAATTGAGTGGAAGTGGGGAAGAAAAGATCGAATATCTGAGCTCTCTGGGGAAAGGTCATTTTCTGATATAACTCAGTGAGGATTTCTAAATTGAAAGGGGACGCAAATTCAGCACGAGGAATTTGCATCATCTGGTCAATGTCTTCGGGAGTGATGAAAAAGAGGACGTCTCCAGATGATGAAACGATGGCCCTCTGGTCGGGAATATAATGGTATTGGCATTTGAGGGCGAATTCAGGGAAATAGTGGATCTGGGGAAAAAGGTACAAGGGTAAATTGGACTCCCAGAGTCCAATTTCATCGCTCTGGTCCAAGAACACCTCCCTGAGCCATGACTGGAGATATGAGAAGTTGAAATCTCATATAGTATCTGCGATCAATCTATATTTATCGACCAAGGGTATTTTTTCCAGGTTGACGGGAGGAGGAAGAAAAGGATTCTCTTCTCCTTCCGCTTGTCTTGGATTTGACACCATTTCTGCAATAGTACCTGCAATAAACACGATGTTAGTGGGGTAGACTAACTGTGCATGAAGGTGGTGGAAAAGAAATGGAGGCGTAAGGGTAAAATTTTCTGGTGTGATGGATGAATAGTGAATGAAGAGGGAAAAAAATAGTTTTATTTAAAATTGGGGTCGGTTGGATGCGGGAAAATGGTCAGCATGACAACGGGTATGTTATCCAGTAATTAATGAACAACGGGCCACTTGGGGTGATATGGCAGGTGACGGTGGCCAAAACATACGGATGGTTGACGTGGTTGCTAGGGATTGGAGGTGATGGGAAGTGAAAGTCACCATAAGGGGATGGTCATGAGTGAAAAGGGTAAAGGACTGACAACGGGGACTGACAGTAGTTATGGGATGAGACACGACCCCGGGAACAAGTGGGACAAGTGGACTCAGTGGAGGATGACATCCATGAGTGACGGGGCTATCAGATAGAATGTGTGGGATGGGACTTGAGGACCAATAAGCTGATACCACGCATGACCAGGGGCTCGACGAAGGGAATATCCATTCCGAACCCCCCCCCCTCGGTTAAAGGCAGAACACCAGGGGGGTCCAGAATCCATTGTGATCCATTGATCTACGCACTTGTTTCCTGGCTGCAGATCTTAGTGTGCTCCTTAATACTCATTCCGGACCCCCCCCTCCATTAAAGGCAGAACAGACGGGGGGGTCTAGAATCCATTGTAGACCGTTGATTTAAGCTCTCTATTCTGGGCCGTCTAGATGTGCGCTCATGTTATTACCGATTCTGGACCCCCCCTGGTTAAAAGCAGAATGGTAAGGGGGGTCCGGAATGTGCCATGCACCGTAGATCTTGGTGCCTTGATCAGAACCATCGGGATGTGCAGGAAACATAATCTGGGAGCAAACAAATATGTACTAGGGGAAAAACTTAGGATATAAAGCATTTTATGGGTTTTTCCCAATTTTTCACATTGACACCATCAAGGGGATATCATCTGAACTATTCTTAGGCAATGGAGACATGGTGTAGCATTTTCATCAATCTGGTTTCAAGGGTGGTGAAGCAAATGAAATAGCTAACCTACATGCTAACCTATCTTCCTAGGACAATTAACCCATATTAGACTGTTGGGTTAAGAAATTACTCTACCTAAGGGCTATCTGACCAGGATTAGATAGTTTGGTCAGATTTATTCACTAATCTAACCTAAGGGCTATCTGACTAGGGTTAGACAGTCTGGTCAGATTTATTCACTAATCTATCAACATTAAAATTTAAAAGAACTTGGCCATGCTTGAAAGGTATGGCCAAGTTACTATAATTGCATGGGGCTTTTCTTTTCAATTCTTTTATGCCCTCTTTTATTTTTATTTTTTTTCTTTTCTTTTTCTTTTTTCTTTTTCCTTTTTCTCTTTTCTTTTTCCTTTTTCCTTTTTCTCAAATTATTTGCAGAATGAAAAGTCATTTGTCAATCAAAACACTAGATACAGATAATATCCAAGTCATCAGTTGATTCCCATAATTTATGGGGTGATAACAGTGGCTCCAACTAGGGATGGTACTTGCCCTGTTAAGTGCCAAGAATCTTGGTTCCTATCATTCTGAACATATCTGCCTAGTAGCCTTCATTGGTCTTATTCTCAAAACTTGGAAAAACAATGGTCAACAGCTTAGGGCCTTCTCTTCGGGCTTCAATCGCCTGACTAATGTTCCTCACTCAGAAAAAGCAAGTGAAAAATGAAAATTAAACTGGTATGTACAATGGAGAGTGAGTTATTCAATTCTTTTACTGAGGTAGGACATAATGTTTCAACATTCTGCCATTCACAGGTGCTCCTGGCAGATCTGACCCATCGACGTTGTTTAGCAAAAAAGCATTGTTTCCTCTGAAATCTTGGATCATGTATGGCCCTGTCCACAGATGGTCAAATTTCCCGTGCTTTCCCTTGTCCTCATTCCTGGCATCCCACCTCAACACCAGATCTCCCAACTCAAAATCGTCCTCCTTGGTTCGTTTGTCAAAGATCTTTTTGATGTTTTCTTGGATGACCTGTTTTTTGTTGAAAACTTCTTCTCTAGTCTGTTGCAAATGAATCATCTGGTTGATTCTTCTCTGTGAATAATTTGGCTCAGCTTGCACGTCTTGTATCAACTTCATGACAGGGACTCCTAAAAAAGTGGGGAAAACAGCCTCTGTACCATAGACCAACTGGTATGGTGACATACCAATTGACCTTTTGGTGGTCAGTCTGTCAGCCCACAAAGAAAACACCAACTTATCATGCCATGATTTTTTGTTTTCCTGCAATGTTTTCTTGATGATATTTACCAAATTTTTATTTGAAGATTCTTCCAACCCATTCCCTTGAGGGTAGTAGGCTTTGGAATGTCCCAAGCCAATGTGGTACCGGTTGCAAAAATCTATGAGTTTCTTCGATCGAAAGGTAGATGCATTGTGAGTAATGATCTTTCTAGGACAACCAAAACGAGAGAAAATATTATTTTCAAGAAATTTGATAATAACAGAGTCAGTGGCTTGCCTACTTGGTACTGCCTCGATCCACTTGGTGAAATAATCGGTGGCAGTGAGAATCCATATGTGTTGGCCTGAAGAAGGAGGGTGAATTTATCCAATGAAATCGAGCCCCCATTGCTGGAAAGGGGCCTCAAATGATATAGGTTTCAGAGGTAAAGGAAGGAGTTTCCTTTTGCCTTCAAACAGTTGGCACTGGTGACATGTTGTTACCTTCTGATGCACATATGCGAACAAGGTGGGCCAGTAAAATCTAGCTCTGAGTATTTTGTTGGTTGTGACCTTCCAGTTTAAATGGCCACCGCATTCTCCTGCATGGAACTCTTGCAACACTTTATCAGCTTCATCCTTCAGTAAACAATTTAACAGAATGCCTACAGGGTCTTTCCAATATAAATTTCCTTCTAGAATACAAAATTTCAAAGCTTTCAACTTTAAAAATATAGCTTTAGTCTTAGTTAAACCAGGGGGAGCTTGTAAATTTTGTAAAATGAATATAAGGTCTGCATACCATGGAGAGTTGAGAAATACCTCTCTAACGTTTGGATTCGCCATATCACCCTGTTCATCTAAAACATCTAGAAAATTAATGTCAAGAGCTTGGAAGTTAGTTTCAGCCATTAATTTAGCAAGGCCTTGGCCTTTGATTAGTTTGGTGGGCTTAACCTCGATATCGTATTCTAAAATGACAGAAATCCATTTTCCCCTTCTTCCATCAGGGTTGTCCTGTGTTAGAATATCCTTTACTACCATGTTCGGAACATAAGCTATGGTGTGGGAATGGAGAATGTAGAACCTGAAGTCTTTTATAGCTTTTACCAAAGAAAAAGATTTCTTCTCCATGATATTGTAATTCAGAGCAACATCTCTTAGAGCTTTGCTGAAGAAATCTATGGGTTTTTCATACCCTTCACTGTTCTTCTGCAGTAATACCGCTGCTATAGTATGTTCAGAAGCGAAAGAAAAAAGATAAAAATCTTTAGTGAAATCGGGACTGATCAATACTGGGGCTTCTGTGAGTGCTCGCTTGACTTGATCGAAGGATTGTCTAGACTCAGAGTCCCATTTTATTTTTATGTCCTTTTTAAGCATGTTTGTAATGTTTCAGAGGAGTTATGCCAGATTTGGAATGAATCTTCACAGAAAGTTAATCTACCCGATAAAAGACTGTAGTTCTTTGAGGTTTCTTGGGTGTTCTAACTTTAGTATGGCCTTGATTCTGTGGGGGTCTATTCTGATTCCATCTTTAGAAATGATGTGTCCCAACAGTTTGCCTTCTTCTAACCCAAAAAGACACTTCTTAGGATTTAACAAAATCCCAAACCTCCTACACTTCTCGAATACTCGTCTAAGGTGCCGCAGGTGTTCATCATCAGATTTGGAAAACACAGTCACATCATCTAAACAAACGACAATAAACTTACCAGATTCTTCCACGAAGGCGATATCCATTGCCCTCTGAAATGTGGTACCTGCATTCATCAGACCGAAAGGCATCTTCATGTACATGAAAGTGCCCCATGGCGTGGTAAAAGCGGTTTTACCTTGATCGTCTGGGTGAACTAGGACCTGGTTGTAGCCTGAAAAACCATCTAACATAGATATCCTACTAGACCCGACCACCCTTTGTAGGAGGTGGTCCATTTTTTGTAATGGGTAATTATCCTTCAGGGATACTTTGTTCAAATTTCGGAAATCAATACAGAGCCTGATTTCCCTGGTTTTCTTCCGTGTAGGGACTAAATTAGAAACCCACTTAGAGAAACGTAGAGGGACGATGATCTTGGCATAATACATTTTCTTTATTTCTTTTTCTATCAGAGGGAGCAACTTGGGATTTATCCTCCTAAGTTTCTGCCTAAATGGTTTTTGGTCTTCCTTTATGGGAATCCTGTGTTGTATGATGCTAGTATCATAGGCTTTTAAATCTTCATAGCCCCAGGCAAAAACATCTGAATATTCTTTGAATAGCTCAATGTATTTGGGCTTTTGTTCTGGGGGTAAAGATTTGGACAGTTTGACCATCCTAGGCTTCTCTTCAGTCCCTATGTTACAGTCCTCTACTTCTTGTCTATGAGCTTCTATTTTTGGTTTCTTAGCTACATTGTTACTGTCAAATAGATCTTCTAAAGGAACAAGACCTCTAGGTAAAACATTGCTTTTCAACTGTAAAACATCAACGTCCATTTCATCGTCCCCTAACTCCCCTGAATCAACTGTATCTACTCCTAAATCTATAGTATTCACACTATCTATTTCAAAATCAGAATTATTTACATTCTCGTTTTCATTTTCTAAATCTATATTTGTACATTCAAAATCGTTCTTGCATTGCAGAAAATCCTCTATCTGATCATCATTTCCAAACACTTGCCAATACCTGATATTATTGGGAACCGTCAGTCTGGATTTCACCTCAACAGTGTATGGGCGAGTTTGGCGGAAATGAATCTTATAGGAGGCTGTTGACGTAGCCAATCCGTCGGCCAGAATATTCTGTCCCCTCGGCATTACCTGCAAGTCGACCTCGTTAAAACACTTCAAAGCATCAAGAACAACATTCCTGTAGGCCCTAAGGCACAGTTGTTTAGCAACATACTCACCTTTAATTTGCTTGATTATTAGTTCCGAGTCACCCCTTACCATTATCTGCTTAGCACCAACTTTTTTCAACAGCTTCAGACTGAGCATTAAAGCTTCATATTCGGCAACATTGTTAGTGCACTAGAAATTTAACTTGTAGGAATGACTTTCTGAATACCTTTTTCGATGATTATGCAGCCAGACTCCAGCTCCTGCTCCTTCTTTACTCACAGCTCCATCAAAGTCCATACTCCAGAAATCAGCAGGGAATTCGTCAGTGATTACGTTTTTCATCTTTGCTACCTCACCGATTTCTGGATCTTCATCTTGACTAGATACATCTTCCATCAGCTGAGTATCTTTCTCTTCCGTATCACCATCATTGTACAAGATGAATGAATCTAAATCGGAATGAGTAGAGTAAATGGGGTAATTATGCGGTTTCTCCTGGCTACTGACCATGTACTTCATCAGTGTTTCTCTGTATAATATCCTATTTTGCCCAAACACTGGGATGGGGGCGTAAGACATATCCAGCTGCAGGGTTCCCTTCAACTTAGCTCCCCAAGACCGGGATAGTAACATTCCATATTTAGGCGGGATTTCTGCAACCACCACGTCCATTACCATGCTTTTTGAAGGGATCTGAACCAGGGTGATGCATAGGTCTTTGATCAAACCAATACATTTGAATTTGCTGGAGTCGAATGAATGTAAATCCTTGTATGGTCTGGTGACCTCCAGTCCTAGTTTTTCCATTACTGCTCTAGGCATCAGATTATGTGAGGCACCTGAGTCCAACATAGCATTATGTAATATCAAGTCGTGTATGTTTAAACTGATGTAAAAGGGGTCTACATCACCGGTATCATCTCGACCATATACTTCAGGTCCGAAAAGGAGTTCGAGATGATCGTCAGTAAGGTTCACCGTGTCTGAATGAGTCACTGATCCAATAGTCAAATCCTTGGTGCCTATATAAGGTTCAATAGCCAGTGCTTTTATTACCTGTGAACGATATCTGTCTCTGTTCATCAATTCTGTAAGTGGGATGGGAATTTTTATTTTTGCCAATTCTCCTTCAAGGCTAAAGGGTGTAAGAGCTTTGCCTTGGCTCATCAGTTCTGATTTGTCTGCCATGTTCTTAGGCTCAGAAGTACTTGGCAGGTTAACATGTGAAGCATCAGGTTGTGATGGTCTTTTCAGAATGGTGATGTTTTTCTTCAAAGGAGGGTCAACTTTACTCTTCTCAGGAATCTTCTCAGGAGTCTTCTAAGTAGAAGGTTCAGGGGATCTCTTAGATTCGACTGTCTTTTGTGTTTCGGTCATCTTCTTGGATGAGGCCCCTTCTGTCTTTGAACTCCCTTCTGTCTTCCTGCTGTGTAGATTATACTGCCTGTGTACCTCCAGAATAGGATTCTCAAAGGCCTGTTGTTCCTCATCTTCAGTTTCCTCACTTACCTTTGTTTGATTTAGCAGAAAAAGTTCCTGCTCTTCTCGAGTAAGGAAAATAGCCTCATTGTTGTGAATGCCCATAAGGTTAATGTGAGTGTCCTTCAATTCTTCAATCACCTCTCCCCCTTCATCAACATAGTTTTCCTATAGAGGAGGTCTGATCGGCTGATCTGGGCCTCTTTTCTCTCTTTGATCCCTAGGATCTCTCTGTCTGATCTGAGGAGCGTTTCTCCTGAAATTGGGGTTCCGAATCTGAGGAGCAGGTGCGTTGTCCCTTGGAGGGTTTCTGTCGGATAAATTCATTCTTTCCATAATTAATTCCACCATTCTGGCCAAAGAATCCAGCTTGTAATCAGTGGTCGACGTGGAAGGTTCTTCTTTGATCGTAACTTTCCTTTCTGACCTCTGACGGGCCCTTTTCGCCAACAGATTGGCCTCCACACTGATAGAACTCTTCTGCATGTCCTCTAGGGTAGCAACATTTCTCTCTCTTAATTGATATGACATGTCAGCTTCAAATCCATCAGGGAATTTAATCAATGTCAGGCCTTGGGGAGGTTTGATTTCAGTGGGAATTGCAATGTACAGGTTGTTAAAGCGGGTGCAATAATCCTGTACCATCTCACCTTGGTTTCTTTTTATATTCTCGTATTCTGACAGTATCTGGAGAGGGTTTTTCTTTACCTCCCATCTCTCAAGAAAACTTCTTTTGAACGCAACAAGGTCAAGAACTGAGGTGGCAGGTAAAGCTTTGAACCATTTCTTGACGTCTCCTGTCAGAATCTGGGCAAACAATCACATTTGCATGTACGCCTCATCAACTTCTTGTAAGTCAAAGTAATCATTCATTTTGTCTACATGTTGTTGGGCGTTTAACGGTCTGGTCGCATCGAACTGTGGAAGTCTTGTTTGGTAATCCTGGGGCATGGCATGTAACGGTGCAGCCAACACCAACAAAGCATATTGAGCTGCCATGATGGGTGGAGGAGGTTGGAGAGCAACCTGGATGGTCGACGATGTAGCGACTAAAGATGAGGGTGAGGAGGGACTGTACGGTACTGAGGTAGTGATTTTTAGTTTAGTCGTGGGAGACAAGACTTCTAGGGTTCGGGGTTGCAACATAGTTGGATAAAAAACGAGTCTAGACACAAAACTGTTAAACCGTGTTCTAACTAGATTTCGAGGTGGAAAGGTATCAAGATCAAGGTTTTGAGAGGTAACGGGTTTTCCTGAAAATGAAGGTGACTTATGAAGGGAAGTATGACTTCCTGAAACGAAAGCCGAGACCTTTAGCCTGAGTAAATGTTCGGGGTTATCTATCACTATTGCGAGTTCTGGGTCGGGATGAGATCGAGTGTGAACTCTCTTGGAAGCCAGAACTATTTTTGGTTTTTATATATATATTTTTTAATTTTGTGAGTCTGAAAATAATATGTACAAAGTTTGATCAACCTCTAGCATTACTTTCTTCCTTGAACTAACGCTCTTTTAGGGGAAAGAAAATGCGAAAATGTCATTTTTTAGTTCGTCCCCAGTGGAGTCGCCATTATGTTAGCACTTGGTAAATTTCCTAGAGGTTGATACAGAGGAAATCTACAAAGGTAACTTTATCCAACCACTTTTAAAGATGGGAATCTATCCCTTCCAGCTTCAGAGAGGGATCTCTCTATCTTATTTAGCTTTGTTTTTAATTTCAAATGTTAGGCTAGGTATAGAAACAGGTAGGTTTGTTGTAAAAGTGTTTTTGAATTGGTTGAGACAGTCTACACCTCCATTGGGCTATGGGGTCTGTGTTAAAATAAACATGAGATACAAACCATAAACGTAAAAGAAATACTTCAATAGGGCGAGATAATATACTCACTGGATCTTTAATAATTTAAATGATGGACAGAAGAAAAGATGAGAAACATCATTCAACTAAGAAGCAGTTAAGAATTACTTAATTGAAAACCTTAGAAGATAAACATTAAAACCTTTAAAGTCGGAAACAGGGTATCTAAGATAAATCCTACAACATACGTTACTTTTAAAGATTAGTTTCAGAAAACATTATGATCACTAAGCAAGGAAAACATTCAACTAAGAGAAAAACGTCACCAGTGAATACACGCAAGAATCCTGTAAAAGTGATTCCTCTTTATTAATGGCAGATCTCTTCAAAAATAGTTACAGTTTGATAGCGTCAGGGTGTGAGAATCAACAACCCTCAATACATTGAAAAGTGAAGTATTTATAATTCAAATTACAAACGTTCCTGTCATAACTGACCAGGATGTGCTCATTCTATTTTTAGTCTAACTAATTTAACTGATCAAAACTTCTTGATGACTTAGTGCAACTGCATGCGGAATTTCTGGGGTAGGCCGTTGGCGAGGTTTCTGCACAACCTCTTCTGACTGGACAGGTGACTGGACCTGTACAACTCATATGCTAATCGATCAGATCACAGAGTTCCTCCCATCTGATGTGGCTAGGCACCATGACTTTGAGAATTCTCCGATACACTTAGTCCATTTCTGTATACTTGGCGAATGTGGGCTTAGTGAGGAAAATGTATCGGATCTTGTGCTGGATGCTGATGTCAAATTGAAGGGAGTCCAGGAATGCCTTGCCAGTGATGCTCCCTTTTATGCTAGAGAACCTTGAACCGTCCTTAGACACATCAGCTAATTTCTTCTTGTAATCCTGGAGTGTCATTAGTTTGTCATTAATGACCTTCAGACCAGGTAGGCCTTTCTTTTGGAGAGCATCAATCTTACTGAAAAAATTTTGTACTCCCAAGTCCATGGTCTGAACTTTTTCTTCTAGCTGAAGTATCAATCCCCTCTTGGTCAAAACTCTTTTGACCTCCAGGATGGTTTCTGTTATGTCCTCTATCTTTAACTCTTCCAGCTCTTCTCTGGTCTTGGAATTGAGGAATCTGATTATATCATTTGCCTGAGTTGGTCTATCTCCCAATTCCACTATGATCTTCTCAATGGCCTGTTTACTCCTCTGGACCAACTCGTTCTGTTCAAACATGATTTGAATCATGGGCCAGATTTCATTCATGGACTTTGTGATATCTATGCATACATTCTCCTTGACCTCAGCCAAAGTCTTCCCTGCCATGTTTTGTTGGTGGAGCTGTTGTAGTTCCTTCTTTAGATGCTCAATTACCTGTTTCTCTTTGGACAGACTGATCTGGAAAGAGGTTTTGAGTTCCTGGAGGTTCTCAACTTCTTTCTTAAGCCTGCTGATTTCTGTCTCCTGCAGGCTCATTTTCTCCATTGATTTTGCCAGATCAATTGTGCCTTCCTGTGGTGTCACTGGTGTTGCAGATGGAAGTGTTGTTACTGTTGCTATGTTTGTCCCTGAGATTGGGATAAAAGTCAATGGAATTGACTCCATAGACTTCATCTGTTCTTTCTCTTTCAATAATTTTTCCATCTCTGCTTCCATTTCCTTGAGCTGAGCATTCTGCTCCATGAGCAACTTTAGCATCTTATCCTTCTCACCTTCTTTCTCTGCTATCTCCTCCACCTGTGAGTCCTCTGTGGGCGGGAGTTTCAGCTATTTTCTTAAGGATGCGATGTCTGCATTCTTTTTCTTTATCATCTCTTCTGCTACTTTGACGTTCGTAAGATCATAACCGATCTTGAGTACCAACTCCTCCAACGTCTTGATTATGTTGTCTTTTGCGAAAGATGATATTTTCTCCATCTTCAGTTGTGTCTGAGCATTATTTAGTGATACCTGAAATTTTGCTGCAGAAGCTGAAGCGTGAGCCAATGTGTGAAAAACCATCTCCCTTGTTTGTTTGTGCAGATCCATCTGATCTGCTGGATGCACGTCCTTTGCCTGGAATTCGAAGGTGGCCCTCTTGTAGTCTGAGATCACTTTGGGATCCGGTACCTGCGCTTGGAGGTAAGCCATGTGCATCCTACCCTTCTTTGTTTCGAATGCAGACAACAGTCTATGCTGCAAGGTCGATGTTTGTTTCCGAAACTTGGCATAAGTGCTGCTAGTCAGGGTTTGATTCTTCTTCTTGATCATCTCGTATTTCTCGAAGATGCCCAATTTAGGCCCCGTCTTGCCTTGCTAAGTGTCTAAGGGGGAGTCAGTAGACTTCTTCGGTATCTCTGTTGTGATTGCCTTATGCTGGCTAGAACCAAAAGGTAGAGTGACCGGCTTGATCACTGGGGTAGTTACTATGGTAGGCGGGACTTCTTGTTCTACTGTCGTGCCAGGCGTTGAAATTGTCTTTGGCCTCTTGGTGTGCATCTTGAACTCCTCTGATGACACCTCCGTTACAGGTGGAGACGACTCTTGTCGTGGCCTTTTTTCCTTGGGGACCTGAGGTGTGGTAGTGGGGGGCACACTCGTCGAGGGCACCTGCTGTTCCACTTCAACTTGTTGTTCCATTTCGACTAAAGTGTCAGGCACCCATACTGTCTGATTTGCAAATTTTTCGATCTCGGGCTTGGACTCATGCACATACGTGGTATTCTTATTCTTCACCCACATTTCTGAAATGACCCCGCATGGGTCATAGTGCCATGTGAAACTCATAAAGAATTTCATCTCCTTCAACATTCGATCAACTTCTTCTCCGACACCTTGGCTGTTGCAAATGAAGGAGCCAATTTTCCCCTTGATGCGCAGCTGCTGCTTTTTCTTCAATGAGACGAAATGAATATCGTCTGAATTCATAATCTGTCTAATATACTCTAATGCAAAGATTCTTACCGACACGTACTTTGGCAGCTTGTAGGGTGCCAATTCGCACCCGAAAACTCTGATCTCAGTGTGGTTTTGATACAGGTACCAGTATCCTGTCTTTGCATTGTCCGAAAGATGTAGAATTCTCTGGACCTCATCATTTATTCATGGTTCAGGCCTGCCGCTCAACATGCTTACCATCAGGTGATAGAAAAGATCAATGAAAACCTTGAAGCTATACTTTGTGGAGTTGTGTTTCAGAAGAGAAGTCCATGCTGTGACTGGCTGTGGCCTTCCGTCGGCGTCCATCTTCTGCATGGAGAAACTGAATTTGTTGGGTTGAAAGTAAACAAACATGTACGCCAGTATAGAAGAATATTTGAAAATGCCCTCTGTGCGAAAATTCACGAACTGTTCGTGAATATTGTCGGCCAAGAAGGTGTTGTAATTGAACTGCGTTGTGGTCTTTTCATCATTTGAGAAAATAGATAGAAAACCCAAGATGGGCTCATCCACCCATTGGTCAGAATAGTAACCCAACAGAGCACAAAGGGAGGAAATGATTTGGTTTCCTTTGGTGGAGAAGATGGATGACGGGTAAGGGGGATTTGTGGAAGGGAATTGAGCGGAAGTGGGGAAGAAAAGCTTGAATATCTGAGCTCTCTGGGGAAAGGTCATTTTCTGATATAACTCAGTGAGGATTTCTAAATTGAAAGGGGATGCAGATTCAGCACGGGGAATTTGCATCATCTGGTCAATGTCTTCGGGAGTGATGAAAAAGAGGACATCTCTAGATGATGAAACGATGGCCCTCTGGTCGGGAATATAATGGGCTTGGTATTTGAGGGCGAATTCGGGGAAATGGTGGATCTGGGGAAAAAGGTACAGGGGTAAATTGGACTCCCAGAGTCTAATTTCATCGCTCTGGTCCAGGAACACCTCCCTGAGCCATGACTGGAGATCTGAGAAGTCGAAATCGCATATAGTATTTGCGATCAATCTATATTTATCGACCAAGGGGATTTTGTCTAGGTCGACGGGAGGAGGAAGAAAAGGATTCTCTTCTCCTTCCGTTTGTCTTGGCTTTGACACCATTTCTGCAAAAGTACCTGCAATAAACACGATGTTAGTGGGGTAGACTGACTGTGGACGAAGGTGGCGGAAAAGCAATGGAGGCGTAAGGGTAAAAGTTTCTTGTGCGATGGACGAATAGTGAATGAAGAGGGAAAACGATAGTTTTATTTAAAATTGGGGTCGGTTGGATGTGGGAAAACGGTCAGCATGACAACGAGTATGTTATCCAGTAATTAATGAACAACGAGCCACTTGGGGTGATATGGTAGGTGACGGTGGCCAAAACATACGTATGGTTGACGTGGTTGCTAGGGATTGGAGGTGATGGGAAGTGAAAGTCGCCATAATGGGCTGGTCATGAGTGAAAAGGGTAAAGGACTGACAGCGGGGACTGATAGCAGTTATGGGATGAGACACGACCCCGGGAACAAGTGGGACAAGTGGACTCAGTGGAGGATGACGTCCATGAGTGATGGGGCTGTCAGATAGCATGTGTGGGATGGGACTTGAGGACCAATAAGCTGACACCATGCATGAACAGGGGCCTGCCAAAGGGAATATCCATTCCGGACCCCCCCCCCCCTCGGTTAAAGGCAGAACACCAGGGGGGTCCAGAATCCATTGTGATCCATTGATCTGCACGCTTGTTTCCTGGCCGCAGATATTAGCGCGCTCCTTAATACTCATTTCGGACCCCCCCCCCTCCATTAAAGGCATAACAGACGCGGGGGGGGGGTACGGAATCCATTGTAGACCGTTGATTTAAGCGCTCTATTCTAGGCCGTCTAGATGCGCGCTCATGTTATTACCGATTCCGGACCCCCCCAGTTAAAAGCAGAATGGTAAGGGGGGTTTGGAATGCACCGTGCACCATAGATCTTGGAGCCTTGATCAGAACCGTCGGGATGTGCAGGAAACATAATCTGGGAGCGGAAAAATATGTACTAGGGGAAAAACTTAGGATATAAAGCATTTTATGGGTTTTTCCCAATTTTTCACATAGACACGATCAAGGGGATATCATCTGAACTATTCTTAGGCAATGGAGACATGGTGTATCATTTTCATCAATATGGTTTCAAGGGTGGTGAAGCAAATGAAATAGCTAACCTACATGCTAACCTATCTTCCTAGGACAATTAACCCAGATTAGACTGTTGGGTTAAGAAATTACTCTACCTAAGGGCTATCTGACTAGGATTAGACAGTCTGGTTAGATTTATTCACTAATCTAACCTAAGGGCTATCTGACCAGGGTTAGACAGTCTGGTCATATTTATTCACTAATCTATCAACATTAAAATTTAAAAGAACTTTGCCATGCTTGAAAGGTATGGCCAAGTTACTATAATTGCATGGGGCTTTTCTTTTCAATTCTTTTATGCCCTCTTTTATTTTCTTTTTCTTTTTTCTTTTTTCTTTTCTTTTTCTTTTTTCTTTTTCCTTTTTCTCTTTTCTTTTTCCTTTTTCTCAAATTATTTGCAGAATGAAAAATCATTTGTCAATCAAAACACTAGATACAGATAATATCCAAGTCATCAGTTGATTCCCATAATTTATGGGGTGATAATAGGACTCTCGATCACGGGACTCCCAAATCCTTGATCCCCGATTTCCCGATGTGGTTAATCTCTCGACACGTGGCCTCCATCAATCAGACGGCTCATATCTACTCTAGGGTTTCCACCATGGAAAATCCCAAAACCTTGTCAACAGGAATATCGATTCTGTGATTCCCGATTTCCCGATGCGGTTAATCTCTCGACACGTGGCCTCCGTCCATTGGACGGCTTAGATCTATTCCAGGGTTTTTCACCCATATGTTCTCTCGTGCTCGACTCTCAGCACTTCGCTACTCGTGAAGTCGTAAAGGACTCCTTTCAACCCCCAAGCGTGTGATAGGTGATGGTTTCCTGATCCAACGGTCCTCCCGTTCTCTATATCCAATGGTTGTCTCCGCGCCTAGCGACTTGGAGCACCCAACCTTTGGGATCTTACCTTGCGAACCTCCGAGTTCACGAGATCCATGGATCTCCACCACCTGTCCTCCTCGGATGGATGGCTCAGATCCTCTCGTGGCTTTGCCACTCGCGACTTGGAGCATCCAACCTTTGGGCTCTTAGCTTGTGAACCTCTGAGTTTGCGAGATCCCTAGATCTCCACCACCTGTCCTCCTCGGATGGATGGATCAGATCCTCTCGTGGCTTCGCCACTCATGACTTGGAGCATCCAACCTTTGGGCTCTTACCTTGCAAACCTCCGAGTTTGCGAGATCCCTGGATCTCCGCCACCTGTCCTCCTCATATGGATGGCTCAGATCCTTTTTCCCCTATTCACGAGGGCTTAACCCTCATCTATCTCCCTATAGATCTAACGACTGTCGGGTTTTCTAGCTAAGATATGACGGTTAATATCTGTCCCAATGCCACGCATTTTCCCACTGCTCCTTGGACGTGGAAAAACCAATGGTCTAGATATTCTTATGGACCTTAGGGATTGATGGTCCTGATTTTCTTGCTATTCACGAAGATAGAGGAAAAAGGGACAAGGTATGTAACGCCCTTGTTTTCTTTCGTCAATCTAACGGTTGTGAATGACCATGGATCTTTCGACGGGATCTCATCCGTTGATCAATACTTATCCCTACACTGCTACTTCAGGATTTTAAGAGGGTCATTCCTCTTCGTACAGGGTTGTTAAGACTTGCACATTCAAGTCCTTTTTCCAGGTTCTTGGTAAACCTTTCCAAGGAGGGAATCTCTGCGAAGAGGTCTATTCCGGGGCATCCCTGGAGATAGATAAGGGGAAACAAAATCTCGAGAATGGAATGGAAGTATGACTTGGTTCAACTTATGCATAATTAGATTCATTTATCAACATAAGCCATGCGTGGTTTTTCTGTTATAAGCATATACAACTACTAGTACTGATCAAAATACCACACAGACCTTCTTATAATGAAAACATTCACAGTTTCACAACTTATGAGCATAATTATCAGAATACATATATTTCCATATGCTAGAGGCAAAACACTTATCAGAAATAACACTAGGGTTAAGCAACTGCTGAGAGGGGTGCTCGTTTCCACCCAACCATAGGCTTAGCGACTCCCCGCGGATTTACCACTAGCCACCCCCGATCTGAGACCACGATGCTGTGAGACTATGTCTCTGTTTTCCAGTGACCAGGAGTGAAGGTTGTGATCCTTCCTCTCTGCTATCACTCACTCGTCGTGTTTCCAGAGTTCCCCCCTCGCGTCTGCCCCCAATCACTTCCACCCCCCGCCTTATTCTCTTGCGAGGTTGCGTGTGGCACGATTACCCTCACGTTGTTCAGGTTTGATGACTCTATGGATGGGCGGTTCACCTCCCATCCCTCATTAAGCCATCGACCTACTAGCCTGCGAGACATTTAATTCGGGGCCAGCGAGCCATTTTTGATTCTCTGGTCTAGTGAAGTCCAAATACGGTAATTAATTCTCGGTGGAAGTTAACGCCACCTTTACAGGTGCCTTCCACCGCCATTGTGGTCTCTTTTTCTGCACATCCCCTCTCAGCAGTCTTGCAATATAAATTTATAATTTTATTCACATTTATTGACCTTTTCCATAAGGTCCAGTCACATCACATATTCACATTCATGAGTTTGCCACAGTTCTTGGCCAATCCAGTTATTTTTACAAACTGGGGGAAACAGGGTGTTACAATTCCCTCCCCCTTAAAACGAACATCATCCTCGATGTTCTTATCTACTAACATGAATTGCATGTACAGAAGTAAACAAAATTGGATATGCCTGTCTCATGGCATCCTCCATTTCCCATGTAGCCTCATCTGGGCCAAAATGTTTCCACTGCACCTTGACCTGTGCAATGGTTCGGTTCCAAAGCGGGGTTTCCTTTCTGTCCAGTATACAGTGGGGTTCTGGTAGAAATTCTCCCTTTGGTTCCACCTAGATCACAGACCAGTCAATTATATGATTAGCATCATGTACATATTTCTTTAATAATGAAACATGGAAAACATTATGTGCTTTTACTGTGGGAGGAAGTGCTAGCCGATAGGCTATAGGTCCCACTTTATCTAGAACCTCAAAGGGTCCACAATACCGGGGTGCCAACTTGGCACAAGATCCCATTTTGAGGGAACTCCTTCTGGGCTTAATTATGAGATATACATGGTCTTCCATTTTGAACTCTTTTGGAGTTCTCTTTTGATCAACATAACTTTTCTGTCGGTTCTGGGCGATCTTGAGATTTTGTTTTATCTGAGCCACTTGCTATTCCATTTCTTTCAGCATGCCGGGTCCAAAATAAATCCTATTTATAGGATTACTCCAACTGATTGGAGTATTACATGGCCTACCATAGAGGACCTCGAAGGGACTCATCTTTAAGGATGCTTGGTAGCTGTTGTTGTAGGCGAATTCTACCAATGGCAGGTAGTCTTGCCATTTCCTAGGTTGACGCATTACATGCATCCTTAACATATCCTCTAATACTTGATTTACTCTTTATGTCTGTCCGTCGGTTTGAGGGTGATAGGCGGTGCTAAAAAACAATTTGGTCTCTAAACCCGCCATCAGTGATTTCCAAAAATTTGAAGTAAATTTTGTGTCTCTGTCAGATATTATCTCTCTCGGCATACCATGCAGTCGGAACACCTCTTTCATGAATATTTGGGTGATATATATCACCTTGCAGGTTGATTTGACGAGGATGAAATGAGCAAACTTGCTCAATTTATCCACCACCACCATAATGGCATCATTCTGTTTGGTTGAAGTTTGTAATCCAGTGACAAAATCCATGGAGATGGTTTCCCATTTCCATTCTGGGATGGGTAAAGGGTGTAATAGTCCTGTTGGGTGTCGATGTTCTACTTTAACCTTTTGGCACTCTATGCATTGGGCCAAATATTTGGCTATGTCCTTCTTCAATCCATGCCAATAAAATTGTTTTCGGGTGGCAGTGATCATTTTCTAGTATCCTGGGTGACCAGTGTAGGGTCTTTTGTGTAGTTCATCCATGATGAACCTCTTCAAGTCGTCACGATTTGGAATGTACAGTCTATCTTTGTAAGTGAGCAAACCTCCTTTGGTCATCTGGTAGCCTACATATTTTACCCACGTGGGTTCTTGTTGTAGGTATAGGGTCATAGTCTAAATGAAGGGATCTGTCTCCTGTGCATTTCTGACTCTGTTCTTGACATTTGTCTCGCAGGTACTCACCGCTGCCAGGTGAATCATTTTCATGCTTCTACTAAGGGCATAGGCCACCCTATTTTCCTTCCCTTTGATGTGTTTGATTTCAAAATCAAATTCTCTAAGAAGGGCCATCCATATAGCTTGTCTGGCATTGAGCTTTGGTTGGTCAAACAAATACCGCAATCCACAGTGATCTGTCATAAGTACAAATTTTCTTCCAAAGAGGTAATGTTTCCACATTTTTAAGGCATGCACTATGGCAACCAGTTCTAGATCATGAGTCACATAGTTGGCCTCATGTTCATTTAATTTTCGGGATTCATAGCAGATCACCTTTCCCTCCTACATAAGGACTCCTCTGAGCCCTTTCTTACAGGCATCTGTGCACACAAGGAAGTCAGCTTCTGGGTCAACGATTTTCAATACAGGTGCATGGGTTAGTAGATGTTTCAAGGTTTGAAATCTTTCTTCATATTGTTGTGTCCACAAGAATTTTGTCCCCTTCTTCTGGAGGGCAATGATTGGACAACCAATCTTGGAGAATCCTTTTATAAATCTCATGTAGTATCCCGCTAATCCCATAAAGGATCTGATGTCTGAGACATCCTTTGGGGTAGGCCATTCCATGATAGA
>JZKD02S0467357.1:218732-234318 GCA_000966675.3 Picea glauca
GTAATATGGACTAGGTCCACTATATTATTAAATAAGGCCCACTATGGTAGTTAGATATAATAAATGTAAAATGACTTCTTAGAAGGTTCTACTTCTAGAAGATTCCTCCTTTAGAATGTTCTTAGGTGATGGTAAAACTATATAAAAGGGTTCAAGCAATGTAAGGGGACATGAAGAGAATTATTGTATTTGGAGTGGCATCTCAATAGGAGGATGTCCCCTCGAAGAGGCAAGTGAACAGAAGAGGATCTCTTCCATAATAGGATTCATTGTATGGTGTTGCCCTACCTCAAGGCTTTGGTAATAATAAAGTGTGGTTTTCTCTATATTTATCTTTGGATCTATTGTGTATTCATAATTTGTGGTGATTATATTTGTATATCTATTCATGTTCTTAAAAAATTGTATCAGAGCACTTTCCTTGGCAAACATTGTGGGCAAATATTTTTTATTTTTGCAGATTTTTTTTTCGGAGAAGAAAAAAGAGGGTCATGACATTCCAGAAATTTTTGGTATATTTATGTGCACAATTTGTAGAAACATGTTGTATATATTAGTTCCTCTCAGAAAAACACCCAATTTTAAAAAACAAATCGTTCGAAATGGAATCCGGGAAGTCAAGATATTGAGGTTTTAAAATCTGCAATTTTTCAGGGTTTTTTCCCCGGACGACAGCGCGATTGTTTTTATTTTTGTAGAATCTTGAGGCCAAATTTTCCCAAACAAATTATAGATATGAGTTCCTATCACAATTTAACCCAATTAAAAAAAACAAATCAGCCGAAACGGAGTCCGGGAAGTGAAATTATGAGCATTTTAAATTCAATAGTTTTTCAGGGTTTTTCGGGAAAACATCGTGATTTTTTGCAGTAAGTTATTGTTCTATTTTTTGGGTTTTTACGTGATGGCAGTAGGAGTGTAGAGTTAATAAATTTTCATAGGGTGCTCAGATGGTTTTTCTTCTCAAACCCTCAAAGAAATTCTACAGATTACTGAAGCATTCAAAGCCCAATTGTTTGACACATTGAATGACAGATTGGATGACTTTGTAGATGGCCTCATAGATGGCCTCAATGATAGTTTTCATAGTATTCAAGATTTATTAAATAGAATGCAGGAGATATTTCTTATGGCGGACCTCAGGGATGAATATAATCACAAAATATATGTTTGGTATGATTTTGAGGTCGATTGCGATGATTGGTATATGCATAGTTGTAATTTCTGGGATGACAACCACTTCCATATTTTATTTGATGACTCTACTCCACCTTATGTAGAGAACATCAATGTCCCACATCATGAGCTAGTTATGATTACCAGCGTCCAGCCTGCATATTCTACAATGGTATTTTTCCTTCCAAATTCAACATTGACCCTTTCCCACTATGTGGTTGGATATTCTTATTTGGATCCACATTATAGGTGTCAGTATTGGGAGAATCATTTTCAGTTGGTTATTAGGTGTCGATATCTTCCATGTGGAGTTCACATGAGCACTTGGACATGGGACCCTAATTTACAATGGCGGTTGGAATACTTCAACATGGTGTCTTTGATTTCTCAATGGGACTCTGGTTCTCTAGTCTACTTCATCACTATGGTTCACACTTATCCATGGGACCCTGATTCTCTAGTCTACTTCAACACTATGGTCCACACTTATCCATGGGACCCTGATATATGGTTGTACATCAAGCATTGAGAACAATGCTTTCATAAGGGGGATGGAATGTTAGGTAGCTAGAGAGGTAGTGGGGGGGGGGCAAAGGGCCCATAATGATAATAGTGGAGGCCACTCAATGTAAGATGGACTAGGTCCACTATATTATTAAATAAGGCCCACTATGGTAGTTAGATATAATAAATGTAAGAGGACTTCTTAGAAGGTTCTACTTCTAGAAGATTCCTCCTCTAGAATTTTCTCAGGTGATGGTAGCACTAAATAAAGGGGTTCAAGCAATGTAAGGGGACATGACGAGAATTATTGTATTTGGAGCAGTATCTCAATAGGAGGATTCCCCCTCGAAGAGGCAAGTTAACAGGAGAGGATCCCTTCCATAATAGGATCCATTGTATGTTGTTGCCCTACCTCAAAGGTTTGGTAATAATAAAGTGTAGTTTCTTCTATCTTTCTTTGTGGATATATTGTGTATTCAGTATTTGTGGTGATTATATTTGTATATCTATTCAGGTTCTTAACATATGCAAACACAAAATGCACCATGTGCATCGGTTGTCTCCCTACCCGTCGTTGTTTCCTCCGTGGCTAACTGTTGCGCCATTGCCCAAACCGTGAGTTAAAAAAAACCCTTGTGGTTTCTACTATGTGTTATTGATTACCGAGCGAACTCTTGATTACTTCTTTGTATTCGTTGTGACAAAGCCTAATTTTAATAATCCTCAACTGTTTTTACTCTTGTCGGACATCTTTTGATTGTCATAGATTGGTGGAGTGGTTATGACAGCTACATCGAGTACCTATCTCATCTTTGTTTGATTCAATTGGTTGAAAGGTTGTGATCGGGGGTGAGTAAAAATATGCAGTCAAAGGGATTCCTCTTTTTTCGTTATGCTTTGGATCGTTGTGTTCTTATAGCATGGTGTTAATTACAAGTTGGTGACTACTGTGTGTTTCACTAGTCTCAATCGGGATCATAGTGAGTTATGAAATTGATGATTGTGTTATTTAATTATGTTCATTGTGCATATATTATGGACACATCGTGCATGTTCTAAATAATTGCATCGACATGGATGAAGCTCGGGTTTGATATTGACTATGGTTTCATTGCAAAAATTGATTGGTTGATATGATGAGGAGTGTATGAAATCGATCATGTTTTAGAAGTTTGTTCAATTTGGAAAGGAAACTGTGCATATGTTTTATTTGACCGATTATGAATTGATTGACAGTACATGGTATTTTTATAGTATGGATAGAGGTGGAGCAATGATTGTTGTGTGTTTTCTTTTGATTCTTCAAATGAAAGGAAAGAAATTAGAGACCAACCATTTCTCTTAACGAGACTGTTGGAATTCGTTTGATTATGAGTGTGATTATAGAATGTGTTAGTTGAGAAGTTTTGAAGAAATTGAAAGTGGAACAGTGAATAGTTTTGACACACAGTAATTATTGAATTGATGTTGGTATGTTTTGTATTGAGTACAGAGTTGTGTTTATTGATTACTTGATTTTTTTATGAACAAAATTTATTATTTCCCTTCCATTATCTCACTTTTTCACACATTACACGTCCCCTCACCTTCCCAGATTCACTATTCATTCTATGTTCTTAAAATTATAATATAGTTAAATGAAAACTTTGTATTATAGAAGTTGAAGGATGGCACAGTGATGAGTTACAGTGACATGTTTTGATTCACAATACAGTTGATTGTTTGATGATTTGTTGAGCAGTAATCATAATCTAATCCCCTTCATTTTACCACTTTTCTCTCAATACAATCCCTCACATATCCCATAACTATTATTCACCCCCTGCTCATTGACAAGTATTAAAGGATTTTTATGGATTGGATTGCATGAGTCTGATGTGTTGTTGAGACAAACTTTGTTTCATATTTAAAGAGATGCCATGTATGGTTTGTTAAAGAAACTAGTTGCTAATAAGTAATGCATACAAGAATGAACCTTTTCAACATAGGTAGCCATAGTCGGGGTAAAATAGGAAGAGTAAATTGGAATAGGGGCCCTAGAAGGCCAAGGTTTTCTATACATTTTGATCCAAACTCTCAAGATTTGAGCCAGTTATTCCAAGATGGATTTTTTAACTGGATTGGACAAGGAGTGGTCCAACCTAGGCTAGAAAGGCCTCCCTTCCAAGCCCCACATGTCCCTGGTATCCCAGTTCCCCCTCATGTCTCATTACAACCTGAAGTCCCTGAAAACGATGAATGGAAAGAGATTGTCCACCCGACAGTCTCCCAACATCGTGGCTGACCCAACTTATCTCTACCTTCTCCTCCTCCACCTGTTAATCAATTTTTCTAAGTTTCCCCTACCCACTCACCAGTACAATCTTCCCACGCTAGCAAAAGGTTAAAAAAGGAGGCCCACCATGCCCCTGATAAAGGAAAATTTGTTGTAGCCCCCTCCTCTCCCTCAAATGACTCTGCCAAATCCGTGTCATCCCGCATGCATTTGAGAGATGATTGTTCTCATGTTATCACTAAGATTAGGTCTAAAGTCTCCACACAGCATAAGGCAAATTCAGAGAAATCAAAAGGAGACATCAACAACAAGGTGAAAATGGCCTCCCAGAGTGGCAAATATGGTTTTTAAGTGTTTTTATTTATTGATTGTTCAGAATAGTGGACTTCTGAAATTTTTGGACAACACACTATTTTTTGGATATATGGATATTATATTTTTGGATATAGTTTCAATTATCATTGATATAAATTGTCAAATTATGAGAGTGGTGATGAGATCCACAAGGAGGGATGTGTTTGATTGATTAACTAGTTGTGTTATGCTTGTTAAAGAAACTCAAGGGAGTCACAAGGGGTCCCACCTACGAGGTATTATTTATTAAAGACCCTTATTATTATTTTATTATTTTTCCCCCTTAACTAAAAAGTTGGTTGATTTTTAGTTAACTTAACTAAAGAGGTAGTTTAACTACTTTAACTAATTTTGATTGCTTAAAGGCAAAAAGAGAAGGAGGAACAAGGGGAGAATAGAAGGAGAAAGCATACTAAGGTCTGCTCTTGAGTTTTATTGAGATAGTTCATTTTTCATTCATTCTTTAATTCATTGAAGGCTTAATTCCCTTTTATGATAGCAGGGTCCTATTGTAGATATCAAGATTTAAGGTTGAATTACAGCATTCAAACACTTGTTTTTCATAGGTGTTGATCTATCTTTGATAGTCTGTGTAGACTTATTTGTTTGTGACTTAAATTTCATCACTGATAAAGGCTATTGTGCAGAGATGAGTGTGCAACAATCTGTGGCAAGTTGATCCATATTTTAAAGTTCAGTTTTTTACTCTCTGTCAGAAGCCCTTTTGTATGGTTTACAACGGGGAGATCTAAGTTTGACTTTGGTCCAAATTTCCTTAGGGAATTTTTAAAGAGAACAATTCTTTAGATGAATTAGAATGGAATAAACAATTGATTTATGTCTCATCTATGTTGATTATTGACTTGGTATTTTTACTTATGTCTCTACATTTATTTCTGCAACTTTTATATTAAGAAAATTACATAAATATTGAATTTTTCAGCAATCTTTCATTTATAAAAAAAATCATCCTAAGCCCTTGTAACCATTACTTGTGGATTAGGAAACAATTTTTTATGGCTATAAACATAGGGTGATATTCCCGTCTATCTTGCCTTGGCCAAGTAAGATCTGAAAATGCTTGAGTAAGATCATTTCATATCTTTTCCTCAACACAACACATATCCAATACAATGATAACCATGTATATTTATATTTTCTCATAAGTATTCTTACGGGTCTTACGCCAACTACATGTTAATATTATATTATTTATTTTTAATTACATAGTGAGCCTATTCCATTATTATGGACGCATTATATTCATTATCCCCTTGGGTACCTTCCTAGGTACCCCATATTATCCTCCCTAAGTGCATTACATATGTAGTCAAACTTTAGTCAACTCGCAACTAGTTTGAATGCTAAACAATCTATCTGTTTACTTTGACTTGTAGAAAAGTAGATAACAACTCATAAGGAGAGTGAGTTTCCCTGACAATACTTGGATTTCAAAGTGTAAATTGCGCTCAATATTATAACCTACTTGGATTTGTTACTATATAAAGGGAAAAAATAAGAAGAACTAAGATGGATTGACAAATTTGATTTATTTATATGGTTCATGTAGAGAGCTTGTAGTCTTCTTATTGCCATCGTTAAAATTTAAGATCATTTACATTCTAATTTTCAAAGTATTTAATCTCACATAATTTGTTTGATTCCATATAATTATAATATTTTACTATACTTAAAAATTAATAATATGTATTTCTTTTTTCACATAACAAGTTTGAGTGATCAAATCATTAGGTGGTGAACTCCCTTGTCCCACAAATTACAAAATTTTAAGTAAAATGATATGGTATTCCATACATCAATTTAATAACTAACTCTTTCAAGATGAACATAATGCTAAGTATATTAAACTTAATAATAAACATTTTTCAAAAATAAGATATAATTTTGATTCCATGAACCATGTATTAAAATAAACTTGTAAAGACCATTTACTCCATCATTAAGGTCATTAGAAAACATATGCACAATAATTCATGCCCCTACTTTGATGGAGAAGGATATATATCGTTCTTCATATTATTGAATATGCATGGATTTAAACAATGAGGTACAATTATCTATGATAAACTTGTGCGTTGACGTGTACGATCACCATAATACTCATGTCACAATATGACTTGCACCAAATTATGATGTTGGAATTATAGTGTAACCCATACACGAGATGATGCACCCCACAAGGATACGACATACTAACCAACATGAAAACATATAGCTTGGAAGGAGTTAAGGACTATATCTATCCTTATCCTACTTAACTATGTCATTTAACCCAATGCCAACATCAAAATAAAAAGCACACATTTCAAACATGATGCTCATCCCATTTAGTTATTCTACCCACATTTAAGTATTTATTAATCATTGAACCTAACCAAAATATTAATACTTTATATTATATAATCATCATTAATATTATAATTTTGTATTAACAATATAATTATAACTTTCAAAACCATATTTCATTATTACATACAATATATTTAATTATTAAATACAATATGGATAATGTTACCATCCTTACAAATAAAATTTATTATACAATGTATGAGCCAATTCTATGTATATAAAAAATTAACACACAATGTATAAGCCAATTCCATGCACATTAAGTTGGTCACTATTGATTGCATCATCATTTTCATTAGGTTTATGCAGGAAAAATGCATCAAGGTTAAAACAATATTTAAAAACAAAAAAACTAGCATTTTTATATTTATATAAATAAGTTATTTTAATATATATTAGATATTAAAATGTCTTATGGTGTTGTTCAAATCAATATATGTAGGGATAAATCAATATGCAGTATTTGTTTAAAAAGTGATTATATTTTTTAAATATGAATAATATTTTAAACATTATTATATATTTTATTAAAAATAAATGTATTCAATAATAATTTTGTATATTTAATTTTGGTGTTGCTTGAAGTATGAAGTTGGTTTTACATTTATCAATAGTGTTAAAACTCTCTTTGTGAATGTTTTGGTTTAGAAAATATGAAGTGTTTGAGTTTTTTTTGGGTCGATCAAGCAACATTACCTTGTAGCCCTAACTTTGTGCATCCTAGTCACTAAAACTCTAGGGTATCTTCTATGTGCAAAGGTTGATGCATAGTTGATTAAAATAATTATTGTCCCTGCATCTCAAGTGTGGCAACTAGATAGTGACCATTTTGTTGATGGCTCCTTTATGATGATTTTAGAGGACCAAACCTCCTGGTTTAACACTATGTATTTTTAGATTCGTTTTGTGTGATCTATGGGTCTAATAACAAATGATCCAAAACTTAGTGCTACAATAGAGCCACAGACCTATCCTTCGCTGGTTGGCTTCACTTAACTAGTTGTGGATCCAACCTAACCAAATATTCAAGTTTTTGGGCATGATGTTTGTCTTCCATGCATCTTCTTGGGATATTTGGGAGGTGGTGGTTTAGAGGGTAGAGAAGGAAATTGAAAAATGGATTACAAAACCCATCCTAATTGTGAAATTTCATATCTATAATAAGACTCTAGTTGCAACACATGTTTACTACTCTTGTCACTGGATCCCCTCTGGAACTACTTGCACAGCACTAGAAAAGGATTGTAAGAACTTCTTGTAGAACAAAACTAACAAAAACAAGGGTTTCCACAAAGTTTATTGGGAGCTCTAATGTACCCCTTAGGGATTTGGTAGATTGGGTATTATTAAAACCTGCCTCCAAGTCCAAACCCTTTATGAAAAATGGATGGTTCAAGTTGTTCAAGGAAATGAGGTGTGGAAGATCCTTCTCAGACATCGTATCAACTGAGGATGTGGACTTAGAAAGTGATCTTGGTAGGGAATCTCTCTTGAAACCCTTTTTCAACCTTCACATGTTAAAGTTGTTTACATTTTTATGCTACAAGGATTTGGAAGGATTGGGAGGCTATTGATCCCTTCCTTTCCTAGAGGGATTCATCCCTTTGCACTAGCCTCTTGTTCAATGCGCACTATATCTAGTGGTCCCCACTTATAAAATTTGAACATAATCATTTTCATGATCCTTTGGTTAAATCCTCCTAGTTGTCTATCTTGAGGCTCTTAACGAAAGACATTTTTTCGACTAATGATTTACTTGACAACTTGTCGCGAAATTGGCTTATGTGGGCCAAGCTTAAGACAAAACTTGACTTGGACAACATAGAGAAATTTATTGTGGAATGGATTCAATCCCTCATTCCTAATGATATTGTGCTTAAGCCATGGCTTCTAGCACCTCAAGCATGGTGGTGAGACTGAAAATGGAGAGAATCCACAACTTCTCTTAGTACAAATCAACTCTAGGATATAAGCAAATCTAAACAAATTCATTCCTAGAAGGTTGCCTAAATAAACTTTGGCACTTGAAATCTCAACAACAAAAAAAACATGGTTATTTCAAATTCATAGTATAAGTTATTTCAAAACCTAAGTTTTTTTGGCATGGTATTTAACTATGGGAGGAACCTTTTTCGACACGATTACTTTGTAGTATTATTTTTGTTTGGCTTGTCACCCTTTGATTTTTGTTGTTATGATTTTATGGTCTTTGGACTTCTAGCTAGTGATATTATGGTTGCATGTGTTTTTTATTAAGTCAACTTGCAATTTTGTCAATATAATTTTGTTTGGCCATGCTTATGGATGTTGATATCATGGCTCACTTTTTTGTATTAAAGCCTTGTATATGTTGTTTATTTTAATAGTCAAAGGAATATTTAATTTAAAATAAATATCTTACACCCATAAAAATATATATAAAATAATTAAATATGTGACTAAGGATAAAAAATATTTCATAGAAATTGAAATATCATAACATCAATATGATAATTTTTAATATATATATATATATATATATATATATAACAGATTCAAATCTGGAAGGGGTAGGGTATGTATACCTGCGTAGGCTAAGAAATCAAATTGTTGCATTGAGGGGTCCATTTTCCCCACAAACAAGGGGCTCGAATATGTCAATTTGGTGTCTAGCTAGGATTTTCCCTTAAAATTATACTATTATTATTTTTATTATTAGTATTATTAATTATGTGTGTGTGTGTGTGTGTGTTCGCAAGAAAGCTCGGAGGGCTAGTTTGAATGGTTGAGTGCTTTGAGCTTCATGTAAGAGGTCTCAGGGTCAATGCCCTGGGATAACTACCTTTGTTGTGTGCCTCAATTAATGTCGCTACTCGATCAGTCACCATAATCAACACCTACAGGTTTACATTGGGTGTTATTAATATTATAACAGAACAAGTCTACTATAAATAAATAGACCAAAAATATTATTTTACCAAGATAGATTATCTCAACATAAACTTTGAGTAAAATCCTATACTAAACATACACATTACTATAGTTAAATCTCAACCAAGATGGCATAGACATATGTGGGGATCTTCTAATCTCTTTGATTCAACCAATCTAATTTTTACTTCAACAAGTTCATTGGCTATGTTTGCTTCCTAGTTGGATTTCTCATTATTCCCCCACATAGTGTTAGAGAAGGAGATATGACAAAAATATTTGAGCAATTTAAGGGTTCATGTAACAACTATCTACAATAAAGAGTTTTGACCCCAAATATTCCCACCAAACAAGGAGAGGATCATTATATTCATTTAAGTTGTGAGTTTGATCCTCCTTTTCTAGCCAAAGAAGTAAGTATTCTACCCTTAGCTAGGATAAGTTATAATGGGAATCATTAAAATGCAGAACATCACCAATACAAATTTTATCTTGAGTACCTATGAGGCCCCATTAGAAAAAGTGAAAGGAATGCTACAATTTTTCTATTGCTTATTTACTTGTTTCAGTAGTTTAGGATCATTTTGTGCATCTACCCTTAAAAAGTATCCTTTTTTTCCAATATCCATAGTGACCACATGACATGCTAAGGAATCAGAGACCTCTTGAACAAAATTTGGTCACCTATATGTTCCCGCTCCTAGAATAATAAAAACAAATGATATTGGAAAATGAATATTTTTGAACTATTATATGTTCATTGCATAGCCCTCAGTATCAGATTTGCCATGCATTTAGCAGAATCAAAATTGGAGTCTCCATAACCAAGATATGCATACTTCTGTCCAGAAGTCCAATGGAGGTATTACAAGAAGAAATATTAAAAATGTTTTAAGTGACATGTTGTCTCCTCTCCTCTCCTTTCCCTTCACCTCTATTCATTCTCTCATTTTATACTTAGTCATTTTTCCCATTGTCTCATTACTTTCATATTTCCCTTACCATTTTCCACACTTAACCATTTTTTCCTTATTCCTTTCCACCTTCACATTCATTTTCATTTTCCTTTATTTTCCCATTTCTTTTTATTTTCCTTTCCATTTTCTTTATCCCATTTTTCCATTTCCTTCCTTTCCCTTTTTTCCTTTCCCAAATTTCACTTTAATCCTTTATTTCTCATATATTTATTTTCATTTTTCATATTTTTCATATTTCACGTGATCCAATATACACATTCTAGACTTAGACTTATTTAGTATGGCTTACCGCGGGTTGGTGATATTTCTTAAGAGTGTGTTTTATCTCCGCTACCCTCACAATGCACTTTGACTTATGCCACCTTCATAATGCACACAACTCTTTTTACTATTTTTTACTATGTAACTCCTCCAACACTTAGCCAAATATATGAGTTACTGCGGGTTTGCGGGTTGGTAATATGATATTTCTTTCGTATATTAGCTGCAATTTGCTCCGACTGATTCTCCTCTCCTCTCCACTTTAGTTAACACTTAGAAATTTTCACACTTATTTCTTACTATGTCTTACTGTGGGTTCATCGTGATTTCTAAGATTCTCACCTACCTGTGCATTCACGTAACCTTTCAAACCTGCCATGTTATTTTAATAATATGGCTCTTGTCCTAAGTTCTATGAGGAACATCTCCAAGTGACACATGGCACTTTATTAACCAATGAGATACAACCACATGGCAGTTAATGGATGGTGCCACATGGAAACTAATTAATGGAGACACGTGGCAGCATACAAGAAGTGACACATGGTGTGATTCTATTGGATGAAATATGGCATATTTTTGGCCTACCGAGTGATGACATGTGGAAATATTTGGTTGGGTGACTCATAATTGTTGATTGGGCATATTGGTGGTTGATTGGGCATGCAAAATTATTATTATATTCAACAATTTCCCAAGGGTTGAATCCTCCAAGCTCCATAGTTTCTTCTCTTCTCGTGTTTCTTTCTAAGTGTATCAAACACTTAGTATATATATCATGAAGAATATAATATCCCAATGCATATGGGATAGAATTTTAAACCAAAAATCTGAATTTTATGAAGGGAAACACGAAATTCATCCAAGGGCCCACATTTTCCCGTCAATTTCGATTGATGGTGGTTGAGTATTGATCTTGTAGAGGCCAGAACTTGAGCTTCGGGCGTCAGAATCACGCAAACTTTATACCGTTGAAATACCTCTGTTGGAAAGGTATTTCAACATATAATATGGTGTTATAGGTTTCAAGTGCTAAAATTTGATACATTTTTCTCAAAAATTAAAATATCAGTCAATTGCATTTTTAATGGGAAATTAATTAAATTGTGAAAATAAAAGTTTAATTAAAACATTTATTAAAAAAGGAGAGGGAACCATTTTCAATATACATATATTAATGATGTAATTTCATTAATGAGGACTTTATGAGGAATTAATTAAAGGGAATGTTTCAAGAAGAAACTTGTATGGGGATTTCTAGAAGGGAGAAACCCTAACTACTCAAGTAGTTAGAAAATATCATCTTAAAAGGAGAAGAGAGGCTTCTTCAAAGGCCCAATAATCAGTATTGTCAGAGGGGAAGGGAAGCATATCAGAGGAAGAAGAAGGTACATCCATGGATACACAATCAAGCTTCTGATCAAAAGAAATAAATATCCCTCTTCATTTTTTATATATATATTCTTCTACACCACTTCTCATAGTTTTATGCTTGAATCTCAAAGTTGGGCACAAGGCAGAGTTGTTGAGTGTTCTTCTTATATTATTATAAGATGTTTTCTTATATGATCATGGAGTACTTGTAGCCACATACATGGTTGTCAAATATTTTGTAAGGAAGAACATATTTCATGAATAAAACTCCAGAAATCTCCATGGCTCAAAGTTTCGAGAAGAACATTTATTTTCAAGATATTTGAGGAACCAGAAATATCCATGGCTCAAAGTTTCGAGAAGAATATTCAAGAAAATTGTTTCTTATTATAAGCATGGCTCACTTTTTTTTTAATTTTAAAAATAAACGAGAAGCACCAAAGATTCGGGAGAATGAACTCCTTGGAAACTCCATTGAAAAAATTCAAAATAAAGGGTTTCATTCATGTCAAATGCTTATTTATATTCTTCATTGGGCCCATAAATGGATTTTCAAGATTCAACAAAAGGGATAAATACTCAAAGAAGGAGGCGATTTCATAATACCCCTTTAAATCTACCAGAAATAGACTTTCAAATGCCCAATATTCCTATTAATTTTTTTTCTACATTCTTTGGGGATGCTTTAGAAGATGCAGAGCAACACTTTGTTGGCATATTTATTACGGGAAGACAGAAGGTAGAGTATTTTTTTGTCATTGATGACAAGCTCAGCCCGACAATGACGAATAAGAGAAGCAAGACCAACAATGCAACGATGATCGCATGGCAAGATCATAAGCATAAACTCCAGGAGTCAAGGAAGCAACTCACAGCTGAAAATGGCGAAATGCGAAACCACGACTTAATCTCCATATCAGAGTTTTGAATACCGGGAGTTGGAGGTGTCAAGGACACTCACGACAAGAATGATGAAATCATGAAATGCGAAACCACAACTTAATCTCCATTTCGGAGTTTCGGATACCGGGAGTTGGAGGTGTCAAGGACACTCACGACAAGAATGATGAAATTGCGAAATGCGAAACCATGACTTAATCTCCATTTCGGAGTTTCAGATACCGGGAGTTGGAGGTGTCAAGGACACTCACAAAAAGAATGATGAAATCACGAAATGTGAAAGATCAGAGCATGTTAAAGACTCCATTTTGGAGTTTCGCAGACCGAGAAATCAAAGATCAAAGGAACTTTAACCTTTGAAGTAGCAAACCCCGAAATCCTGAAACAGGCACATCAACAAAGACTCCATTTCGGAGTTTCGCAGATCAAGAAATCAAAGATCAAAGGAACTTTAACCTTTGAAGTAGAGAACTTTGAAATCCTGAAACAGACACATCAACAAACCACGTCAGCTAAGGACACGTGGCACAATCATGCAATGACAAGTGTCAATATGATTCAACATTTCAGGCACATGTAAGTCACAAATCAGAGTGACACGTGGAATCTATTCGACACGTGTCAATCCACGTGTGACGTCAGCAGGTTTACGTCACATTAGAACTTTCTATTTTGGGAGTTTTACATAGCAAGCAGAAACTCCACCATCACGAAGTCTCGAACTCCAAAATGCCGAAAGGGACTATTGTGACTCTCGAAAACCCGAAAGGAAAAACTCCAAAATCCCTTCAACTGTCCATCTCAGTGGGTTATGTGAACTGTCTGATCACTTTGGAGATTTTATGATCATGAATTTTATAATGTTGGAGTCACGATGACTCGAAGGGAAAAACACCGAAATCCTGTCAGTCGTTCGATTAAGAAAATAAGGGATCAAATTATGAATTTTTGTGGACCATTGATCTGGCTCCATTTCGGGGATTGTGACTTGGAGTGTCGAGACACTTCTTCACAGGAATGCCGAAATGACGAAATGTCAAAATGAGAAAACACTTTTTGGTGTAGGCTGTGGTCACTGTCAGTGGTCATGTGAAAGGGAGGAGCTAGCACCAAGCTAAGCTCCTTTTCAGCAATCGTAACATGAAGAGTCAAGACTCTTCACCACAAGAATGTTGAAATGCTGAAATGTTGAAATGCAAAATGGAAAAATCAACGCGAGACCATGTGCTTGTAATCCAATGATGTTGGATACTTGGAAATCTGATCGAAGGGCTACTATTTCTCTTCACGGTTAATTGTTGATCATGGTTCTTGGACGGTTGGCATTTCAGTTGCTGAAGCGTTGTTCTAGGGATTTGAGGGGTAACCGAAGGGGTTGTAGAATATAAAAAGAAACATGCAGTGATTGTGTGTGGTTGGTTGTTCTGAATGAAAAATGAGTTGAACTGTAAGAAAGGAAAACTTACAGTATGCGCAGTGTGAGACCGACAGTATGTGCAGTGTGAGATAAAACTCAAAGATGAGTAACAGATGAGGAATAGATAGAAGAAAGAGTAGAATTGCAGAACAACTTGAAGCAGAGAAGAATTGCAGAACAGACAAAGGAAGAGAAGAATTGTAGAATAGTTAGAAGCAGACAAGATTTACAAAACAAAGAAGAAGTGGTAAGAATCAATTTATCTGTGTTGTTGGTTATTCAATCATTTATTTATAATCAAGGAGGTAGGGTGGTGCTAGGTAGGACTGTGGTCCTATGATATTCGAGTTGGTACTTGAATATTGGGAGTTGTAGCTTCCATCTAGTTGTGGATAGAAAACAGGGTGGCAGGGTGGTGCTCGGGAAAACACAAAGTTTTCTGTATACAAATTGGTGCTTGTATAGATCCAGTTGGTGCTGGAATATTTAGAGAGTCAGTGCTTCCTTCTAGTGGGTGCTAGAGAAACTAGAGAGTTGGTGCTCTCAACAAGTTGGTGCTTGTATAAATCCAGTTGGTGCTGGAATATTTAGGGAGTTGGTGCTTCCTTCTAGTGGGTGCTAGAGAAACCAGAGAGTTGGTGCTCTCAACAAGTTGGAGCTTGTAAAATAGAGGTAGTAGCCTCACTTTGATTTTGTGGTCAAACATAGATGATGTACAGAACTTAAAAGACTGCCTATCATTTCGAAGAAGAAGAGGTTTTCTCCCTTTATGGGTTTCCTCGTGAAAATCTGTCTCTGTGTATATATTATGTGTGATTGATGCTCATTATTTATGTTGTTCATATTATGTATAATATTGATGGTCACTTGATGAAAGATTAAAAATGGATTAATAGACTTAATATTGTTTAAGCACAGTAACAATTGATTCACCCCCCTCCCCTCTCAGTTGCCTTAGTAATTTCAACAATTGGTATCAGAGCGGGTTCCTTTTGTTTAAAGGTAGATCTGTAAGCTTAAACATGACAAGTCATGAAGGGACTTCAGCCAGTAAGCCTCCTCTATTTG
>JZKD02S0467357.1:234328-264937 GCA_000966675.3 Picea glauca
TCTGATTCAACATTTCAGGCACATGTAAGTCACGAATCAGAGTGACACGTGGAAACTATTCGGCACGTGTCAATCCACGTGTGATGTCAGTAGGTTTACGTCACATCGAAACTTTCTATTTCGGAGTTTTACATAGCAAACAAAATCTCCACCATCACGAAGTCTCGAACTACAAAATGTCGAAAGGGACTATTGTGAGTCTCGAAAATCCGAAAGGAAAAACAACGAAATCCCGCCAACCGTCCATCTCAGTGGGTTATGTGAACCATCCGATCACTTCGAATATTTTGTGATCATGAATTTTATAATGTTGGAGTCATGATGACTCGAAGGGGAAAACGTTGAAATTCCATCAGTCGTTCGATTAAGAAAAGAAGGGATCAGATTATGAAGTTTTGTGGATTGTTGATCTGGCTCCATTTTGGGGATTGCAACTTGGAGTGTCGAGACACTTATTCACATGAATGTCGAAATTCCGAAATGCGAAAACACCTTTTGGTGTAGGCTGTGGTCACTGTCAATGGTCATGTGAAAGGGAGGAGCTAGCACCAAGATAAGCTCATTTTCGGTGATCGTAACATGAATATTCAAGACTCTTCACCACAGGAATGCTGAAATGGTGAAATCAACGTGAGACCCTGTGCTTGTAATCCAATGGTGTTGGATACTTGGAAATCTGATCGAAGGGCTACTGTTTCTCTTAACGATTAATTGTTCAGTTACGATTCAGTTAGCAGAATCGAATCATGGTTCTTGGATGGTTGGTGTTTCAGTTGCTGAAGCATTGTTCTAGATATTTGAGGGGTAGCCGAAGGGGTTGTAGAATATAAAAAGAAACACGTAGTGACTGTGTGTGGTTGGTTGTTCTGAATGAAAAATGAGTTGAACTGTAAGAAATGAAAAGTTACAGTATGCGCAGAGTGAGACTGACAGTATGCACAGTGTGAGATAAAACTCATAGATGAGTAACAGATGAAGAATAGACAGAAGAAAGAGAAGAATTGCAGAACAAATTGAAGCAGAGAAGAATTGTAGAACAGATAGAGGAAGAGAAGAATTGTAGAATAGTTAGAAGTAAACCAGATTTACAGAACAAAGAAGAAGTGGTAAGAATCGATTTATCTGTGTTGTTGGTTATTCAATCATTTATTTATAAGTAGGGAGGTAGGGTGGTGCTAGGGAGGATTGTGGTCCTCTGATATTCGAGTTGATACTTGAATATTGGGAGTTGTAGCTTCCATCTAGTTGTGGCTAGAAAACAGGGTGGCAAGGTGGTGCTCGGGAAAACACAGAGTTTTTTGTATACAAGTTGGTGCTTGTATAAATACAATTGATTTTGGAATATTTATGGAGTTGGTGCTTCCTTCTAGTGGGTGCTAGAGAAACCAGAGAGTTGGTGCTCTCAACAAGTTGGTGCTTGTATAAATCCATTTGGTGATGGAATATTTAGGGAGTTGGTGCTTCCTTCTAGTGGGTGCTAGAGAAACAAGAGAGTTGGTGCTCTCAACAAGTTGGAGCTTGTTAAACAGAGGTATTAGCCTAACTTTGAGTTGGTTCTCAAACATAGATGATGTACAGAACTTAAAATATTGCCTATCATTTCGAAGAAGAAGAGGTTTTCTCCCTTTATGGGTTTTTGCGTGAAAATATGTCTCTGTGTATATCTTATGTGTGATTGATGCTCATTATTTATGTTGTTCATATTATGTATAATATTTATGGTCACTTGATGAAAGATTAAAAATGGCTTAATAGACTTAATATTGTTTAAGAACATTAACAACTGATTCACCCCCCCCCCCCTCAGTTGCCTTAGTAATTTCAACACACTTGATTAATTTTAAAGGTACATGTTATGATTTTAAGCTCACTGAAGACAATGTTACATGTAGACTATTCTTGCAAATGCTATGACAAGATTCTCTTGAATGGCATAGTTCATTAAGTCCCAAATCCATTACTAGCTAGGATGTGTTAGAATATTCATTTGTAGAAAATTTTATCCCAAAAGTGGATTCATATGTTTTTGTTGATGTTTTAAATGTTGTTTCCCACCCATCCTCTCCCATGTGGAAGAAAGATAACGAAATGCCAAATTTTGAAGAAGAATTTAATGAAAGAGTGGATGAAATTTTTAGGTCAAGTTATGTTGTTGAAGACGAAGACGAATTTCCAAATTACAAGAAGAAAATTTCAGCCTCCTATATACTCCATATGAAGATATTTCAAGCAAAAATTTTGAAAATGAAATTGAGGAGCCTCCACCAAAAACACAAGAATATTTCATCCTTGTAATAGATGATTAAACATTACAAGAGAACTTGCAGCAAGAAGAATTGATGGAAGAAATGAATCTTGAGAAAAATGATGAGCAAGATCACCTTGATATTTTTTATGAATCGAGAAACTTGGAAGTGGTTGGAAATAAGGAAAATGATGAATGTATTCTTATGTTGAAAACTCCTCATCCAATCAAAGACAATAGTATTCTTGAGCATCCAGGAATTGATTTCATTGAATTATGGTTTTAGAGCATTATTGGCCAAACAATGCAATCAAATCTTCACCATACTTGGTATATTTTTTCTCCAGTACATATTGGGATTGCCCCTGACTCATTGGTACAAGTCCCAACATATCTCAGAGTTTTGGAGTTCATTCCAAAAATCAGATCAATTCTTGAATGGCTCCATTGGAGATCTTCCTAGACCTAAGGTGCCCCTTTATTTCAAGTAAGTTAGGGTAGGTAGATCATGTATGTACACATTTTGTTTCTTAATTTCAGTTTTGCATAATAAGGCAATATTTATATTGAAGTTTGAAGATAACTCCATGAAAGAACAATAATTACAAGAGTTCATTTTGAATATGACTCCATAACCCAATGGAGAAGGCAGATGGTCTTAATATTATGGTATTCTCAGCAACCCACAAGAGGTCATTGTCCCGCAGTTGGAGCTAGTTGTTGACCAAAATTTGGTCACCTATATGTTCTCGCTCCTGGAATAATAAAAAAAATGATATTGGAAGATGAATATTTTTTAACTATTATATGTTCATTGCATATACCTCGGTATCAACTTCCTCATGCATTTCGCGGAATCAAAATCGGAGTCTCCATGACCAAGATATCCATACTTTTGTCCACAAGTCCAATGGAGGTATTACAAGAAGAAATATGAAAAAATTTTAAGTGACATGTTCTCTTCTCTCCTTTCCCTTCACCTCTATTCATTATCTCATTTTATACTTAGTCATGTTTTCCCATTGTCTCATTACTTTCATATTCCCCTTACCATTTTCCACACTTAACCATTTTTTGTTATTCCTTTCCACGTTCACATTCATTTCCATTTTCCTTTATTTTCACATTTATTTTTATTTTCCTTCCCATTTTCATTATCCCATTTTTCCATTTATTTCCTTTTCCCTTTTTCCTTTCCCAAATTTCATGTAATTCATTTATTTCTCATATATTTATTTTCATTTTTCATATTTTCCATATTTCATGTGATCCATTATACAATTTCCAGACTTAGTCTTATTTACTATGACTTACCATGGGTTGGCGGGTTGGTGATATTTCTTAAGAGTATGTTTTATCCGATTCCCTCACAATGTACTTTGAATTTTGCCACCTTCATAATGCACACAAATTTTTTTACTACTTTTTACTATGTAATTCCTCCAATACTTAGCCAAATATATGAGTTACCGCAGGTTCACAGGTTTAGGGGTTGGTAATATGGTATTTCTTTTGTATATTAGTTGCAATTCCATCCGACCGATTGTCCTCTCCTCTCCACTTTAGTTAACACTTAGAAATTTTCACACTTATTTCTTACTATGTCTTACCGCAGGTTCACGATGATTTCTAAGATTCTCACCTACCTCCGCATTCACATAACCCAGAAAACTCGCCATATTATTTTACTAGGATGGATCTTGTCCTAATTTATATAAGGGAAATATCCAAGTGACACATGGCACTTTATTAACCAATTAGATACATCCACATGGCAGTTAATGGATGGTGCCACAATGCAACTAATTAATGGAGACACGTGGCATCATACAAGAAGTGACACATGGTGTGATTCTATTGGATGACATATGGAATATTTTTTTCCTACCGAGTGATGAAATGTGGTAACATTTGGTTGGGTGACTCATCATTTTTGACTGGGAAGATTGGTGGTTGACTGGGCATGCAAAATTATTAGTATATTCAACAATTTTCCAAGGGTTGAATCTTCCAAGCTCCATAGTTTCTTCTCTTCTTGTGTTTCTTGCTAAGTGAATAAAACACTTAGTATTATATATCATGAATAATATAATATCCCAATGCATGTGGGATATACTTTTAAACCAAAAATTCAAATTTTATGAAGGGAAGCACGAAATTCATCCAAGGGCCCACATTTGCCCATCAATTTCGATCGATGGTGGTTGAGTATTGATCTTGTGGAGGCCATAAATTGAGCTCTGAGTTTCAGAATCATGAAAACATTATACCATTGGAAAGGTATTTCAACATAGAATATGGTGGTATAGGCTTCAAGTGGATATATTTTTCTCAGAAATTAAAATATCAGTCAACTGCATTTTTAATGGGAAATTAATTAAATTGTGAAAATAAAAGTTTAATTAAAACTTTTATTAAAAAAGGATAGGGACCCATTTTAAATATACATATATTAATGATGTGAGTTCATTAATGATGAATTTATGATGCATTAATTAAATTTAATGTTTCAAGAAGAAACTTGTACGAGAATTTCTAGAAGGGAGAAACCCTAACTACTCAAGTAGTTAAAAAATCTCATCTTAAAAGGAGAATAGAGGATTCTTCAAAAGACAAATAATCAGTATTGTCAGAGGAGAAGGGAAGAATATCAGAGAAAGAAGAAGTTGCATCCATGGATACACAATCAAGCTTCTTATCAAAAGAAATAAATCTCCATATTCTTCATTTTTTTATATATATTCTTCTACACCACTTCTCATAGTTTTATGCTTGAATATCAGAGTTGGGCACAAGGCTGAATTGTTGAGTGTTATTCTTATATTATTATAATATATTTTCTTATATAATCATGGATTATTTCCATCCACACACATGGTTGTCAAATCTTTTGTAATGAACAACATCTTTCATGAATAAAACTCCACAAAAAATTGCTTCGGGGTTGATCTTGATTGTATATTGTAACTTTTAGTTTTAAGTATGAGGTGTTTGAGGTTGACCTATAAAATTATCTTTCGATCTTGATTTCAATACTCTGTTAAAATTCTTTGAGATGATCAAATATTCTCTCCTATGAAGAAGATATGGATGTATTTATATATATTTAAGAAGATTGTGTGTGATGTTGATCACAATTTAATTTTGATGTTGAAGCCCTCCTTCAATCTTTTCTGATTAAAAGATTTGTGTTGCACATAAATATCATATTGGATTATTGAAGAACCATTTTCATATAAATCAAGCACTAAATATTTGGGTTTTGATGCCTAGAACTCCCCTAATCCAATATATTCAAAGATAATGTTTTAGCCAAATAGGAGAACCACCTCTCTACAAATGAAGGGGGATTGTTGGCACAGGGGCAGACCCGGGGTTCATCTCCAAGAGTGCACCAACAAGCCCTAACTACTGGCCCTTTCGGTAGCACTTGCGAAGCAGATGTAGTCTCACCCGAAGCAGTTATGAGGGGGTTGCAGGATAGAGATGTCTACAACCAAGGGGAATATCAAGTGGATCTAATGCAAGAACAACACAACATTCATATATCACTTATCGGCTAGGATATACTATGCACATATACTTATCATATATAAAACAGTAATGCAATCATAGGATATCAATGACANTTGATTAATTTTAAAGGTACATGTTATGATTTCAAGCTCACTGAAGACAATGTTACATGTAGATTATTCTTGCAAATGCTACGAGAGGATTCTCTTGAATGGCATAGTTCATTAAGTCCCAACTCCATTACTAGCCAGGATGTGTTAGAATATTCATTTGTAGAAAAGTTTATCCCAAAAGTGGATTCATATGTTTTTGTTGATGTTTTAAATGTTGTTTCCCACCCATCCTCTCCCATGTGGAAGAAAGATAATGAAATGCCCAATTTTGAAGAAGAATTTAATGAAAGAGTGGATGAAATTTTTAGGTCAAGTTATGTTGTTGAAGACGAAGACGAATTTCCAAATTACAAGAAGAAAATTTCAGCCTCCTATATACTCCATATGAAGATATTTCAAGCAAAAATTTTGAAAATGAAATTGAGGAGCCTCCACCAAAAACACAAGAATATTTCATCCTTGTAATAGATGATTAAACATTACAAGAGAACTTGCAGCAAGAAGAATTGATGGAAGAAATGAATCTTGAGAAAAATGATGAGCAAGATCACCTTGAGATTTTTGATGAATCGAGAAACTTGGAAGTGGTTGGAAATAAGGAAAATGATGAATGTATTCTTATGTTGAAAACTCCTCATCCAATCAAAGACAATAGTATTCTTGAGCAGCCAAGAATTGATTTCATTGAATTATGGTTTTAGAGCATTATTGGCCAAACAACACAATCAAATCTTCACCATACTTGGTATATTTTTTCTCCAGTACATATTGGGATTGCCCCTGACTCATTGGTACAAGTCCCAACATATCTCAGAGTTTTGAAGTTCATTCCAAAAATTAGATCAATGCTTGAATGGCTCCATTGGAAATCTTCCTACACCTAAGGTGCCCCTTTCTTTCAAGTAAGTTAGGGTAGGTAGATCATGTATGTACATATTTTGTTTCTTAATTTCAGTTTTGCATAATAAGGCAGTATTTATATTGAAGTTTGAAGATAACTCCATGAAAGAACAAGAATTACAAGAGTTCATTTTGAATATGACTCCATAACCCAATGGAGAAGGCAGATGGTCTTAAGATTATGGTGTTCTCAGCAACCCACAGGGGGTCATTGTCTCGCAGTTGGAGCTAGTTGTTGACCAAAATTTGGTCACCTATATGTTCTCGCTCCTGGAATAATAATAAAAATGATATTGGAAGATGAATATTTTTTAACTATTATATGTTCATTGCATATACCTCGGTATCAACTTCGTCATGCATTTCGCGGAATCAAAATCAGAGTCTCCATGACCAAGATATCCATACTTCTGTCCACAAGTCCAATGGAGGTATTACAAGAAGAAATATGAAAAATATTTTAAGTGACATGTTCTCTCCTCTCCTTTCCCTTCACCTCTATTCATTCTCTCATTTTATACTTAGTCATGTTTTCCCATTGTCTCATTACTTTCATATTCCCCTTACCATTTTCGACACTTAACCATTTTTTGTTATTCCTTTACACGTTCACATTCATTTCCATTTTCCTTTATTTTCACATTTATTTTTATTTTCCTTCCCATTTTCATTATCCCATTTTTCCATTTCTTTCCTTTTCCCTTTTTCCTTTCCCAAATTTCATGTAATTCATTTATTTCTCATATATTTATTTTGATTTTTCATATTTTCCATATTTCATGTGATCCATTATACAATTTCCAGACTTAGTCTTAATTACTATGACTTGCCGTGGGTTGGCGGGTTGGTGATATTTCTTAAGAGTATGTTTTATCCGCTTCCCTCATAATGTACTTTGAATTCTGCCACCTTCATAATGCACACAGCTTTTTTTACTACTTTTTACTATGTAATTCCTCCAATACTTAGCCAAATATATGAGTTATCGCGGGTTCACAGGTTCAGGGGTTGGTAATATGGTATTTCTTTTGTATATTAGTTGCAATTCCATCCGACCGATTCTCCTCTCCTCTCCACTTTAGTTAACACTTAGAAATTTTCACACTTATTTCATACTATGTCTTACTGCAGGTTCGCGATGATTCCTAAGATTCTCACCTACCTCCGCATTCACATAACCCAGAAAACCCGCCATATTATTTTAATAGGATGGATCTTGTCCTAATTTATATGAGGGAAATATCCAAGTGACACATGGCACTTTATTAACCAATTAGATACATCCACATGGCAGTTAATGGATGGTGCCACAATGCAACTAATTAATGGAGACATGTGGCATCATACAAGAAGTGACACATGGTGTGATTCTATTGGATGACATATGGAATATTTTTTCCTACCGAGTGATGACATGTGGTAACATTTGGTTGGGTGACTCATCATTTCTGACTGGGAAGATTGGTGGTTGACTGGGCATGCAAAATTATTATTATATTCAACAATTTTCCAAGGGTTGAATCCTCCAAGCTCCATAGTTTCTTCTCTTCTCGTGTTTCTTGCTAGGTGAATAAAACACTTAGTATTATATATCATGAATAATATAATATCCCAATGCATGTGGGATATACTTTTAAACCAAAAAGTCGAATTTTATGAAGGGAAGCATGAAATTAATCCAAGGGCCCACATTTGCCCATCAATTTCGATCGATGATGGTTGAGTATTGATCTTGCGGAGGCCATAAATTGAGCTCTGAGTTTCAGAATCATGAAAAAATTATACCATTGGAAAGGTATTTCAACATAGAATATGGTGGTATAGGCTTCAAGTGGATATATTTTTCTCAGAAATTAAAATATCAGTCAGCTACATTTTTAATGGGAAATTAATTAAATTGTGAAAATAAAATTTTAATTAAAACTTTTATTAAAAAAGGATAGGGACCCATTTTAAATATACATATATTAATGATGTGAATTCATTAATGATGAATTTATGATGCATTAATTAAATGTAATGTTTCAAGAAGAAACTTGTACGAGAATTTCTAGAAGGGAGAAACCCTAACTAATCAAGTAGTTAAAAAATCTCATCTTAAAAGGAGAAGAGAGGATTCTTCAAAGGACCAATACTTAGTATTTTCAGAGGGGAAGGGAAGAATATCAGAGGAAGAAGAAGGTGCATCCATGGATACAAAATCAAGCTTCTTATCAAAAGAAATAAATCTCCATATTCTTCATTTTTTTATATATATTCTTCTACACCACTTCTCATAGTTTTATGCTTGAATATTAGAGTTGGGCACAAGGCTGAATTGTTGAGTGTTATTCTTATATTATTATAATATATTTTCTTATATAATCATGGATTATTTTCAGCCACACACATGGTTGTCAAATCTTTTGTAATGAACAACATCTTTCATGAATAAAACTCCACAAAAAATTGCTTCGGGGTTGATCTTGATTGTATCTTGTAACTTTTAGTTTTAAGTATGAGGTGTTTGAGGTTGACCTATAAAATTCTCTTTTGATATTGATTTCAATACTCTGTTAAAATTCTTTGAGATGATCAAATATTCTCTCCTATGAAGAAGATATGGATGTATTTATATATATTTAAGAAGATTGTGTGTGATGTTGATCACAATTTAATTTTGATGTTGAAGCCCTCCTTCAATCTTTTCTGATTAAAAGATTTGTGTTGCACATAAATATCATATTGGATTATTGAAGAACCATTTTCATATAAATCAAGCACTAAATATTTGGGTTTTGATGCCTAGAACTCCCCTAATCCAATATATTCAAAGATAATGTTTTAGCCAAATAGGAGAACCACCTCTCTACAAATGAAGGGGGATTGTTGGCACAGGGGCAGACCCGGGGTTCATCTCCAAGAGTGCACCAACAAGCCCTAACTACTGGCCCTTTCGGTAGCACTTGCGAAGCAGATGTAGTCTCACCCGAAGCAGTTATGAGGGGGTTGCAGGATAGAGATGTCTACAACCAAGGGGAATATCAAGTGGATCTAATGCAAGAACAACACAACATTCATATATCACTTATCGGCTAGGATATACTATGCACATATACTTATCATATATAAAACAGTAATGCAATCATAGGATATCAATGACAGAGATAGAATACCAATCACACACATCACAAAATATACGTGGTTCACCCTCTCTCTAGGGCTGCGTCCACATAACTATGCTGTATAATATATTAAGACGAAGTATACAGTTCTTATCTGTGCTCTTAGCTAGAAAATCCTATTTATTCTCCTCTCTTTCTCTCCCCTCCCTGCACACCCAGCTACATGGTTTATCTTCACACCCATCTAAATATCTTACAATACCAAAAGTCTCTCTTTCTTATCACTTCTCTCTCACACAACAACCAACAATAACAACTAGATCGATCAATAGTAATGATGACAACAACCTGATACCATCAATAATGAATGAACAACCCGAGCCAGGTCCTCTTAACCTTTATTTATATATTACTATAACTCACTGACATCCTTAGGCCGAAACCTAAATGTCCAAAACCCTAGATACAAAAACCCTAGGCTTCCAAAACCCTAGGTCAACTTGATCCGTATTTTCAGGGCTTCGCTAGCCTGTCTTTCCTTCCTTCTCGCGCGGTGATCCAAAGCATCCAATGGTGGATTTATCCACTTCCTGATTTTTCCATGGCCCTTCTTTCTTGCTTATCTGTCATCCTCTATCTCCTCATCCAACGGATTACTTCGCTTCATCTTTTCTTCTCTTTTTCTCACTTCGACCCAGTAATAGTCATTGTGTCTCCTGTGAAGTTTGCATTCTCCTTTTTCTTCTGTGATATTCACATACTTCCATAACCAAGGGCCAACAAGCCCCAAACACTCACTTATGACTCATCCCAAGGCACTTCAGATCTCAGCTTCCTGTTTCACTTCAATTTCAGACTGCATAGTGCAGCCTCTTCTTTCTTCTCTTTGCTCCTTTTCCTCCTTGTGCAGACTGTCTTTTCTATGTCTGGTACCCAGTTTCAACTGCACCTGGTACCTAGACCATTTTCTTTATGCTTCTAATGAGAGTTGCAAGGCAACTGGTTTTCATAGTACAACTTCAGTAGACTCCCATTCACTAATCCTTCCTTCCATGCTCCATTCAGAGTTTTGAATTATGCATCTCCTCCCTCTGTAACATAAGAGATCTCATATGGCCCTATCCAATGCATTCTGAACTTCCCATGATGTTTGATGAACTTACTGTCATATATCAGTACTAGATCACCTTGTTTAAATTCCTTCTTCTTGATGTGCCTATCATGATAGGCCTTCTCTCTTTCCTTCTAAACCTACTGGTGAAATCCTGCAATAAATCTATCTTCCTCTAATCAACCAACTGTGCAAGCCTCTCTTGAACAGCACCAGGGTCATCCATATCTGTAAAGGTAGCAATTCTCAGGCTTGGTACCAAATATTCCATTGGAACAACAACTTCAAGACCATATACCAACTTAAAAGGGGTCTGTATTGTTAGTTTCTTGCAAGTAGTTCTATAAGCCCATAATATTGTTGGTACTCTTAGATCCCAATAATCCCTATTCACACTGCAAATCGTGGTTAGTGATGTTTCCAAAATCTTGTTGAATGCTTCAACTTTCCCATTTGCTTGTGGATGGTACGGTGTGCTCTTCTGATGGTGGACTAAAAATTCTTCAATCAGGGCCTCAACTGTCTTATTGATGAAATGTGTAACTTGATCACTCATAAGGATATTTGGGAATCCAAACCTGGTTATGATGTCATCAAATATGAAGTGGGCAGCTGTAGATGCACTGTAGTCCTTAACTGCTCTTGCTTTGGCCCATCTGGTCAAGTATTTTGTTGTTATAATTATGTACCTTGCTCCTGTACGCTTTCCTGGTGGTTTTATAGGTCCAACGAAGTCAATGGCCCATTTCTCAAATGCTTGTAGGGTCATCTGTGGTGCTAATGGAATTTCATCTCTTCTGGATGGTTTCCCAACTCTTTGGCATACATCGCAAGCTCTAGAATAATCTTTAGCATCTCTGTGTAAGGTAGGCCACCAAAGGCCAGCTCTAAGAATCTTCTGCACAGTTTCTTTTCCTGTGTAATGTCCTCTTGTTATGCCTTCATGAGATTTTGCGAGGATCAGTGGTCGTTCTACCTCCATAACACACCTTCTCAATATCTCATCAGGTCCCATCTTGTATAGTTGTCTAGCTATAAGTGAGAAGTCTACATCGCGCACTAATAATTGTTTCTTCTGGGGAATTGTATACTCCCTAGGTGCCATTCATGTTGATAGGAACTAGACTTTCTCTGTGAAGTGGTCATCGATATTTCTAATGGCCAGTAACTGTGCATCCAGTAGTGCATCCTCCAAACTGGTGGGCTCTTCACCATGTTCCAACCTTGACAAGTGGTCAAGACCTTTGTTCATTCTCCCTGGCTTTACTATGATCTCAAAATCATATTCCTGAAATAGTATAATCCATTTTCGTATCCTTCCCCCCAACACTAGCTTGTTGACTAGGTATTTCAACGCGGAGTGATTAGTGAACATTTTAAATTTTCCTCCCAAAAAGTAGTGGTGAATTTTTTTTAATGCATACACCATGGCCAACCCTTCTCGCTTGGTGGTGGTGTAATTAATTTTATTAGTTGATAGCTTCTTGCTAGGAAAGGATAACGGGTGGTCAATATATCCTCCTCCAAGTTGTGCTAACACAACTCCTAAAGAAATGGAAGACGCGTTGACATGCACATGAAACTCCTTGGTCCAATCTAGGAAAACCAGAATAGGCGTAGTAACCATTTTTTGTTTCAGTGTGTCGAAGCTCTGTTGGCATTCTTCTGTCCAAGTAAACTGACAATCCTTCTTCAACAGCTTCTCCATGGGTTTTGTAATTTGATCATATCCTTTAATGAACTTCCTGTAGTATCATGTGTGTCCCAGCGTAGTGTGCAGATGTTTGACTAAAGTAGGAGGGGGTAGATCAACTATAATGGCGATATTGGAGGGATCTACCAGCAACCCTTGATTACATACAATATGACCTACAGAACTCTAAATGGTGAAAATAAAATGCATTTCTTCAGGTTCAAGGAAATTTGACACTACCTGCATTTATCCAACATTAGCCTTAGACATTCAATATGATTTTTCAATAAACTAAAAATAGTCCAATCATCAAAATATTCTTCTAGAAATTTATGCAGAAATTCCTTGAATTCTTCGACCACCACCCTGGAAAAGATGATTGGGGAATTCTTTAATCCAAATGGCATCAATGTATATTGATAAGATCCCCATTATGTTGCAAATGTGGTCTTATGGCGATCTTCCTTGGCAATTTGGATCTGATGGTACCCTGAAATCCATGTGTAAAAGAATATACCTCTTGGCCTCCCACATTATCTAACACTTCGTCAGTGAATGGTGTAGGGAAGGCATCATGCAAACAAGAATAATTCAGTTTCCTAAGATCTACGCATATCTTTATCTCTCATATCTTCTTGTCTTATACCACCATAGGGATAATCCATTATGACTCTTCCACGGGTTCTATAATCCTTGCTTCCAGCATTCTGTCGAGCTCAATCTTCACATTCTCCTTGTATTTAGGATTCAGTCTGTAAGGTCTCTATTTCACTGGTCTTGCATCTGGATTTAAATGAGTCCACATCTCTCCCATAGGCCCTTTAATGCCCCTCATATCAGTGAACTTGGTTGGAAACAAGTCCTGATATTCATGCAGTAACTCTGTAATTTTGTCAATGGTAGAAGCATCCCAATAGTCTCCAACATTTGCAAACTTAGGTGTCTTCTCTGTTCCAATATTGACTTTCTTAATCTTGATCGGTTGTCCAATAAATGGTAACTCAACTCCTGGTCCTTCTACATTTCTCTGGCCTTTTGTTTCTGCGATGTTCACCTTCATAGGATCATCATCTTCATCAGCATTGATGTTGTAACAGCCTTGTAGTTTCTGGAGAGGCGCAATCCATTCGTCCTCTTCTTGCTCTAAAGAGAGGCTAGAGGCATCCTCAAATAATTTCTGTTTGACAATCTGTAGTGCTTGATCTACTGAAGAAAATTGACTTTCAAATAAGAAGGTAGTTACAAAATTCTGAGTCATGCCTTCCCAATTTGTAGTGATGAGGCACAGCTCGGCTTGGAGGTACCAGTTGATAGGCTTCATGTCTAGCATGTTAACGAATTTGTGCACCCACTTCTCTTGAGTAATGTTGCTCTATGTTTCCTCACAACTTCACACATGGTCCTTTGGGCAGCTTCGACCTATGTAGAGAACTTCACAGCCTTCTACTTGTGCTGAGAACCGTGTTGTCATCAGGGTACGACATTGTACCCATTTTTTAATGATGTGTTTATGTGTCCCCCACCATATTGTTGGTGTGTTTTTCAAGGCCTCATCCATTGCCAATAATCTTTATTGTATTGGTACACTCTCTTCAAATTCCAACAAGAAGGTTTCTAAAGGATTCAGACCATCAAAGGTGGGTAGGTTACTTATTGTTGTGCCAATCTAGCGAACGTCTCTAGTTAATCTAGAACATCTTCTTGTAGACACTTCATACATTTTATTCTGCCAGTTCTCCAATGCTTCTTCTGAGTCTGTTGAGCATACGCTATCACTTCACCAACTTAGATTCCCATCAGTTGTAGGATTAATGTAATCTTGTTGTCTGGATGTTAACTTGTATATATTTTCTAGTGCATATGTGTGGTCTTGTTCTCTAATCGGTTCTGTGTACCACTGACATTCATCTGGATATAAAGGTGCGATGACCCTAAGTCCATCTCTTTCAAAGGTCATACGTATTTTCTTTAAATCAACCACAGTGGAATTATTGAAATCCCAATCAATTCCTAATAGTGCAGGGTAAGGACAACTATCATCAACTATCTCAATTACCTCAAAATATGAAAATGTTCTTACTCCATCAATGTCCATGAGGACATGTTCCATTCTGCCAAATAGACTTACAGCTTGCTATTTGGCCATCCTAATCCTGATAGGGGAATAGATCAACTTCGGTTTTCCCATTAGTGCCCAGGTTTGCTTCATCATGACATTGACCTCAGACCCTAGGTCGAGGACCACATAGTCTATCTCATACTCTCCTATTTGAGCATTCAATGTAATTCTTTGTTTGTCCTTCTCTTCTTACTGATTTGGTGTGCTTCCCTATTCAGTAAGGGATCTATCTTTCCTAGCTCATATTGCCTGATTAAATTTTGTAACTCTTGTACAACGCTTTCATATTGACCTAACTTAATACAAGTATATAAGAATTCCATGAGCTTGCTTAAATCTTTTCCTTCTTTTGGCGAAGTAGACTAATCAAATGCCAAAGGCATTCCATATTATCTCACTTCTGATCTTGTCTTTGAGGAGGAACCATGGTCTCCTCTGAATTATTTTCTTGCCTCCTCAAACATTTTTCTTTCTTTATTTGCATCAAACATTTGTGTCTTCTCTGTAGCTTTCCTGATTCCTCAATCTTCTGTAATATTTCCTTGGGTTAGTCTATATTCTCCTATAACATTTCATCCTCTGGTTATAACAGGGACTCTAGGGTCTTCTCTACGAGGTTCATCATATATCACTTGCACTTGTGGGTTTTTTTGAGGTCCTTGTCTCTCCTGAAGCTTATCTAGCATCACGGGACAGTCCTTCTATAACATGGTCAAATGAGCTACAATAGCTGCAAGTGGTACAAGGGTCTTGACAATCCCTTACGAGGTGTCTCGGTTGGGTGCAGTTATAACATATTATATGTTCTCAGCCTTAACCCATTCCTCCTCTTCATACTCTTCCTCTGAATCCACTACAAGCATTGAAGTTTCCTCTCCCAGGGGAGTTATAATGTGTAGTGTTTCCTTCTTGATGTACTTCACCTTTAATCTTATATATGTCTCTCTACCTTTCATGCATGATATTGTAATCCCTACAATCCCTATCATCATGTCCCAAAGACTTACAGAATGTGCAATACAAATTTGTGGGTGTCTGCACATATTTTTTCATGTAATAGCACTCACCAGGGCGATGTCTATTTCTGCATACCTCGCACCAGGGTAAGGTGACTTGCTTCAAAGGGCTCAGAGCTCTAGAATCCAAGTATTCATTGAATAGGGGACAGTGTTCCTTGTCATGGCCTTATTATCTGCATCTGACACACTAGATTTCTTCTCTTTTACCTTTTCCCTTGTCTTTCTTCATATCTTCGACCTCCAAAGACAAACTAGTTAGCTGACTTAAGATCTGACTCATACCTGAGCTGGATTCTCCCATAGGGGTTGATTCTAACTTCATGGTGATTTCCAACACCTCAGACTGTGAAGTAATCTTCTGTTTCATCAGAGGAACTCTGATGTGTGGTAAGAGGGTAGCAATGAACCATTCTTTTTTTTGTTCATCTAGGATCTGAAAAGTTAATTGGCCTGTTAAGGTTTTGAATCACTGATCAAATTTCCAAACAGGTTCAGCCACCTTCTGCTTGATCTCTTTCAGTTCAATAATACATTGTGACTCTGAATTGGGTTTCTTGAACTCTGCAATCAATTCATTCTTAATCTGATTCAATGGCTTAGGCTGTGCAAGTCCTTGGACACACTTCATGTACCAACTCAATGCGCGATCCATCAGAGTGGTACTAAACTAGTTTATTTTGACAGATTCATCAATGACATTTTTAATATTCCATACGGCTTCACATAAAAACCAATGTTGGTCAGGATCTTCAGATCCATCTCCCCTATTGACATGAAGCTTAATTTTCTTTCTATCTTATAAAAAAAAAAAAAAAAACTAAGGCTTAATTTTTCCTAAGTCACAGAGCCACCCTTAATCAAAGGGAAATCTGAGCTTTGTTCCTTTTCGATTTTTCAGGATTCGGCTTTTTTCGACGCGTGAGTATCAGCCTTTCTTTTTTCCTGGTGTCGATATCCCGAAAACCTTTTTTATATGTAAAGGAAGATTTTAAAAGGGGGGGAGAAATGAAGGTTACCTTTCCCATTGATTTCCACAAAGTACTCTTGAAACTTGTAATTACTTAAATTGTTAAAAATAATTATCTTCCCCTTAATATTTCGCGTTTCGGGTTTTTCTCTATGCTAAAGCGCTTCAGAACTCTCAACCCTCAAACTCCCGATCCTTGTTTTACTGAAAAGTTAAAAGGTTAATTAATTATCAACCTAGTTTTATTTAAGCCCTAATACATGTATTAGTGCCTCACTAATCTCTTCGCAATTTCGTGATTCGAGGATTGCTTGTGACTTATCCCTCGACAACAGGATCCCCGAAGTTCCGAAACGCGAATTCGTGTTTATCTCTAAACATGGTTTAAGTTTCAGGTTAATTATTTTTCAAACAAGGTTAATGAGAATTAATCCACCTTTCGCATTTTGGAAATTGAGGAGAGCAGTGTTTTTCAAACTTCACTTTTGAAATTACCAATATACAACGGTATTGATAACGGATAAGTGAAGATATTTTTTCGACATGAAAGCATATCTCCAGGTATATCTTTCCAAGATCAATTATTTTTTTACGTCTGCGTCTGTACACTCGTTTAAATGCGAAATCAAAGGTTGATAACTCTTATTTTTTGAACTTCATAAGTTATCCCTTACATGTGCAGTTATTCACACTTTCCTGGTTTTAAACACATTTCTCTGTGAATAGATCTCTAACATAGCACCAATTTCATGGCACCTAGAAAGGCACCCAGGAAAAGAGAAGAGGTCACAGAAGGCTCGATTCCAGATGGGGACGTCATATTTGATACAACACCGCATGCCATCGATTCCATAAAATCCCGGAGACAGATCTTCGAGACTTTGGATTACGAAATAAAAAATTTCCCTCATGACGCCGACAACAAGCTTCGGGATATAGCGGAGTCTGAGCTCCACAAAATAGTTGCACGGCCACAACTCACAGCCTATAATGACATGATTAGTTGGGCCTTGGAGTGAACTGATGTAAAGACGAGGAGTATTCTCGACAGCTAAGGGGTCGTTATTGGCTCTTTCAGACTGGAACATGTACAAGTAATGTATAAATGATCTCCTAGTCCCAAGTATGTTTATAATCAAGATTTTGTAAGTACTTTTCAGAGGAAATAATGTTTCGAGGCAGACCAAGCCTATCCTGACATCATCAAATAATGGTGGAGAAATGAGGGAAATATCAGGGTTGACACCCATGGTGTTTATGCCATGGCCTCGTTCAATGAATATATGATTTACGTAGCAATGATGTTGTGTATACGTTTCGGTAAGAAAAGTCCCACCCATTTCCCTGTAGAATGGGTATTTCTTTTACATGAAGCAGCAGAGGGTTACAGTTTTAATTGGGATAAGATTGTATCCGATCACATGGTAAAGGAAGTCATGGACTATCAGATTGCTAGAGCAAAGGGAAAACTAGTATATTTTTACATGTCAGCGTACCTCATGGATGATATATGCTTCTCAACTCATTTTCCTCTGATGAATTGGAGTTGGAATCTGACTTACCCAGACCCAATTCATGAATATCATTCCAGGATTTGGGAAGAAAACGCTAAAGATTCGTTCTATGAAATTTGTCATTTTGTGGTAATACCACTAGACCATATGTTGTACGATTGTCTGCCTCCCTGCATTTCAGAATCGGTCCCAGGAAATCTCAGGACAACCGTTGACTGGTTCATAGAAGAGAATTTTTCGTACATTAGAGTTTTCGGGTGCTCGATTCCTCCACATTCCCTTCTGAAATTCCTCCCTGACAGACTGGTATGCAAGGAGGTGGCTCACCAAATGGTTAGAGGTGGAGTGGGGGAGAATTGAAAACAACTCAAAAGAAATTTTGGCCAGCTTTTCCTATTCAGATTGGAAAATTCTCATTACTCAACTTAGGTCATGCCAAAGTTGAAGCAGCGGTGTTGGAAGAATTTAAATTGATAAAACTCTAGCATAGGAAGCATGATCCTTACTAGTTAGTGGGAAAACACATGTCCCACTATAATATGAAGGATTATGAGAACGAAGAGTCCCTTGTGACGACTAGTTCAAGGGAACTAAGACCTATGAGGAAGTATTACAAAGATTACATGCACTATCATCTGACTTGCAAATTATATTCTAGATCTTCCAGAGGCACAGACGGAGTGGTCTCCCCAAAGTGTTGCAGGGAGAAGCAATCGCCCTTCCTCGAGAACAAGGAGATGCTCCTCCGGTTTTCGGGCAAGAAGCACAAGATAAAGCCAATCCTGAAGATTTTCCTCAGGAGACTGAAGGCTCTTCACAAAATGAATAGGCCTTACAGATAGAAGACCTAGAGATAGCCTTACAGATAGAAGATCTGGAGACGGAAGCAGAGAGGAGGCCCAGGACACCTCCTGAAATCGGTAGGTCCACCCCTCCTTCATCAGCTATTGTTGATATCATTATACCTGAGATTGTGGGAGAAACAAGGTCCATAGAGTTAGGAAGCCCTATAACTTCCTTAACCCCTCTACAGTCCACCTTTGGATTCCAGCAAATGGGAGCTATATATGTAAGTGACCTTACCCCAATTTCCAGAGATGAAATTCCCCCTTTAGATTATTTTTTCAGCAGGAAAAGGAAAGCTATTGTGAAGCAAGAAATGCATACGAGAGAAGGGGGCATGGTAAAGAAGCACATGGTCTTAATTGATGGTTAGAAAATGGAAGAGGAGGATTTTTCTACAGAGATAGCAGGCTCTATGGGATCCATGGCCATGGAAAACCTCTTTACTGTGGAAAACATGAAGACAATGATAAAGAAAAGTAATCACATGATAGCTCAACTGCAGGATCAGTTAAAAAATGTTGAGGAGAGTATCAGAGAAGAAGTCAATAAAAGTCTGGAGCAGGCTAGAATTGTTGAAAAACACAAAATTCAGTCACTTAAAGCTAGGCTTGATGAGATGAACCAGAAAATAAATCGAGTCAGGTGCAAGTTTCTCAACAAAGGGAACTTGTAAATTAGTTGCAGGTCAAGTTAAGTCTGATAGAAGGCCGGGTCATAGATTTAAAATCTTTTCAAACCCTCTCATTATAAATTCATATAAAGATAGGAACTGAACAACAACAGTTGATCTCCAAAATAGAGATCATCCAACATTATTTTCAAGAGGTAAGCGGATTTCTCGATAACATTGGTTCACTGGAAAAAGAAGCTAAAGCAGCGAGGAATGCCTTTCAGAAAGTTTTCACATGTTCAGGGAACAGGGAGGTGCCAATAGATTTAAAACTTTCTGTCACAGAACAGATAAGATAAGACATTATGCTAAAGGCATGGGAAGCAAATATAGTTGAGAACAAGAGATTGGTCAAAGAAATCAAAGATGACTGCAAAAGAATCTTTGATTCTATGGATAAGCAAGTATTGGGAATTGGAAGGAATGATTGATCTGAACTACTAGAGAAAATAAATATTGTGAAACAATAGTCAGCCTACAAAGAGAGTTTACAGGAGGTTCAAGCATAAATTTCACAATTAAGAGAAATTAATATGGACCAGATAGATAGATGGTTGGTACAGCCTAATTCGAAATTGAAAATGATCAGGTTCGTTGATAAAAGTTTTGAAGATCGGTTTATGAAGGTACATAGAAAGTTTTACTTATTTGAAACTAAAGATCTTCCGACACCACCCAGGATTTTTGTTCACTTTTTATAGAGGTGTGTTGAATGCACAACTTCAAAAGAGGGAGAGACTTCAACAAAACAGTGAAGTCTCGTTCAGAAATTTACACTTTTGTAAGGGTAAACAGATGGAAAGTTAATCATGCAACGATTAATGTTGCAGTTTTTGTAACTAATTTTCTTTCTTTTTCCTAAAATGTAGAAGATCACTAACTATCAAATAGTGATGACCTTGTATAAAAAAGAGAAAAAAAAGAGGAGGAACTATGGGCTTTTTCTTTCTCTAAAAAAGGTCATTGTGACGAAGACATCTATAAAAAAATTCTGAATTAATAGAAAAGCAGATTGAAGATTTTGGATCTTGCCAAATTTGAGTTATGTGTTTCTCTGTCTTTTCATCTTTCTTTCATGTATTTTATTAATGAATGCTTTACTACAATTTAGTACAACTTCTACTGTGGAAATAGATATCTTTGTTATTCAGATCATTTACAACCTTTCCTCTGTATCAGTTATCAACTGATACAAGACCTGAAATGTTTGGATCACAACTTCATATGCTTCATTAATATTCTTCTTGCCTTATAGTTTCCTTTTTTCAATGTGAGATTCCTCCGAAACAGATGCCTCACCTTGTTAATAGCTTTATGTTTTTCTCACATCATGTATGTTTCCTTTTATTTAAGTTTTAACTTAAATACAAGAAAAGGCCTTTAATCAAGTCATTTCTTTAATTCATATTTTAACCCCGTCATTCTTACATTGTGGGTTAGAGATAACTAATCCTAAAATTAAAACACAAAATCTTATCCCCTTTTACTTTTATCTTCCATGAAAATACCAGTTACAAGATAGCCTAACGTTGAACCTAGTATTTCAGATCAAACCAACATTGCTCTAAATTTATTTAATACTATCTTACAAACAACAAATAATCAGGTTGAACTCGAACGTTCCTGGGTAGCAATTGAAAGCGATATCAACATTCAGGAAAATTGGGAACTCCGATAGAGACAGTTGAGAAACCGACTTTAACCTTTTTTTTAATCAGCTGCCTTTTTCTGTCTTCTTTCCTTCTATCTTACAGATTCCTTGATAGTATACTTTAGAGCCTTAAAGTATAAACTCAGGAACAACATCTTTTTGGCGTCGTTGTCGGGGAACGGAGTGACGAAGCTTTTCCCTAGGAAGAACGACATTGACACTTTCCTTATTTGTTAGTGAGAGAAGTTTGGAAATCTCCTAAGGCTACCCTTACCTTTCACTTGGTGACTCCACGTTGTTTAAACTGGCTTTAAACCAGAATAACACTAAAAGGAATACAGACGATAAGCAGATTTCGCCTTTTTACAACCCTGAAAAAATTCTAAAATCAAGAAAGCACTTTCGACAGACTGCCTTATTTGTGAATAAATTTTTTCAACTTAAATACACACAGTCTGACTCCGGAGATCAACACAGCGAACCAAGTGCCCCATCCCCTAATAGGAAATGCTCCACTGGTAACGTTGCAAACCCGGAATCGAATTTGGTTCTATCTATTTTTAGGACTGAGGCTATCTCAGATTTTTCCCATACCAATAGAAAGTGAAGGTCCACCTTTATTTCTGTTGCAACTGACTCCCCCTCACTCCTCAAGGTTTTTTTTCCCACCTCTCAAAACTCAAACCATTACCCTATATATCTTGATTCGGCTTCTGTTGACTCTTCGATATCTTCACCTTATGATTCTGAAGGAACTAGTTTGCATTCTCCAAGCTCCTTCCTCTCAAATTTCATCCCCATCGATAATCCTTTCCTTCATACCTTCCCTTGCAACCCCCAAACCTTCACCGCTAAATCCCCAATGGTCGCAGCTAGAGCAGGTGGGGCCAGAGGTGTTGTCACGGGTGGTCCGGGAGGAGGAGCAGGTGGTCAAGTACCACCTCCTAGAATATTTGAAAAGGTTGTTGCAAGATATTCCCCTCTCGTCCTACCTATCCCTCTCCATGATTTGCCAGAAAATTGTATGAAAAATCTGCCCAAATTCACAAGAGAAAGCGATTTGATGGCAACTGAACACATAATTTTTTTCGATCAGTTCACCGACATTCTCGGGTTAGAACATGAGGATGTATATTCTAGACTCTTGGTTCAAACCTTTGAGGAGCAGATGAGGACCTGGTTCCGAGGTCTAGCAGCCGGATCTATACCTTCATACGGTGAACTTGAAAATTCTTTTATTAGACAGTGGGGTGAACGAAAAGACCATCTTTATTATCTAACCAAATTTGGGGCTCTTCGAAAGAAAAACTTTGAATCTGTTCTCGATTTCACTCAACGTTTCAATAAATTGTATAACAAAATTCACACTAAGGTCAAACCATCACAACCTGCTGCAAAGGTAACTTTCGTTGGAGATTTTGACCCTGATTTTGTCCTTTTATTAAGAGAGAGAAGATTAGTGGATCTCACCAAAATGCAAGACGATGCTTTGGAAATTGAATCAAATATGATGGTGTCAGGTAAGATGAAAAACAAATTCGATACTGGAAACAAAGAAATTAGGAGATACAGGGAGCAAGGAGGACCCTCTGGATCAGAAATATCTTCAGAGGACAAGACGGATGATATGGCCCAAATCATCAAAGAACTGTCAAACAAAATCTTGAGGATGGAATTGGAGCAGGCTAAAAATGAACATTACCCTAGAAAAGAATTTAGAAAAAACCCTAACCCTCAAAATCATTAGAAATAAATAAAAAATGAAGACCAAAAAATTCAAACCCCTTTTAAAAGTGAAAACTTTATAGTAGGACTAGACATAGAAGACTTCGAGGAGTTAGAAGAAGATATGAACAATCTTGGCGATGATTGTTTACAACCTTATGTAACAAGACAAGATTACGAATTTTTTTTTACTGAGAACAACAAGAACAGTAGTGTTTCGGAAGATTCAACCTATTAGGGAATAGCAGATGGTATAATGGTTGAGCTTCACGAGAAGTACAACCTAAGACCTAGAAACAGGGTTCTCACAACCACTCTGGTTAAAAATATTCTTTTGAGGGTTGAAACTGATGAAGCAGTTTCAAAATTGACTGACAAGCAGACTGAAGAGACTAAAACCGCTAATACACAGTTTGTCAAGACAAAGACAATGAAAGCGTCACCCTTGAGCACGCGACAACTCAACAACCCTGTTACTGAAACAAAGGATCCCTAGCCAAGGAAAGATGAAAAGAAAGGGTTGGAAACTCAAACCACGGAAATCGAAAAAACCATGGGAAGTTTTAATCTAGAAAACGAGATCAACAAGATCAAAATCCCTATTCCCCTTGTTGAATTGGCCAAAAACCCGATATACCGAAAACAAATTGCCAAAATGATTAATTTTTCGGAAAACGAAAGTCAGGTTGATGCCATCAATCTAGAATATGATAAGCCCAACATAGTTTTCAGCCCACATTTTGAAGGTGCTAGAGACACCGTTGCCCCTTTCTACATCACTTTGACAGTGTTCGATCGTCTGCTCCATAATTGCATGTTAGATTCTGGAGCCTCTCACAATGTAATGCCTAAGGCTATCATGGATAGACTCGGCCTAGAAATCAACAAGCCTTATGGAGATTTATATTCGTTTGACTCGAGGAAAGTCAAGTGTTTAGGCATGATAAAGGAATTAATCGTAAATCTTTCACAGGTACCTTTGAAGAGTGTTTTAATGGATGTGGTCATCGTAGATATACCTCCGAAGTATGGCATGCTCTTGTCTCGGTCTTGGGGTGCTAAACTTGGAGGCTCTCTTCAACTTGATATGACGTATGTAATGATTCCAGTTTTCAGAGGCCAGTTCACTCGTTTGTACAGAGAAACTAGATTAGCGTTTATTGTTGGTGATCCTCTTAGCCCAAATAATTACCCTGTATATATTGTTGATCAGGATTTAGGTAATTGTATATTATCTCTAGAGGATGATGTTGATTCTTGTGTAGAAGAAAATTGTATAGAAAATAAAAAAGAAAAGGAACTAATAGAATAGGATGTATATAGCACAGGTGTGTGGAAAATGTTTTTTGACGGCGCCTCATCTTATCTTTGAGCTGGGGCTGGTGTAATTTTTGTAGAACCTGATAACCAATTCGTTATCCCTTTATCTTATAGGTTGCGGTGGAACGTTGACCACACTAATAACGTATGTGAGTATGAAGCTCTAGTGTTGGGATTAGAGGCCGCTAGGAGAATGAAAATTAAAAACTTGGAAATTTTTTGTGATGCAGAGTTAATCGTAAAGCAAGTCATTCACCAGTACCATGCCAAACACCCTAGATTAAGGTCTTATCGAAATTGTGTTTGGGACCTAATCAAAAAATTGTGTTCTTCTGTTAATATTCATTTCATTCCGAGAACTGAAAATCAATAGATGGATTCCTTAGCCAAAGATGCCTTGACTTTCGAACCTCCCACTGCCTTCAAACTCAAATACCACATATAGATGAGACATAGGCCTTCCATGCCCAATAACATACAACATTGGCAAGTCTTTGAGGATGATGAACAACTCCGAAAATTTTTAGAGACTGTAGATGAGTTTGTTGAAACACGTGCTGACCAAGAAAATCAAAATGATCCTATTTGGATCATGCAGGAAGGGGAAGACCCCCAAGAGTTCCAAGATAAAATTGCAAATCATCTCATGCTAGTTTTGAAAAATAATCAAATACCCAAGGGCTTGATTCCCTTGTAAATACTTTTTAACCACTATGACATCCCTTTGAAGACTACCTTACAGCCTCAGCCAGAAGAGGTCGAGGATTGCAATATAGGTACTGAAGAGAAACCTAGATTAGTTAAAGTGTCTAGGTATCTGTCTCCCAAACTCAAAGGTAAATATGTTGAATTGCTTAAAAAGTACAAAGATGTTTTCGCCTGGTCCTATGACGAGTTGAGAACTTATGACATGACTATAATGGAACACAAAATCCCACTAAAACCAGGTGTCAAGCCTTTTCGGCAGAAACTCAGGAAAATTAACCCTATCCTGTTACTGGTGATAGAAAAGGAGGTTAAGAAACTCCTAGATGCTAAAATTATAGTCCCTCTAATATATTCTAAGTGGGTAGCTAATCTAGTCCCAGTAAGAAAGAAAAACAACGATATCAGACTATGTGTTGATTTCAGGAACCTGAATCGGTCCTCACTCAAGGAAAATTACCCATTACCTAAGATGGATCATATTTTAGAAAAAGTAGTTGGAACTAATAGGATGTCTATGATTGATGGTTTTTCAGGTTACAATCAGATCGTAGTACATTAGGACGATAAAGAAAAAAATGCTTTCACTACCCCTTGGGGCACTTTTATGTACGATAAGATGCCTTTTGGTTTAATGAATGCAGGGGAAACTTTTTAGTGTGCCATGGATATTGATTTCGTGGGTGAGAGAGATAAGTTCGTTGTTATCTACCTCGATGACCTCACTGTTTTCTCCAAATCTAATGTAGAACATCTAATGCATCTTAAACCAACCTTTGAGAAATGCAGAAAGTTTGGTTTGTCACTCAATCCCAAGAAATCTCATTTCGCAATGCAAGAAGGTAAACTCTTGGGCCATATCGTGTCTAAGGATGGGATCAAAATTGATCCCAAAAGGGTTGAGGCAATAGATACAATAAATTTTCCTAGAAATGTCAAATAAATTTAGTCTTTTTTAGGAAAAATAATTTTCTTGAGGAGATTCATTCCTAATTTTGCCGAAATTGTGAAATTGATAACATATATGCTCAAAAAAGACAGTGAAGTGAGATGGACGAGAGAAGCCAAAGCCTCTTTTCAACGTATCAAGAAATTAATAAGTAAAGGACCAGTATTGGCCAGTCCAGATTACACCAAAGAGTTTTTGATATTTTCTTTCACCTCAGAACATACTGTAGCAGTCGTATTGTTACAAAAAAATGAGGAGAGTTTTGAGCGACCTATTGCATTTTTTAGCAAAAGTCTAAGGGATGCTGAGTTGAAATACGACATATTGGAGAAACAGGCCTATGCAATGGTGAAATCCCTCAAAGCTTTTAGAACATATATATTGCACTCGAAATTCATTACTTATGTACCTTCTAGCTCTATTAAAGATATCCTAGTGCAACCAGACAACGACGAAAGAAGAGGCAGTTGGTTGGATAAGATCCAGGAGTTTGACCTAGAAGTCAAACCAACTAAAATTATTAAAGGTCAGGGTTTGGCCAAATTTCTTGCTGAATCGAACTTAAAAGCACTAGGGATAAATCAGCTGCAACAGACTATGGGATATCTAGAAATAAACGAGCTTGATGCCAATGCACCTACGATCGATATTCAAGATAAATTTTCCAATTCGGCGTGGTATCGTGACATCGTCCATTACCTACTTACGCTCCTATGTCCTACTGAGTTAACCCCGTCAAAAACTAGGACGTTAAAGTTACATGCCGTAAAGTACTGTATCACAAATACTAAATTGTATTGGAAAGACCCCTTGGGATTTTTACTGAGGTGTTTAGTCGAAACTGAAACAGAGGGGATTATAGATGAATTACATATCGGGGTGTGTGGAGGACATCATGCATGGTGAGCAACAACTTACAATATCTTAAGAGTCCAATACTACTGGCCCAAATTTTTTGCATAAGTGAACACCAGAGTTCGAAATTGTGTCCCTTGCCAGTTGTTCGCAGACAAACAAAGGATCCTAGCTCTACCCATTATACTAGTTAAAACGGAAGCCCCTTTCCAGCAATGGGGACTTGATTTCATTAGAGAAATTCACCCACACTCCAGTGCAAAACACAAATGGATCCTAATATTTACTGATTACTTCACTAAATGGGTGGAAGCTATTCCCACCAGGAATGCAACTGATTCGGTGGTAATCAGTTTCTTGGAAGATAATATTTTATCCAGATTCGGGTGCCCCCGAAAGATAATCATTGATAATGCACAAGCTTTTAAATCGATCGCCATGATAAATTTTTACCAAAAATATAACATCACACTAGGACACTCTACAGCTTACTATCCACAAGGAAATGGTCTGGCTGAATCATCCAACAAAATCCTGATTGCAGTGATAAAAAAGGTTTTAGATGAAAACAAGAAAGCATGGCATATTCATCTAAAATATGCACTGTAGGCCAACAGAATAAGTACTAAAAGGTCAATTGGGATTTCCCCTTTCTAGATGGTATATGGAACTGATGTCATTTTGCCAATAAACTTAGCCCTACTAGTGATGAATATCTGGTAGGATTCAAACGGAGAACCCAATGATGTTACCAGAATGATAAACCAGTTGGTCGAAGTTCAGAAAAATAGGGCCGAAGTAAATGATAGGTTACAAAGATATCAGGATAAAATGAAGGCCTTTCTTGATCAAAAGGATAAAGATAGAGAATTCCTCCCTAGTGATTTGGTCTTGAAATGGGAAGCTAGAAAAGAGGACACTGGAAAACATGGTAAATTTTATCTGATCTGGTCCGTTCCATACAGAATTTCAGCCTCGGAGGGAAAAAATGCTTGGTTATTAGAAAACCTGGATGGAGACATCCTTAGCACCCCTGTAAATGAGCAGCATCTTAAACACTTCATGCAATAATATGTTTTTTAAATTCTCATTGTACATACCAGTTTGTTTTCATGCTTTTGTACAAGATTCCAAAAAAAAAAGGGGGGGGGGGAGGATTTATTTTCTTGACATGTCCTAACAATTATAATTTTATGCTATTCGCAGGAAAAAAATTCTCACGAGATAACTAAACTTGAAATGTCGAAGGTGATGTATGTAGGTATTATTATTGAGTATCTCACAATGACAAAGGTAACAAATTAGTAATATTCAAATAGGTAATATAGCAGCTAATAAAGGTATGAGATTCCATCTTAAAATTTCGGGGTAAAGTCTCTGAGAAATGCAAATGATTTCATTCTAATTTTGTTTATATATATATATATATATATATATATATATATACACATATAAGTCATAGTAAATCCTTTTCCCGCTTAACCATGGGGATCCGACCTCAAAAGTTTCCTGGCATCGAAAGAGGTCTCACTCTAGTCTTGAAAACTCTCAAACAAAATCTCAAGAAAGGGCATGGGTTGTGTTTTTTAAGAAAATTCTTTGCCTTTAACTGGATCACAAACATGCCTAGGTTAATCCTAACCTTACTAGTTATCCTAATAGGAATAACTGATTCTTTTTACTCAAGGAAGTCTCTTGTACTAAAAGCCAAAATTTTTCCCTTAAGAAGTTCTTTGAAGCCCATGATTTTTGAAGGCAGGAAAGAAGATTAACTCGGAACTATCTAAATGAGTTGACAGATTTTGATTCTTTTCAAAACAGATAATATTCCCTAGTATATCGTATACTCGTTGATTTCGCCCACTTCAAAAATATAAAAGAATAAATACGGAAAGATGGTGAAAATAAATTCAATATTGATTTCCCCCATCTAGTCCAAAGAGATGAAGAAAGGAAATTCATTTATTGATTGCCCTCATCTCATCATTTAAAAGCTTGAAAACAGTGAAGTGGTGAAAGGAAATTCAATATGGGAAGTCAGATAACTTCACCGGGGTACTAAATAGGCTCACTATCAATGAAGCAATATCCTTGTATCTATTAAAAGATGTCATACATGAATTACAAGACGTTCTGGTAATTTCTCTTCCTTTCGGCCGAATTTTATCATAGATTTCGGGAATATCCTTAGTGGACACAACACAAATACTTACCTTGAGATAAACAGAACCACATGAAACCTGATAGGATGATTAGTTTGGTCTTGATTATCTTACGCAGTTTTGAGCTCAGTTTCAGGAGAAGTTTATTGAAAATCCCACTTGAGATAGTCAGATTTTTGGTCTTGAAGAGATTTTCGTTTTAGTATCAAGATCCTACTTTGGTGTTTCACAAAGCTAAGAATTTTGACTCCATTTCCCAATGAAGTCACTCGATCTACAAGTTCTTCTCATCCCACAAAGAGACAAGATCCCTAGATGGAGCCTAAATGTTGACACGAAGCTCAATTTTCTTTCTATCTTTTAAAAAAAAAAAAAAATAAAGCTTAATTTCTCCTAAGTCATGGAGTCACCCTTAATCAAAGGGAAATCTGAGCTTTGTTCCTTTTTGGGTTTTCGGGATTCGGCTTTTCCCGAAGCGTGAGTCTTAGCCTTTCCTTTTTCCCGGTGTCGATATCCTGAAAACTTTTTTATATGTAAAGGAAGATTTTAAAAGGGGGGAGAAACGAAGGTTACCTTTCCCATTGCTTTCCATGAAGTACTCTTGAAACCTGTAATTACTTAAATTGTTAAAAATAATTATCTTCCCCTTAATATTTCACGTTTCGGGTTTTTCTCTATGTTGAAGCGCTTCAGAACTCTCAACCCTCAAACTCCCGATCCTTGTTTTACCGAAAAGTTAAAAGGTTAATTAATTATCAACCTAGTTTTATTTAAGCCCTAATACGTGTCTTAGTGCCTCACTAATCTCTTCTCAATTTCGTGATTCGGGGATTGCTTGTGAATTATCCCTCGACAACAGGATCCCCGAAGTTCCAAAACGCGAATTTGTGTTTATCTCTAAACAGGGTTTAAGTTTCAGGTTAATTCTTTTTCAAACAAGGTTAATGAGAATTAATCCACCTTTCGCATTTCAGAAATTGAGGAGAGTAGTGTTTTTTGAAACTTCACTTTCAAAATTACCAATATACGGAAGTATTGATAATGGATAAGTGAAGATATTTTTTCGACATGAAAGCGTATCTCCAGGGATATCTTTCCATTAAAAGATCATTTATTTTTTGACGTCTGCATCTATACACTCATTTAAATGCAAAATTGAACGTTGATAACTCTTATTTTTCAAACTTCATAAGTTATCCCTTACATATGCATCTATTCACGCTTTCCTAGTTTTAAACACATTTCTCTGTGAACAGATCTCTGACATAGCACCGATTTCATGGCACCTAAGAAGGCACTCAGGAAAAGCGAAGAGGTTGCATAAGGCTCGAGTATAGATGGGGACATCATATTTGATACAACACCATATGTCATCGATTCCATAAAATCCTGGAGACAGATCTTCGAGACTCTGGATTACGAAAT
>JZKD02S0467357.1:264987-279600 GCA_000966675.3 Picea glauca
CTCTTATAGGTTGCAGTGGAACGTTGACCACACTAATAACGTATGTGAGTACGAAGCTCTAGTGTTGGGATTAGAGGCCGCTAGGAGAATGAAAATTAAAAACTTGGAAATTTTTTGTGATGCAGAGTTAATCGTAAAGAAAGTCAATCGCCAGTACCATGCCAAACACCCTAGATTAAGGTCTTATCGAAATTGTGTTTGGGACCTAATAAAAAAATTGTGTTCTTCTGTTAATATTCATTTCATTCCGAGAACTGAAAATCAACAGGTGGATTCCTTAGCCAAAGTTGCCTCGACTTTCGAACCTCCCACTGCCTTCAAACTCAAATACCACATATAGATGAGACATAGGCCTTCCATACCCAATAACATACAACATTGGCAAGTCTTTGAGGATGATGAACAACTCCGAAAATTTTTAGAGACTGTAGATGAGTTTGTTGAAACACATGCTGACCAAGAAAATCAAAATGATCCTATTTGGATCATGCAGGAAGGGGAAGACCCCCGAGAGTTCCAAGATAAAATCACAAATCACTGCATGCTAGTTTTGAAAAATAATCAAATACCCAAGGGCTTGATTCCCTTGTAAATAATTTTTAACCATGATGACATCCCTTTGAAGACTACCTTACAGCCTCAGTCGGAAGAGGTCGAGGATTGCAATATAGGTACTGAAGAGAAACCTAGATTAGTTAAAGTGTCTAGGTATCTATCTCCCAAGATCAAAGGTAAATATGTTGAATTACTTAAAAAGTACAAATATGTTTTCGCCTGGTCCTATGATGAGTTCATAACTTATGACACGACTATAATGGAACACAAAATCCCACTAAAACTAGGTGTCAAGCCTTTTTGGCAGAAACTCAGGCAAATTAACCCTATCATGTTACTGGTGATAGAAAAGGAGGTTAAGAAACTCCTAGATGCTAAAATTATAGTCCCTCTAATATATTCTAAGTGGGTAGCTAATCTAGTCCCAATAAGAAAGAAAAACGGTGATATCAGACTATGTGTTGATTTCAGGAACCTGAATCGGTCCTCACTCAAGGAAAATTACCCATTACCTAATATGGATCATATTTTAGAAAAAGTAGTTGGAGCTAACAGGATGTCTATGATTGATGGTTTTTCAGGTTACAATCAGATCGTAGTACATTAGGACGATAAAGAAAAAACTGCTTTCACTACCCCTTGGGGCACTTTTATGTACGATAAGATGACTTTTGGTTTAATGAATGTAGGGGAAACTTTTCAGCGTGCCATGGATATTGCTTTCGTGGGCGAGAGAGATAAGTTCGTTGTTATCTACCTCGATGACCTCACTGTTTTCTCCAAATCTAACGTAGAACATCTAATGCATCTTAAACCAACCTTTGAGAAATGCAGAAAGTTTGGTTTGTCACTCAATCCCAAGAAATCTCATTTCACAATGCAAGAAGGTAAACTCTTGGGCCATATTGTGTCTAAGGATGGGATCAAAATTGATCCCAAAAGGGTTGAGGCAATAGATACAATAAATTTTCCTAGAAATGTCAAAGAAATTCAGTATTTTTTAGGAAAAATAATTTTCTTGAGGAGATTCATTCCTAATTTTGCCGAAATTGTGAAATTGATAACATATATGCTCAAAAAAGATAGCGAAGTGAGATGGATGAGAGAAGCCAAAGCCTCTTTTCAACGTATCAAGAAATTAATAAGTAAAGCACCAGTATTGGCCAGTCCAGATTACACCAAGGAGTTTTTTATCTTTTCTTTCACCTCAGAACATACTGTAGCAGCCATATTGTTACAAAAAAATGAGGAGAGTTTTGAGCGACCTATTGCATTTTTTAGCAAAAGTCTAACGGATGCCGAGTTGAAATATGACATATTGGAGAAACATGCCTATGCAATGGTGAAATCCCTCAAAGATTTTAGAACATATGTATTGCACTCAAAAGTCATTACTTATGTACCTTCTAGCTCTATTAAAGATATCCTAGTGCAACCAGACAACGACGAAAGAAGAGGCAGTTGGTTGGCTAATATCCAGGAGTTTGACCTAGAAGTCAAACCAACTAAAATTATTAAAGGTCAGGGTTTGGCCAAATTTCTTGTTGAATCGAACTTAAAATCACTAGGGATAAATCAGCTGCAATAGACTATGGGATATCTGGAAATAAACGAGCTTGATACCAATGCACCTATGATCGAGATTCAAGATAAATTTTCCACTTCGGCGTGGTATCGTGACATCGTCCATTACCTACTTACGCTCCTATGTCCTACTAAGTTAACCCCGTCAAAAGCTAGGACGTTAAAGTTACATGTCGTAAATTACTGTATCATAGATACTAAATTGTATTGGAAAGACCCCTTGGGATTTTTACTGAGGTGTTTAGTCGAAACTGAAACAGAGGGGGTTATAGATGAATTACATATCGGGGTGTGTGGAGGACATCATGCGTGGTGAGAAACAACTTACAATATCTTAAGATCCGGATACTACTGGCCCAAATTGTTTGCATAAGTGAACACCAGAGTTCGAAATTGTGTCCCTTGCCAGTTGTTCGCAGGCAAACAAAGGATCCCAGCTCTACCCCTCATACTAGTTAAAACAAAATCCCCTTTCCAGCAATGGGGACTTGATTTCATTAGAGAAATTCACCCACACTCCAATGCGTAACACAAATGGATCCTAATAGCTACTGATTACTTCACTAAATGGGTGGAATTTATTCCCACCAGGAATGCAATTGATTCGGTGGTAATCAGTTTCTTGGAAGATAATATTTTATCCAGATTTGGGTGCCCCTGAAAGATTATCACTGATAATGCACAAGATTTTAAATCGATCGCCATGATAAATTTTTGCCAAAAATATAACATCACACTAGGACACTCTACAACTTACTATCCACAAGGAAATGGTCTGGCTGAATCATCCAACAAAATCTTGATTGTAGTGATAAAAAAGGTTTTAGCTGAAAACAAGAAAGCATGGCATATTCATCTAAAATATGCACTGTGGGCCAATAGAATAAGTACTAAAAGGTCAATTGGGATTTCCCCTTTCCAGATGGTATATGGAACTGATGTCATTTTTCCAATAAACTTAGCCCTACTAGTGATGAAGCTCTGGTAGGATTCAAACGAAGAACCCAATGATGTTACCAGAATGATAAACCAGTTGGTCGAACTTTAGAAAAATAGGGCCGAAGTAAATGAAAGGTTACAAAGTTATCAGGATAAAATGAAGGCCTTGCTTGATCAAAAGGCTAAATATAGAGAATTCCTCCCTGGTGATTTGGTCTTGAAATGGGAAGCTAGAAAAGAGGACACTGTAAAACATGGTAAATTTGATCTGATCTGGTCCGGTCCATACAGAATTTCAGCCTTGGAGGGAAAAAACGTCTGGTTATTAGAAAACTTGGATGGAGACATCCTTAGCACCCCTGTAAATGGGCAGCATCTTAAACACTTCATGCAATAATATGTTTTTAAAATTCTCATTGTACATACCAGTTTTTTTTCATGCTTTTGTACAAGATTCCAAAAAAAAAAAGGGGGAGGATTTATTTTCTTGACGTGTCCTAACAATTATAATTTTATGCTATTCGCAGGAAAAATTTTCTCACGAGATAGCTAAACTTGAAATGCCGAAGGTGATGTATGTAGGTATTCTTATTGAGTATCTCACAATGACAAAGGTAACAAATTAGTAATATCCAGACAGGTAATATAGCAACTAATAAAGGTATGAGATTCCATCTTAAAATTTCGAGGTAAAGTCTCTGAGAAATGCCTCAAAATTTTCCTGGCATCGAAAGAGGTCTCACTCTAGTCTTGAAAACTCTCAAGCAAAATCTCGAGAAAGGGCATGGGTTGTTTTTTAAGAAAATTCTTTGCCTTTAACTGGATCACAAACATGCCTAGGTTAATCCTGACCTTACTAGTTATCCTAATAGGAATAACTGATTCTTTTTACTCAAGGAATTCTCTTGTACTAAAATCCAAAAGGCTTCCCTTAAGAAGTTCTTTGAAGCCCATGATTTTTGAAAGCAGGAAAGAAGATTAACTCGAAACTATCTAAATGAGTTGACAGATTTTTATTCTTTTCAAAACAGATAATATTCCCTAGTATATTGTATACTCGTTGATTGCCCCCACTTCAAAAATATAAAATAATAAATACGGAAATATGGTGAAAATAAATTCAATATTGATTGCCCCCATCTAGTCCAAAGAGACGAAGAAAGGAAATTCATTTATTGATTGCCCTCATCTCAGCATTTAAAAGCTTGAAAACAGTGAAGTGGTGAAAGGAAATTCAATATGGAAAGTCAGATAACTTCACCGGGGTACTAAATAGGCTCATTGGCAGTGAAGAAATATCCTTGTATCTATTAAAATCTGTCATACATGAATTACAAGACGTTCTGGTAATTTCTCTTCCTTTCGGCCAAATTTTATCATAGATTTCGGGGATATCCTTAGCGGACACAACAAAAATACTTACCTTGAGATAAATAGAACCACATGAAACCTTATAGGATGATTAGTTTGGTCTTGATTATCTTACGTAGTTTTGAGCTCAGTTTCAGGAGAAGTTTATTGAAAATCCCACTCGAGATAGTCAGATTTTTGGTCTTGAAGAGATTTTCGTTTTAGTATCGAGATCCTACTTTGGTGTTTCACAAAGCTAAGAATTTTGAATCCATTTCCCAATGAAGGCACTCGATCTACAGGTTCTTCTCATCCCACAAAGAGACAAGATCCCTAGATGGAGCCTAAATGTTGACACGAAGCTTAATTTTCTTTCTATCTTTAAAAAAAAAAAAAAACTAAAGCTTAATTTTTCCTAAGTCATGGAGTCACCCTTAATCAAAGGGAAATCTGAGCTTTGTTCCTTTTTAGGTTTTCGGGATTCGGCTTTTCCCAAAGCGTGAGTCTCAGCCTTTCCTTTTTCCCAGTGTCAATATCCTAAAAACTTTTTTATATGTAAAGGAAGATTTTAAAAGGGGGGAGAAACGAAGGTTACCTTTCCCATTGCTTTCCACGAAGTACTCTTGAAACCTGTAATTACTTAAATTGTTAAAAATAATTATCTTCCCCTTAATCTTTCGTGTTTCGGGTTTTTTCTCTATGTTGAATCTCTTCAGAACTCTCAACCCTCAAACTCCTGATCCTTGTTTTACCGAAAAGTTAAAAGGTTAATTAATTATCAACCTAGTTTTATTTAAGCCCTAATACGTGTCTTAGTGCCTCACTAATCTCTTCGCAATTTCATGATTTAGGGATTGCTTGTGACTTATCCCTCGACAACAAGATCCCCGAAGTTCTGAAACGCGAATTTGTGTTTATCTCTAAACAGGGTTTAAGTTTCCGGTTAATTCTTTTTCAAACAAGGTTAATGAGAATTAATCCACCTTTCGCATTTCAGAAATTGAGGAGAGTAGTGTTTTTTGAAACTTCACTTTCAAAATTACCAATATACGACAGTATTGATAACGGATAAGTGATATTTTTTCAACATGAAAGCATATCTCTAGGAATATCTTTCCATTAAAAGATCATTTATTTTTTGACTTCTGCATCTATACACTCATTTAAATGTGAAATCGAACATTGATAACTCTTATTTTTCAAACTTCATAAGTTATCCCTTACATATGCAGCTATTCACGCTTTCCTAGTTTTAAACACATTTCTCTATGAACAGATCTTTGACATAGCACCGATTTCATGGCACCTAAGAAGGCACTCAGGAAAAGAGAAGAGGTTGCAGAAGGCTCGAGTACAGATGGGGACATCATATCTGATACAACACCACATGTCATCGATTCCATAAAATCCTGGAGACAGATCTCCAAGACTCTGGATTACGAAATATAAACATTTCCCTCATGATGTTGACAACAAGCTTCGGGATATAGCGGAGTCTGAGATCCACAAAATAGTTGCACGGCCACGACTCACAACCTATAATGACATGATTAGTTGGGCCTTGGAGCGAACTAATGTAAAGAAGAGGAGTATTCTGGATAGCCGAGGGGTCGTTATTGGCTCTTTCAGACCAGAACATGTACAAGTAATGTATAAATTATCTCCCAGTCCCAAGTATGTTTATAATCAAGATTTTGTAAGTAATTTTCAGAGGAAATAATGTTTCAAGGTAGACCAAACCTATCCTGACATCATCAAAGAATGGTGGAAAATGAGGGAAAGTTCAGAGCTGACACCCATGGTGTTTACGCCATGACCTCATTGAATGAATATATGATTTACGTAGCAATGATGTTGTGTAGAATTTTCGGTAAGAAAAGTCCCACCCATTTCCCTGCAGAATGGGTACCTCTTTTACATGAAGCAGTAGAGGGTTACAGTTTTAATTGGGATAAGATTCTATCCGATAACATGGCAAAGGAGGTCATGGACTATCAGACTGCTAGAGAAAAGGGCCAACCGATATATTTTTACATGATGGTGTACCTCATGGATGTTATATGCTTCTCAACTCCTTTTCCTCTGATGAATTGGAGTTGGAATCCGACTTACCCAGACCCAATGCATGAATATCATTCAAGGATTTGGTAAGAAAACACCAAAGATTCGTTCTATGAAATTTGTCATTTTGTGATAATACCACTACACCATATGTTGTACGATTGTTTGCCTCCCCGTATTTTAGAATCGATCGCACGAAATCTCAGGACAATCGTCGACTGGTTCATAGAAGAGAATTTTTTGTACATTAGAGTTTTCGAGTGCTCGATTCCTCCACATGCCCTTCCGAAATTCCTCCCTGACAGACTGGTATGCAGGGAGGTGGGTCACCAAATTGTTATAGGTGGAATAGGGGTGGAATTGAAAACGGCTCAAAAGAAATTTTGGCCAGCTTTTCCTGTTCAGATTGGAAAATTCTCATTGCTCAACTTAGGTCATGCCAAAGTTGAAGCAGCAGTGTTGGAAGAATTTAAATTGATAAACCTCAAGCATAGGAAGAATTATCCTTACCATTTAGTGGGAAAACACATGTCCCACTGTAATATGAAGGCTTATGAGCACAAAGAGTCCCCTTGTGATGACCTGTTAAAGGGAAATAAGACCTATGAGGAAGTATTACAAAGAGTATAGGCACTACCGTCTGACTTTCAAATTAGCTTCCAGACCTTCCAGAGGCACAGATGGAGCAGTCTCCCTAAAGTGCTGCAAGGAGAAGATATTTCCCTTCCTCAGGAACTAGGATATGCTCCTCCGGGTTTTGGGCAAGAAGCGCAAGATAAAGCCAATCCTGAAGATTTTCCTCAGGAGACTGAAGGCTCTTCAAAAAATGAAGAGGCCTTATAGACAGAAGACCCAGAGACAACCTTACAGATAGAAGATTTAGAGACGGAAATAGAGAAGAGGCCCAGGACACCTCCTGAAATCGGTAGGACCACCCCTCCTTCATCACCTACTGTTGATATCATTATACCTGAGATTGTGGGAGAAACATGGTCCACAGAGTTAGGAAACCCTATAACTTCCTTAACCCCTCTACAATCCACCTTTGGATTCCCACAAATGGTAGCTATATATGTAAGTGACCTTACCCCAATTTCCAGGGATGAAATTCCCCCTTCAGATCAATTTTTCAGCAGGAAAAGGAAAGCTACTGTGAAGCAAGAAATTCATACGAGAGAAGGGGGCATGGTAAAGAAGCACGGGGTCTTAACTGATGGTCAGAAAATGGAAGAGGAGGATTTTGCTACAGAGATAGAAGGCTCTATGGGAGCCATGGCCATGACAAACCTCTTTACTGTGGAAAACAAGAAGACAAGGATAAAGAAAAGTAATCACATGATAGCTCAACTGTAGGATCATTTAAAAAATGTTGAGGAGAGTATCAGAGAAGAAGTCAATAAAATTATGGAGTAGACTAGAACTGTTGAAAAACACGAAATCCAGTCACTTAAAGCTAGCCTTGATGAGATGAACCAAAAAATACAAGCGATTCCGGTGCAAGTTTCTCAACAAAGGGAACTTGTAAATCAATTGCAGGTCAAGTTAAATCTGACAGAAGGTTGGGTCGTAGATTTAAAATCTTTTTAAACCCTCTCATTAGAAATTCATATAAAGATAGGAACTGAACAACAGTAGTTGATCTCTAAAATAGAGATCATCCAGCATTATTTTCAAGAGGTAAGCAGATTTCTCGATAACATTGGTTCACTGGAAAAAGAAGCTAAAGCAACGAGGAATGCCTTTCAGAAAGCTGTCACATGTTCAGGGAACAGGGAGGTGCCAATAGATTTAAAAATTTCTTTCACAGAACATATAAGAGGAGACATTATGCTAAAGGCATGGGAAGCGAATATAGTTGAGAACAAGAGATTGGTCAAAGAAATCAAAGATGACTGCAAAGGAATCTTTGATTCTCTGGATAAGAAAGCATTGGGAATTGGAAGGAATGATTGCTCTGAACTACTAGAGCAAATAAATATTTTGAAATAGCGGTCAACGTACAAAGAGAGTTTACATGAGGTTCAGGCATAAATTTCACAATTAAGAGAAATGAATATGGACCAGATAGACAGATGGTTGGTACAACCTAATTCAAAATTGCAAATGATCAGGTTCGCTGATAAAATTTTTGAAGATCAGTTTCCGAAGGTACAGAGAAAGTTTTACTTATTTGAAACTAAAGATCTTCCGACACCACCCAGGATTTTTTTTCACTTTTTAGAGAGGTGTGTTGAATGCACATCTTCAAAAGAGGGAGAGACTTCAACAAAACAGTGAAGTCTCGTTCGGAAATTTACACTTTTGTAAGGGTAAACATATGGAAAGTTAATCACACAATGGTTAATGTTGCAGTTTTTGTAACTATTTTTCTTTCTTTTTCCCAAAATGTAGGCAATCACTAACTATCAAATAGTAATGACCTTGTATAAAAAAAAAATAAGGAGGAACTGTGAGCTTTTTCTTTCTCTAAAAAAGGGCATTGTGACGAAGACATCTATAAAAAATTATGAATTAATAGAAAAGCAGATTGAAGATTCTGGATCTTGCCAAATTTGAGTTATGTGTTTCTCTGTCTTTTCATCTTTCTTTCATGTATTTTATTAATGAATTATTTACTACAATTTAGTACAACTTCTACTATGGAAATAGATATCTTTGTTATTCAGATCATTTACAGCCTTTCCTCTATATCAGCTATCAACTGATACAAGACCTGAAATGTTTGGATCACAACTTCATATGCTTCATTAATATTCTTCTTGCCTTATAGTTTCATTTTTTCAATGTGAGATTCCTCTGAAACAAATGCCTCACCTTGTTAATATTTTTATGTTTTTCTCACATCATGCATGTTTCCTTTTCTTTAAGTTTTAACTCAAATACAAGAAAAGGCCTTTAATCCAGTCATTTCTTTAATTCGTATTTTAACCCCGTCCTTCTTACATTGTGGGTTAGAGATAACTAAGCCTAAAAGTAAAACACAGAATCTTATCCCCTTTTACTTTTATCTTCCATGACAGTACCAATTACAAGACAACCTAACGTTGAACCTGGTATTTTGGATCAAACCAACATTTCTAAATTTATTTAATACTATCTTACAAACAAAAAATAATTGGGTTGTTCATGGGAAGCAATTGAAAGAGATATCAGCATTCAGGAAAACTGGGAACTCCAACAGAGACAGTTGAGAAACCGACTTTAACCTTTTTTTTAATCAACTGCCTTTTTCTGTCTTCTTTCCTTCTATCTTACAGATGCCTTGGCAGTATACTTTAGAGTTTTAAAGTATAAACTCATGAACAACATCCCCTAAATATAGGAAGCATCATCTCATCTGCCATAGATCTTCCTAGGGTTCTTGACTGAGTATGTGGTGGACTACTAGTGACAATACTCTGGATGCTCTGGTGGCTAGGATTACTTTGATTGCTTAATACTACTGAATCAACATGAGGGATAATAATTCTTACTTCAATGGTCTATGTGGTTCCTGAAGTTGCAGGTTCTTCCCGGTGAAGCTATTCAGCTCTTCATTCCTCTTCCCTAGCGGGTTTTGAATGTTCTTCATTCGTCAAATCTGCTTCTTCTCCACTGTAGAAACCCTCACCCCCATAGTTGTTCTTAAACAGGTTCACAAGGTGAACTTCTCTAAACACTTTCCCACTGCGCGTATGTCCAGCTTCTGTGTTGTTGTCTTTGTCGTTGTTGTTGTCTAAATTCTTGAACATTATCATTTTTAGATCCGAACAATCTATTGTATATTCAAGATGTTCTTCTCATGCAACAACATCTTGAGTCTCAACTTCAGGAATTGTAAAAATTTTCCTCTGGGTCCCTTAAAGAAATATCTCTTAGACTGGTTGTATGACTCTAATTTGTCAACAACAAACTCTGTGATGTACCCTTCGACAGTACTATCAAACCAGTGATCTACTGCTTGTGATACAACGTTATCAACTCTCTTTAACTTCTTGATCAGCTCCGATGTCCAAACCACAGGAGTTCTAGATCAGATATCGAACTGGGTATCTGCTAGCCTAGATAGCCACTGATATAGCTCCTGATGGATTCCCCCAAAGAAAATTTTGTGTATATCAGTAAAGATATATTTCTCCAACCAATCCTCTGTACTAATAAAAAAATTTGGGCTTCAATGAAGTATTTTTCTTGATCCTATATACACTTTTTAGTTTTTGTCTTCGATGGAAACCACCTTGACATTCCCTCAAGATGATTCATGTCCCCGCAACAGAACCGTTTGTTGGCACAGGGGAAGACCCAGGGTTCAGCTCCAAAAGAGCACCAACAAGCCCTAACTACTGGCCCTTTCGGCAGCACCTGTGAAGCATATGCAATCTCACCCGAAGAAGTTATGAGGGGGTTACAAGACAGAGATGTCTACAACCAAGGGTAATATCAAGTGGATCTAATGCAAGAACAACACAACATTCATATATCACTTATCATCTAGGATCTACTCTGCACATCTACTTATCAGATCTAAAATAGTAATGCAATCATAGGATATCAATGACAGAGACAGAATACCAATCACACACAACACAAAATATACGTGGTTCACCCTCTCTCTAGGGCTACATCCACATAACTATGATTTATAATATATTAAGATGAAGCGTACAGTTCTTATCTGCGCTCTTAGCTAGCATATCCTCTTTCTTCTCCTCTCTTTCTCTCCCCTCCCTATGCACCCAACTGCAAGGTTTATCTTCACACCTAGTTGAATATCTTACAATACTAGAAGGCTCTCTTGCTTAGCACTTCCCTCTCTCACAACATCCAACAATAACAACTAGATAGATCAATAGTAATGATGACAAAAACCTGATACCATCAATAACGAATGAACAACCCGACCCAGGTCCTCTTGACCTTTATTTATATATTACAATAACTCACCGACATCCTTAGGCCGAAACCTAAGTGTCCAAAACCTAGATACAAAAACCCTAGGTCAACTTGATCTGTATTTTCAAGGCTTCGCCAGCCTATCTTTCCTTCCTTCTCACGTGGTGCTCCAAAGCATCCAATGGTGGCTTTCTCCACTTCCTGAGTTGTCCATGATCCTTCTTTCTTTCTGATATGTCATCCTCGATCTCCTCGTACAACGACTTACTTCACTCTATCTTTTCTGCTCTTTTGCTCACTTCAACCCAGTAACAGTCATTGTGTCTCCCGCGAAGTTCACATTCTCCTTTTTATTCTGTGATCTTCGTGTGCTTCCATAACCAAGGGCCAATAGGGAATAATTTCCTCATGAGGTTTTCGTTTCGGTCCTAATGGATTCAAGCATCAAAAAGACCAAGGAAAATTGATATCATTACTCTAAAACTAGGTTAGGAATACTTCTTCCTAATTTTTTCCTTCTCATTCCATGTTTTCTTTCCCATGTCCTTTGTAGCTCTCATAATTCTTTTAAAAAGTGGCAATGCATGAACATGTGGGGCATTGACTCTAGGCCCATCTAAATTCTTATTTGCAGGTTCTCCCATGTGAAAATTTCAGTGTCCAATGCATACCACATGAAAAATTTTCACTTTTCCGAAGACTCCCACCACCACTCCTTAACCCCTTGATTGTTTACCTACAAATAAGAAACCTTATAACCCAATATCATAACATATTTCCATTGGTCTGAGTTTGGGGTCCATGCTAAGGGATCCTAAGCTTCCTTTAGCTCAATCATATATTTGGAGAGTAGTGATTTGAAGTCATATCACTCCTCAACCTTACGTCCAATGAGTCCCAAGTCCTTTTTTCACCATTTACCTTGAATGCTAGTCATTATTTTGATCCTACCCAAACACATCAATGAGAGAGAGTTTGTTTTGGAAGATAGTTCTTTTCTTAAGTCATTTGACAATCTAAACTGTTTTTTCCCTAAACCAAGACTCTATTGTAGACCTTATAGACCTACCATCTACTACCAACCAACCAAGTTTATTCCCTATCAACTTGAAATCTTGTACAATAGCTTTCCAAAAACTTGAGCCCCTACAAATCTCTTCCTTTTTTATTGAATCCAATTGAAAATTCATGGTATATATGTATTTTTTACACATAATTACCTACCATAAACCTTGGTGTTTTATTAACCTCCAAATGCTCTTAGATACTAATGTTTTAAAAATAAATAATCAAATCTTTGAGGCAAAATCCACCTTATAACTTCAACATGGATAATTGTTGGCATTTTATCTCTATAAGGACTTAAGTGGAATTTATTTTCATTTCCATTTTTAACTTGTGAAGGGGACAACCTATACATGAGAGACATGCCACATGCCAATCTATCATAACTAGTCACACTTTAAATTAAATCACGTGAGTGAGATGTCATGTATTCTAAGTTATGCATTAATATTGTATTGATTAAATAGATTAAAAGGTTGATGCAACACTTCATCCAATAAAATATCAGTTTTCGTGATCATTGGAACTTCATGTTTACTCCCTACCATCCATATTAGAGATAGAGGGAAATATGGGGAATGATAAAGAAACAAGTTTTTGGGTCCAATAGCATTTCCTATGGAGTGGACACCTCTTATGGCATAGGTTTCTTTCCTTGATTAAATGTATGTTTTCCATGGATATACGAGTAGTTGTTTTTCAACATTGTTCAATAGGGTCAATCATTCCCTTTTCTATTATGAGTTTATGTATGTTGGAGTATGGATATCACAGGGTGACAAATTGGTTTTGGTATTGTGATGGAATTAGATTAATACCATTGCAAAATTTCTTTCATTAGATGTACATACAAGTTCTCTTATGAAAATGGATTTGGGTGTTTTGATTATTGTTCTTTCAATTGAAATGTGTGTATTGGTAAAGTGAGTGAACTCAGAGGGTTTCCACTTGGATAAGTTGTTATTTAAACACGATGAATTCCTCTAGAAATACTATTAGTTATTTCCTTTAATTATTTCAAACTTGGTATTGACGGGCTTGAATGGTTTGTCAAGCAAATGAGGGAAAACGCTCGATGGTAGGTCCCAATTAAACCCACTCTTGTTTGATGTAGCATTTCCTGTGAGTTTATACACCTCACTGCCACTCAGAATTAAAAGAAATAAAAGGGGAAAGACATCGGACTGTCCCCCAAAGAGTTCTAAATAATCCTAAGGCTAAACTAACTAAAATCTAATTAATTCTAAAATATCCCTGGAGAAAAACTAGAAGAATGAGTATAGCGAAAGATAACACCATCAGAACTAGAAATAGTTCATATATTCCAAAGATAAATGAAAAAAACAATGCTAGATATGGATAAACAAATAGTTGCACAATACATCTATAACATCATTTATGTACCCATAAAGAAATATGTGACAGCATGAGTAAACAGACGAGAGTGAAAAAATAATTCATACAACAGAATCTTATCTACTCAAGAAAAACATAAATGCATAAAAAATAGTCTCTACTACATCCATCAAAGCCATAAATTTATGAAATTTCTCCTGCTCTTTATTCCTCAAAAGTAATAGTACCATCCTTTGTTACAAATGGAAAAATCCTCTTTACATTCAGCTAGCTCTTTTTTATAAAACCAGAGAGAGACTCTTCAACTCTCATGACCATTTGTTTCGTTTTCCTCTAATTTTTTATTTTTTACATTTCGAATTTATTTGGTGTTTCAAAAATGTAGATGTGGGAGTTACAAATGGGATCTGAAGAGACTCTTGGGTGGTTACATTCTCCCTCTAGTGGTTTACCAATGACATTTATTTAAATCTATTATCCACTTTGTCTGTTGGGTCACTTTTTGAATTTATTGTGTTGTTTTGGGCATTCCTGGCTATGATATGTTAAATAATATCATTTTTTCTTCTCCTCCTCTATATCATCTTTCTTTTGATCTATTTTTGGCTCAATTTTGTTGTCGGCAGCTCAAGATAAGATTGTTTAAAGTCTGCATGTCTGGTTCTTCATTTGAATTCGGGTTCCACCCATGTTTTGAATTTTTTGACAATTTTTGCTCATAATATGCTAGAACTTTTCCTACCATCCTATTATTCTCTCCTATATCTTTCCATAGATCCCTTATGGACCTTATTTCGTTTCTCATAGCTCTATATACGGCCTCTTGAAGTT
>JZKD02S0467357.1:282577-303423 GCA_000966675.3 Picea glauca
GTTGCAGCCTCACTTTTCAACATATCAATACAAAATGGAGGGCTATTCAAAGACAATCGTTTAGGATAGGTCCAAAAAACTACATAGTTTACAACAAAAAACATTTTATTTTCCTTCCCAGAGGAATACCAAAAATGCTAACTTGTATATATCCTATTAGACAAGCCTAAAATCAAAATTACTTTGCAATTCATAAGAAAAAACGTAGTTAGTGAAAGACATATTCATTGTGAGCTTCATTATGTTCCTTTGGAGGTGACTTGATCTCTTGAGCCAAGCATTCCATTTCCACATTTCCAAGGGCTTGTTGAACAACTCTTCTTCTTTTGCCTTATCTAGAACTGACCCAATTGACACCCTTTCCAGAGAAACTGTCAAATGCAAACTCCTTATCAAGCCAATAACCAAATGATACATCTTGTTGCACCCTGCCTCCAATTTTTCTATCTATATTTTCTATTGTATCACTATTTCAAGAATTTATGCATACCCATTATTTTGAACTTCTTCCTGAGATAGCATTCTACTTGAAATATTGAAGATAGAAGTCTAATTGTCGACCAAAAGGCTCTCATGCCTTCATAAAATTCCATGGATGCCCATAACTTCACAAAAGGGATAGAAATCCGAGCGATTGTGATGCTCCATAACGCCAAACTTTCAGAAAGCCTCTAAGTAACATTTCAATTCCCCTCCAGTCCAAACTCGTAAGGATTGGTTCCACAATATCTCAAGCAACATAAAAAAAAAATGTGAGAGGTCTACTCCATAGTAAATCATTGTAACATACCAACTTTGGAACCCACACTAATCCACTACAACAAGCCCCCAATTCCAAAATAAAATGGTGTGGTTCAAGCCTCAAAACATATCTCCATTCGGTGAGGAAGGCAACCAAACTAGGCTCCAAATTTCTCCCACCTTCATCCTTTAAATTAACTATAGCCAACATATGAAATTGATTTTCCATTGAACTCCAAGTGTGTGAGCATAACATGGTTCTCCCAAGCATTAAGATATGCCCTCTCGACTTAAATTTTAAGTGCCACTTTTCAAGGCTTATGCAGTGCCTAATAAGCTTTAGATTTTCCATCATACGATATGCTAAGGGATGGGTGATAACATGGTCTCACCTTTTACTCTTAGCTTCCCCACCTCCAAATGGGAGGCTTCATTTGCAAAATGGTATACTTGATAATTTTGATCTCTTAGGACATGATAATACTAAATGGAATTGTATCATTTTGCCTTGATTTGTATTCTCAATATAAGCCTCACCAAACTACAATCTGACAAGTTGGTGGGATTTTCATGCTTCTAATTATATTTGTCGAGTCTAGAATGACTATCAAATTCTTTATCTGCCTTGGATCAATAATCTTAAGCCTTTAATAAAGATCAAGCTTTAGCTTGATTATTAGTTGCTACACCTAATCCTGATTCAAAATGTATTTCATGTTGTACATTGAGATCAATAACAACCCTCCCACCCCCCTACACTTTCCACCCCTATAAACCTTAATGATTGTTACTAGAAAAATGTCATCACATATCTTAGATGCATTATGTCTAGTAGTTAAATATTCTTAAATTTCCTAATGAATCAAAATTTCATCACAACTACCAAGACTTAAAACAAAAATATTTGCAAAATCATACCTATGAATATTAAATTAATTATGCCTATGATTAAAAGAATATCCTTTTGTCACAATTTTTTTTAAATTATTTACAAATTACACACAAATCCTATAATATTATTTACGACAGGCTCATTTATAACTTTCCCTTGCAACAAAATGAACAACCAAAAAACATCCGTGATTTTGAGATTAATACACAAACACCAATTTAATCTTTGAAGAAGAAAACTTTATAAAACAAGTGTGATGTTAAATGCCAATCATCTCTAATGTATTCAATNGTTGCAGCCTCACTTTTCAACATATCAATACAAAATGGAGGGCTATTCAAAGACAATCGTTTAGGATAGGTCCAAAAAACTACATAGTTTACAACAAAAAACATTTTATTTTCCTTCCCAGAGGAATACCAAAAATGCTAACTTGTATATATCCTATTAGACAAGCCTAAAATCAAAATTACTTTGCAATTCATAAGAAAAAACGTAGTTAGTGAAAGACATATTCATTGTGAGCTTCATTATGTTCCTTTGGAGGTGACTTGATCTCTTGAGCCAAGCATTCCATTTCCACATTTCCAAGGGCTTGTTGAACAACTCTTCTTCTTTTGCCTTATCTAGAACTGACCCAATTGACACCCTTTCCAGAGAAACTGTCAAATGCAAACTCCTTATCAAGCCAATAACCAAATGATACATCTTGTTGCACCCTGCCTCCAATTTTTCTATCTATATTTTCTATTGTATCACTATTTCAAGAATTTATGCATACCCATTATTTTGAACTTCTTCCTGAGATAGCATTCTACTTGAAATATTGAAGATAGAAGTCTAATTGTCGACCAAAAGGCTCTCATGCCTTCATAAAATTCCATGGATGTCCATAACTTCACAAAAGGGATAGCAATCCGAGTGATTGTGATGCTCCATAATGCCAAACTTTCATAAAGCCTCTAAGTAATATTTCAATTCCCCTCCAGTCCAAACTCGTAAGGATTGGTTCCACAATATCTCAAGCAACATAACAAAAAAAATGTGAGAGGTCTACTCCATAGTAAATTGTTGTAACATACCAACTTTGGAACCCATGCTAATCCACTACAACAAGCCCCCAATTCCAAAATAAAATGGTGTGGTTCAAGCCTCAAAACATATCTCCATTCAGTGAGGAAGGAAACCAAACTAGGCTCCAAATTTCTCCCACCTTCATCCTTTAAATTAACTATAGCCAACATATGAAATTGATTTTCCATTGAACTCCAAATGTGTGAGCATAACATGGTTCTCCCAAGCATTAAGATTTGCCCTCTCGACTTAAATTTTAAGCGCCACTTTTCAAGGCTTATGCAGTGCCTAATAAGCTTTAGATTTTCCATCATATGATATGCTAAGGGATGGGTGATAACATGGTCCCACCTTTTACTCTTAGCTTCCCCACCTCCAAATGGGAGGCTTCATTTGCAAAATGGTCTACTTGATAATTTTGATCTCTTAGGACATGATAATACTAAATGGAATTGTATCATTTTGCCTTGATTTGTATTCTCAATATAAGCCTCGCCAAACTACAATCTGACAAGTTGGTGGGATTTTCATGCTTCTAATTATATTTGTCGAGTCTAGAATGACTATCAAATTATTTATGTGCCTTGGATCAAGAATCTTAAGCCTTTAATAAAGATCAAGCTTTAGCTTGATTATTAGTTTCTACACCTAATCCTGATTCAAAATGTATTCCATGTTGTACATTGAGATCAATAACAACCCTCCCACCCCCCTACACTTGCCACCCCTATAAACTTTAATGATTGTTACTAGAAAAATGTCATCACAGATCTTAGATGCATTATGTCTAGTAGTTAAATATTCTTAAATTTCCTAATGAATCAAAATTTCATCACAACTACCAAGACTTAAAACAAAAATATTTGCAAAATCATACCTATGAATATTAAATTAATTATGCTAATGATTAAAAGAATATCCTTTTGTCACAATTTTTTTAAAATTATTTACAAATTACACACAAATCCTATAATATTATTTACGAGAGGCTCATTTATAACTTTCCCTTGCAAAAAAATGAACAAACAAAAAACATCCGTGATTTTGAGATTAATACACAAACACCAATTTAATCTTTGAAGAAGAAAACTTTATAAAACAAGTGTGATGTTAAATGCCAATCATCTCTAATGTATTCAATAAAAAGGTGCACATTTATCCTTGAGTTTATAGTATTCTAATGCTGAAATAATTTATGATGGATATATTTAAGAAGGTAAAATAGTATTATCATAAAAACAAGTGTAGAAGATACCTTAAAATGGTAAAATAATAATTAACCTCATTTTTATGTCGAGAATGCATTGGGAACCAACAAGGTGCAATTTCCATCATTTTATGTCAAAGATAATTTGTCATATCTATAATTTGGGATTTTGTTCCACATTAATCCTCCACTTCTTCCACTTGAAACCAACAATTTCCCTCTCACATACAACCAATATTCATTCATTAACAACATAAATGAACAAAAGATTCCATGACTTCCAAAAATCATGAGACAGTTGATCATATCAATCATGACAACAACATGTATGATGCCTTCTTGATGAGAAACAAAAGCCTATACTTTCTTCGTATGACTAAAAATTATTAAGGATGTCACACACCTGAAGAAAAGTGAATAGACAATCCTATTGTCACTACAAATTACATCTTCAAAGTGACATAAGAAACATCATGTGATAACTTCAACCATGCTTCAAGGAAGAAGCATGTGTTCCTTTTGATAGTGAGTTTTGCTTGTTTATCAAAGGAAAAATGCATCAACCTATACTTTATTCATATGAATAATATTTATTGAAGATGTCACACCCCTGCACAAAAGTGAATACACAATCATATTTTCACTACAAATTATATCTTCAAAGTGAAATAAGAAACATAAAGTGATAACTTCAACCATGCTTCAAGAAATAAGAATTTGTTCCTTTTGATAGCAAGTTATGCTTGCTTATGAAAGGAAATATGTGTTAGAAATAATAGGTGTGTTTGTTTAACCATAGACAATATAGCAATATTGTCACCCAACCATAGGCCAAAGCCACCCCCGAGCACCTTAACCTTGACAAAGAATAATTTTGGAAGCAAACCCTATGCCTAATAGCTAATCAATGTAGTGTACCTTTCTCCAGAGCTAGAACACAAGGAATAAAGTCCAAACCATAACCAATAGAAAGTCCAATCCCAAACTGAGAATACAGGTTATAGTAGTTGTAGCTGCAACCTACAACTACTCTCCAGACTTGCGCACTTACTTAGTTTTTGCAGTGCGCACTCTTACATTTCTGCAATTGCGAGATGTGTGTGTCAAATGAGATCTGGCATCCTGTATTTATATTGCTTCTCCTTAGTTGTCTGGGCTGACTTCTCATTCTGGAGGCTAAAATCTCAATATTAAATATTTCCTTTAGCCAACTTGTCTTCTATTGTTATGCCCAAAGCTTTAGGGTTTCTTCTTGCTTCCCAAAATATTCTATTCTTGTTAGGGTTACATGTGGAGATTAATAGCTCCTGCAGCTACCATAATATCAACACTCCCTCCTAGATAGAGACGTATTGAAAGCAATGGTCTTGAGCACAAACATACCATTCAATCGGTAGCATCATCATATCCATACAAGTTATCTCATGATTAGATCACAAGAACCCTCATCATTATCAATATCATCTTATAGCATCAACTTCATCATCTCTCGAAGCGATACTCCATCTAAGTAATAAGGCATGATATTGAAAAAGTCACTCACTCTACAGAGTGAAACAAGAACCATTCTTCTAATCCGTACATATGTCCTAGAAGAATAATTATCCCAACAGATGTTGGAATACACGCCATGGGCTACAAGGACTATTCTTTTAATCCATACATATGTCCTAGAAGAATAAATGTCTTGGACCATTTTCCATCTGGAAAATGTCTGTCCACTAGCACACTAATTATCCATCTAGCTGATAATCATTTTCAACACTATTGATAGTCTACACGGCAATCAAAACAATTTCATTCAATAGAACACAACTGTGTCTATCCATGGTAGTACACAACTACTATCCAATGGTACACAACCACACCAAGTAGCACACAACTACTTAATCAGTGACACAGTCACAACCAATGGAACACATCCACCACAGTAGCATACATCTACTGTCCATAGACATATAGTCTCCATAGAAATCATATCATCTGATATCAACCTGCATAGAAACAATATCATGATATAAACTGAGTCATATGGGCCATCTTCACATCTGTGAGATCTGGAAGAGCATTTTCCCTCATAAAGTAAAACATCAGCCATGGGTTGTCTAGACTATTCTTCTCAAGCATAGAAGAATAATTGTCCCTGATTTTTTAGCCTAGACCATTCACCTAACTGGGCCATTCCTCCGGCACTAGTCATAGTGCAACCTGGAGAGAACGAGTCTTCCCTAGGGAATGCTTGTCCCTGATTGCTAAACCTGGACCATTCATCTAATTGGGCCATTCCTCCGGCACTAATCATAGTGCAACCTGGATAGAATGAGTCTTCCCTAGGGAATGACTGTCCAGACCATTTCCTAATGTAAATTATTGTCCTGCACCAACCTCCAAAACAGACCATTCTTCGAAACTGCTCACAACTGTGAAATTCGAAAGAATGACTGCCCGACAAGGTAGACCATTATACTTGACCACTACTCAGAGTGACTGCTAAGAAGAATGATTGTCCTACACCATTCCCCCACATTGTCTACAAGGGGAATTGTTCTCTATGGTACATCAACAATCTAGCAAACCATTTCCATTACGAAAATGATTGTCCGATTTGGACCATTTTTCGAACTGGAAAATGCCCGTCCGTCAGAAATATCAAACCACTTTCCGAAATGGAAAGGAACTGCTTATCCTAGACCATTTTTCGAACTGAAAAATGATTGTCCATAAATCAATAACACATTAGTGCTCCCTCCAAAACTGGGAGTAATCTCTTCCTTTTTCAATAAGGAAGTCGTCTCCACGAGCCCCAGTTTGCAAACTTTTCATTTTGGATAGAGGTTTTACCAAGATATATGTTATCTTCTCATCTGTGGAGATATATTGGAGAACCACTTATATTTTTGTAGACTTCATCAAGGAGAATGTAATGCTTGATCTCAATGTACTTTGGTCTGTTATGAAACATTGGTTTTCTCTGAAGGCTTCATGTAGCTCTAATCATTACCATATATATCATGGTCGAATTCAACACTTTTGTTTCCTGCTGGCTCATGACATCGTGGAAAGGCTCAAACTGAAACATATCCAAGTATCACTTCTTTTTTCATCATGAGAGTTTTCCATGGATTAGCAATCCATCATCCCAGACTTCTGAGTAACTATTATGATACACTATCTTTGTCATAAAAAAAAATCACCACGCTTATGTTGTATATGAGATACTCTACATCAAGTTATTTGAATCCATACAAGGTCTTCTTATATCTGCATACATGAGTCTCTTTCTGGTATACCTCGAGAATTTGAGATTTCTTTACATAAGCTTCTTCCTCAAATGTTCTATTGGGAGAACCGTCTTTTACAACCAACTGATGTAAACTTCAATCCATGGATATTGCAAGAGATATAATAGCTCAGATAGAGGTATATCTAGTTTACGGGGACAAGATGTTATCATAGTCTTCTCCCTCTTTCTGGAAGAACCTCTGAATCTTGCAATGCTTCCATTCATAAGTCTTTTTCACATTGTTCTTTATCATAGCTTTCATTTCTTCTGCTCGATTGCTTCTTAGTGAGTTCAATCCAAGCTGGTAGTCTTTTTGATTCTTGGTATAATAACTGGTTGTTCTCACTTTTTCTTTCTTTCTTGGAATCTTCATGTTCTTCCTCATGTTTCTATTTAGATCTTGGGTTCATGGAGTCTTCTATAGATTCCATGCCCTGAAGATTCCAACTTCTTTCTTTCATCATAGGATCATGGATGTAGATGGACAACCAAGGATACTTTAAGGATTATTTTCGAAGAAGACTTCTTCTAGAGTCAAACTGAACACATGTTGCTTATTATGGTTTCTACTTTCAAATTGGAACATGGACAAATACTTCATAATCCTCAATGGATCATATCATTTAGGATTAAATCCCTCCTAATCTTTGCTTCATGCATGAATGCATGTTCTTTTGGAATTATGTAATCAACTCCCTCCATCTAAGAGAATCCACGCTTTCATCTGCATTCTTATTGCTTTCTACAAAGTGTCACAAGTCTTTTTCTAATTTCCTCTTGTTTGTTGACTTCTTTATGTTTTGAATTATTCTGGATCTCCTCAAGTTTGATTATGATTTCGACTTATCTGCCAGTTGTTACTTATATAATAGCTTCCACAGGAATTGTTACCAAGGGTTGTCAAAGTACTTCATCTTTTCATGTGTATTTCTTGACTTGTAGTCATCATGATAGAAATACTTATCTTATTATTCTTCCATAGGTATTGTTTCACTTGAACATCTTATCTTCTAAGAAATAGATATGCAGGATATGTACAGAAACTATGTAAACATGGTATGTACAAGAAGTATGAATAATATTGTTACCTTGTCTTAGAAGAAAAAGTTTGTTTTATCCTGCTTGGCCTTCTTTGAGGGTTCCCTTTCTTCGGAAACTGATGCTTCATGTGTTTCCTTCCTTTTCTTTAACTCACTGGGACAATGATTCTTGTAGGGACCATATTTTCGATAGTTAAAGCATTGTATTTTTGACATATATATCTCTTGATTTGGTTTCTTCCTTGAGTCAAACTTCTTCTTATTCCTGAATTTCTTGAACTTTGTTGTGTAGGCTTGATCATCATCTTTCCTTTGGAATTTCTCTTTTGCACTAATCCTTGATTCTTCTTATGCATAGCAAGTCCAAATTTATTCAAATGCGAGATACTCCTTCCTTGTGTACCTGCTTGCGGAAAATGCATCCCATGTCTTGGGAAGACCATTGAGTACTATATTTACCAGTTCCTTCTCTGAAATGATTTCTTCAATAGCTTGTAGTTGATCTCTTAACTTAGATATTCTCACAAAGTATGATGTTATGTTGTCATCATCATTCATTTTCATGTCACAAAGCTCATTCTTCAGACTCATTACTTGTCCAGTGTTTCTGACTGAGAAGATGTTAGTTAGGGCATCGTACATATTCTTATATGAGTCAAGATGAGAGATGTAGGGTATCAAGTGGTCTTTTACAGATTCCACTATGATACTCATGGAATTGATGTCATTGTCCTTGAACTTCTCCATAATTGCAATGTTTTGAGGTTCCTTCTTCCACAATCCTTCCTTTCACAGTATCCAACACTTTATTCTTGGCAAGGATGAGATCAATCCTTGTCTTCCATGCTCTAAAGTTAGAAGCCCCTTCTAACTTGTTTTCTAACTTCATAGAGTAATTCAAGGTTGCTTTGACTTGGTCAACCTTTGCTTTGACTTTGACCAAAACCTCAAACTTGGTGTCTTATCTTGTCGAGAATACCAGGAGGTGTGTTGGGTTAGGGTGCACTAGGCTATCTAGAAATTACATCAATATATTCACTTAAGGTGCCTCAACAAGAGGGTTAGGATTTTGTTGCTGCAACAAAAACTAACTGCAACTGCAACTATAACTGAGCAAATCCTCCCAATCTATCTTCCAATGGCTAGACTGTCTGAAGATAGTGTGGGCCCATAACCTATTAGAAATAATAGGTGTGGTCGTTTAACGATAGACAATATAGCAATATTGTCACCCAACCATAGGCTGAAGCCACCCCCGAACACCTTAACCTTGACAAAGAATAATTCTGGAAGCAAACCCTAGGCCTAATAGCCAATCAATGTAGCGTACCTCTCTCCAAAGCTAGCACACAAGGAAGAAAGTCCAAACCATAACCAATATAAATTCCAAGCCTAAACTGAGAATACAGGTTGCAGTAGCTGCAACTACAGCCTGCAGCTACTCTCCAGACTTGTGCACTTACTTAGTTTCTGCAGTGCACACTCTTACATTTCTGCAGTTGTGAGTTGTGTGTGTCAAATGATATCTGGTGTCCTGTATTTATACTGCTTCTCCTTAGTTGTTTGGGTTGACTTCTCATTCTGGAGGTTAAAAACTCAATATTAAATATTTCCTTTAGCCGACTTGTCTTCTAGGGTTATGTCCAAAGCTTTAGGGTTTCTTTTTGCTTCCCGGAATAGTCTATTCTTGTTAGGGTCACATGTGGAGGTTAATACCTCCCACAACTACCATAATATCAACAATATGCATCATTGAGAAGTGCATGTTTAAGGTGAAATGTTATAACTTATTTTCATGGTTTGGTCCAACTATTAATGTGACAAGGAGATAAAATGTTCGAAAGAAATAAACCATGTGTTACAAATTAGAACTACTTCCAAGCTACAGACAAATATGCAGTCCGCATTTTATCTCTCAAACATCTTATAAGAGTGCATATAAGAGTAATTTTTAGATGTGCCACTAAGACTCTTATCACAAAGGATGAATATTTAAGTAGGAGAAAATGAATAAAAAGTAAACTATTACACTTCACCCACATAAAATGCATAGACACGTAGGATGACATGCAACAATGTAACTATAAAAGCACATTAAACATTGTCAACATCAAAGAAAGATCAAGTAAATGATATAATTCCAATTATATAAATAAAAAATAAAGCAGGGCGTGATGGAAGAAACATGCAAAATCTTACAAGTCATAAGGGTAGACCAAGAGGATCAAGGAGCAGTTTGGTGTGGGAATAATCCTCTCATTAGAATTATGGTATGTACATGTCATGACAAGTTTTATGTCAATGTCTTTATGTATAATTTGTTGGAAATTTGGTTTTCATTGATGTCAACCCTAGAAGAAGTTCAAAAGCCTCGCAGATTGGTTGAAGAAAAAGAGCATGAAGGACATTGGAAATGCATTAAAACCTCCATGTATTGATAGCCCTCATCAAGTCGTAAAAAATGATAGGTGGAACGTTGTTAAGGGTAGACCAAGAGGATCAAGGAGAAGTTTGGTGTGGGAATAATCCTCTCCTTAGAATTATGGTATGTACATGTCATGACAAGTTTTATGTCAGTGTCTTTATGTAGAATTTGTTTGAAATTTGGTTGTCATTTATGCCAACCCTATAAGAAGTTCAGAAGCCTTGTGGATTGGTTGAAGAAAAAGACGTTGTGTCACCTATCGTTGGAAATGTCTTGACGAGGCATATCAATCCATGGAGGTTCTACATGCATTTGCAATGTCCTTCATTCTCTTTTTCTTCAACCAATCTGCGGGGCTTATGAACTTCTTCTAGGGTTAACATCAATTACAACCAAATTTCCAACAATCTCTCCCTTTGTCATTGATGGAAACACTCATACTCCATACTCTGCCTATGATCATGCTCTTGATCTTTCTCTCCCCCTTTGACATCAATGGAAAAGGGTGACTCTTTTCTTTAGCATTTCTCTCCATGAACTCGTGGCGTTTAATAGTACTTTTTTTTTTTTTGTCTTCTTATCCTTTCCTTCCTTATAGCTCACAACTTTCTTGCTTTCCTTTTTGTCTAGGATGTATATATTATTTGGTCTTCATTTTGTTGTTACAACGAACTTGCCTAAGTCTTCTTCTCTAATTTCACATCTTCGGGAGTCAAACTTAAAATTGTATCCTTGATTACATATTTTACTGACACTGGGGAGATTGTGCTTCAATTCTTCAACTAGTAAGACATTTGTTTCTTTTACATTTTCACTTCCAAGACTCACTACACATTTTCCAAGTATTTTGATAGAGGAGTCATTTTCAAATGAAACTCTGCCACTTTTTCCTTTATTCAGGATGATGGATTTGTTTTGGTCCCCAGTCATGTGTGTTGAGCACCCACTATCTATGTACCATTCATCTTCTTTATCTTCAGTGTCCAGTGCTAATTGGCAATCTTCCTTGTTTGGATTCTCTTTCCTTCTCCATGGTGTAGTTGGTTTTATGATAGGAGCATTTTCTTTCATATTTGTCTGATCTCGTGCTTTGTGACCAAGATTATTGCATTTGTAGCATACAATATTTTGATCCATCATTGGATCAAATGGATTGTAATTTCTATTGACAAAACCATAAGCACTTCCAGATATATTGTTTATATGATTGTTCCTTGGATATCCATAATCATTTATGTTTCTCATATAGTCATTTCTTGCATTGATTTTGCAGTGAATTGCTTTGTGTCCAAAGTTTCTGCAAGTATAACAATGACCAAGAAAAATATTATCATACCTGATAGGAAGTGACCTTGGTGCTTCACACCTTCTAAATTTTGATCTTTTTTTCCAGTTGGAGGTGTTATGTTCTTGTTGCTCTTCAACTCCCTCTTGGTTGTTCTCATACCTGGTAGGAAATGACCTTCTTGATGTCTCACCCATTCTAAATTTTGATCTTCTGTCATGTTCATGTTGTTCTTCAATTTCTTCTTGATTGTTGATTCCACTTTTTAAGGAATTTGCATAACTTCTAAAATTTCCTTCATATTTCTTGTCCTATTTATCTATGTATGTTGTCTCTGAATTGTTGCTATATCCAAGTCATGTCTTATCGGTAGGTGATCTCTGATTACTAAAAATTTCATCTCACTTTTCAATACTTCTTCCAAAATTTTCCAACTTTTCCATTGTCAACATCATCTCTTTTCTTGTGTGATCCAATTCTACTTTTAATTTATCATAATCTTCTAATTGCTCCTTCAAGTTGTTAATTATTTTTGCAAGCTCATGATTCTCTTCTTCACAATTTTCTAGTTCTTTTCTTAGCTCTCTATTTTTGTTTCTAAGCTTAGCATTATCTTGTTCGACATGCTTCAATTTTTCAAGATTCTCATCATCTTCTTGTTCATTTTATGTGATGTCTTTGCCTCCCCAGAGAGAGTCAAAGCTTGTTTATTCATCAGACTCTTCTTCAGAATTGATTTATTCTATTTCAAAATTTTCGTGATCATAATTCTGAGTTTCTTGGGTTATGAAGAGAACTTTCCTTAAACCCATTTCTTCTTCATCACTTTCATCTAGATAACTACCATCCTCCTTGGATTTGAGACCCATTTTTCTTGTGGAAGCTTTTATTTTCTTCAAATGAACATTTATTAGCATAGTGTCTTATTCTACCACAATTGAAGCATTTAAAAGGTAATTTACCTTTGTATTTGTCGCTTCCCCTCTTAAGATTCCTTATGAAATGTGCTTCTTCTTCATCTAATTCATCCTTCGACTTTTCTTCTACCTTGTGTTCTTTGTTCTGTGTTTTTTTTGTGGCTTTAAACGTTGTTTCTCTGTTTGGTTGCCCATTTTCTGTATCTTTTCTCATTTCATATGTTGTAAGCATCCCATGTAGCTCATCCATTGTCATTTTGGTCAAATCTCTAGTTTATTCAATGGTTGAGACCTTGGCATCATATCTCAAAGGAAGTGATCTTAACACTTTCTATATAATTAAGGATTCTTTGAATTCTTCTCATAATCCTATGATGGCATCGACAACTTCATCTACTCTGAGTAAACAAGTTGCAATATCTTCTTTTTCATCCATCTTCAGATTTTCAAACTATGTTCTATATCATTGGAGCTTGACTTGCTTGACTTTTGGATTGCCTTATAAATGTTTTTAAGTTTTTCGGGCAAACCTCTTTAGTTGTGCTACAACCCATCACCTTTCTAGAAACAATTGGTGTTAATCTACTCATGATAACATGCCTGGCCTTTGAATTACAACTCATTAATTTCTTCTCATCTAGATTGGTTGGAGTGTTTTTCGAAACTTTATAGCCATTGATAACTGAGAGCCAGATATCCATTCCTAGAGTTGTCAAGTAAGTTTGCATTCTGTTTCTCTAGTATGCATAATTGTTTCCATCAAATGGCGTAATCCCATTTGGAATGTGGCCTTCCATTTTTTCTCACGATCCTCCTTCCAGTGATTAGATTGTTCTAAAGGTACCCTACTTTGATACCAATTGTTGATACTGAGAGGGGGGGTGAATCAGTATCAAGTACAATTTATGTAGAACCGACATTTTGGTTGACCACACTTTTCAAGGAACCTACTTACCCTCTGGGATTTTCTTGATGGCAATTGCAAAGTTGGAGGCCCTATGTTTGGGCATCCAGGTGGAAAAGGAGAAAAGGACCCCTCAATTCCAGCAGTCATTGTATTGGTTAGGGATGTGGAACCATATGCTAAACATTGTCCTATTGCTTGTTGCTAAACATCTGGAGATGAAATTGAACCTACCTGCCCTTGCCTCCAATCTAAAAACGTTGATTGAAAAAAAGGAATAGTATATAAATGGTGTCCTCTTCAATTGAGATACTTGCCCATGACATCTTGTAAATCAATATGATTGCTACAAGATCTAACCAGACGGAGAAAAATATAATAGTTGTTTTAGCTGTTACAATTTGGGCAGTAGAGACTAAATATTCAAGTATTTGAAGATGTCCAATAAAAAAATGCACTGTAACTAATACATGCCATGACACTTATTAGTCATCATCATATACTATAATAGGTAAAAAACACTACTCAATAGATCTAGCATCTGTAAATGTAACATATGTAACAAATTACTTCATGTAGCCTCGAGAGTCAAAGACTCAACCATAAGAAAAAGAAGACATGCCAAAGCAAGCTGCAAACAAATCTCAACTTGGGACATAAATTGTGTTAGTCCATTCGTAGAATTACAAAAGCATGCAATTATCTTTGCTTCATTTAACTTAATTCCTTATTGCCAGAGGTACTGATCAAGAAGAGTATCAGTTTTCCTAATTGCTATGCCAAACAAAAAATAGAAAATTCATAAAATTCCCAAGACAAAATAAAGATTATGCAATTAACAACAAAAATAGCCAACTAGTATGAACAGTTAAATAGGAATAGCTTACAGGAGAAGTAATCCAGTGGAAAACCAACACTACTCCATGGGGAGTAGTCAATGGTGCATGACTAGAATGACCTTGCAACAAGGGCTTTGAATAAAGACACCCTAGGCATTGACCATGATGGCGGACCTCCTGTGTGAAGTTGAGAACCAGGAGATCTTGGAGAATGTACAGGTGTGAAAATTGATGACCCATGCATTGGAACTAATGTACCAACTGGTTGAGGATGATGGAATTTATATGTGGCACCATAGTTGCACCTTCCCATTCTCATTGTATGTGTAGTCCTTTTCATTCTACATGCTATAACGATCCTCCTCGTTACGACAACAAATCTCTTGTAACAAGTGCAAATTTTTATTTTTTTTTGTGTGTGTGCGCGAGTGTACAAGGGAAACAAACATATTCAACTGGGCGTCGCCACCCGATGACAACAAGACGTAACCATGACGAACACAAAAAGACGACATAAGACACACCTCAAGTAACTGTATGCAACTAACGACGATCAATCGACAATATTTAAGACCAACTACCCGCCCATCCTACCCTGCAATGGTTCGGACCTCCAAGACACATAAGCAACGCTCAAGCCCAGGTTCCCATCGATTTTAACCATTTAATGTCTCAGGGCTGGAAAATGTTCTGAGGAACATGAAGGTGTCTACATCCCTCCCAACACAGGTAAACCAAGCAATCAAAAGATCACAACCAAGTACAACATTTATTATCGACGAGTTACCCAACCTTAAATAATGTAAATTCAGTTAACCACAATCTCCATTTACTGAATCATACTAGCTTATTGAAATTAGTTCAAGACATACATTGTACCTGTTATCAATGACAATTAAATTCAACATCGTTACCCTACAAAATAACCACATTATATTTATCATAACTAAATAAAATGACGACCACCTTGCAACTTACAAGTTATCTATACCCATTATTTTAACATTGCCATAAAACATATAACGTAGAAATTTTATCCTTACCATAAACATTAGTATTAACCTTAATCAATACATTACATTAAATTTTACCATGAACAATAATAGTAATTGAAAACTAGCCTTACCCTAGTTATTAGTATCAACATCAACATTCATTATGTATTTGTTAATGTAAACCATAATATCACTATTCATTTATCACACTCGCCTTACAATAAGATAACAATCACCTTATAACTCATAGGTGGTCATTAACATTAGAATTAAACTAACGTTCCCATGATGATAGCATCATTAATTTCCATAATAGAGACCTTGCAATAAAATATCAATAAGTTACATCTTATCTATCTACACATTCACCTCACCCTTTTACTATTACAATTGATTACCCTTGTTTCCAAATTTACAACACTTCATATTGAAATAATTACTAGATGGGATGGATAATGGATTTTCCCAGTCTTAAATAAATTAGTCTTAAACATTGCTTATCTGAAACAACTTGTCTTACATCTACCTTTTGGTTAAGGCTAAGAATAATCAAATTAGGAAACTACTTGACAAGGGAAAGGTTACCTTAAATGGTAAGCGGTTGGTTTATCGACAGAAATAAGGCTGAAACCAAACAAGTGAAGGATTGATATTGGGACCCTTGGTTGTTTAAACAAGTGACCTAAGTCCTTTAATCAACCCTTCTTCTTATTAATTACAAATATTTTTTTTGGATCTAGCTTTAACCATAATACATGAATGCAGTACATTAGAAAACTGAACCTCTTGATTGTTACCCTGAAAATTCTATAAGCACGAACTATAAGGGAGGGGTGAGTCACTATCCATAAAGGGTGGAATGCATCCTTTTTTTAAATGTAGAACACGGGTAACATTGATGGAAGGTTTTCGGTTGAACCTTTCCTTACTGTGGATTATCGTTTAACTGTTGAATGGGGACTAGAACTACAACCAACAAAAGGAACTTACCCAAGGCAAAAATGGAGCCTTAATAACTCAACAGACAAGAAACAAGCTAAAATATCCGAATCGGTTTAAAACCAACACGGGTCACAAGTCCCTCCAGAGATGATCGGAAGGTTCGTTACCGTAAGGCGTTTGAAGGGTATCGTTAATATCTCCCTAAATTTATAATAAAACAACAGTTTCATAAGCGAGGGTAACTACATGTAACCTCGACTTCTTGGTGATATGTAAAAGAAAGTGTGTGAACAAAGGTGAATAACATAAATCAAGAGTGAAGGGTCATGATCAATCTGTACACGACCTTAATATAGAACAACGGTTATCAGTCAAACGATGTGGGTGAATGACTAGTCTAAATCATTAAATTAAAAACAACGGCAATTAACCAGTTGTTGACAGTCGCCATGCAGTCAATTTCATTGCCGATAAATCCATTGCTAGCCTAATTAAAGGTCGAATTGAAGGCGATTCCACCCACTACCAGGATGATAAATAAAAGATTTGGGCATGCGTCCAACCACTACCAGGTTCATAGCTAACTGCCCTGACAAATGATAGTCGTGGGAGTCCATTTGAGTCCCTGTTAGTTAAATCCCCATGCTCAAGGAACTACCAGGCATCACATCAATCGCTAGCAGGGTATGATAACCCTACAATGCAATTCACAGTCGCCTTCACTCATAAATGAGCAAAATGAAGGGCAACAGGCCATGAGGGAGAACGTGGTCCACGCTAGTATCAGTAAGAAGGAACCGGGTAACAGACAGCCATGGAAAAAATAATTATTAGGGTAAGATCGTGTAATCAGGGCAAACCGTGGTATCTGTGGTAAATAATTCGGGCAAAAAGAACAATCTATGGTAAAATATATATCAGGGTTAAATCGGTTAACCAGGCAATCCGAAAAACGTTTTCCAGGTAAAAGGTAGATTGTTGTCAAGTAATAATTCACAGAGGAAATCATTACAGCCATTACCTAAACACAGAATGAATTCGAATTTCGTTTATCTAAGGACATAGAAGAGGTACGACTATATCTATCACCGAATGAAACTCCATTTTAACGCACCCCCGGTTGCACAACAATTCTTTAGAACTATAACTGTGATTACTAAAGACGGTGACATTATACATAAAAAACAAATTCTATATGTGAATATTCATTATCCAGAAATATACATATGCGACCAATGAAGCATAAGCGCAAGGATCATAGTGGAAGGCATTAGAGATGGATGTCTTGGGAAAACCACAGGGGTATCATAAAATCACCAGTCCAATGCTAGTGCTAAAGCTGATGGTTTTATTCTCCCTATTCACGCGGTAAAATCTGATTTTAATTACTGTAATAACCACTTCCCTTACTATAGTAGACTTAAACTGTCAATCCACCATAGGAGTAAGAAGATAAAATCGATCACAGGAGTGAGAAGATAAAATCGATCACAGGAGTAAGAAGGTAAAATCGAACGGCATCAAGCTCAAGACAGAATTCATCCAATTATAATCAACATACAAATTCAGGCATAAGTTCCTAATGCATTCTATTATACACATAAATGAGCGTACCTTTGCCTTAACGCCCACCTTGAATGACGTCGGCGCATTCTGTGTCGCTCCCGCTCGTTGAACGTCGAGACCTTACCGGTACCCCCCAGCCAATCGCTAGGGGTAATCTGCTTTCCCCTTAGCCCCCCGAGCCACAAAGGGGCCACACACTATCCAGATGGTATGTCTAGCTTCCCAGCTCGCCTCGCAAGGCCAAGCTACCACTCCTATCTGAGCTAAAAAATCCCAACTCCCCACAAGTAATCAGTCAAGTCACAAATCCGGCAGCGTAACGTTACGCTAAAAACCAATCCCCTTCTTCCTCGTCTTCCCTTTCTTTTATAGAGTTTTTAGAGCCTCCAACTTTCCCGACATCACATTTAAATTAAGTTTTAATAAAAATATTCTAAATATTCTCCTTCGCACAAGTGTCGTTCATCCCCCACTTTCCTCCAAAATTTATTTTCTTTAATTTATTAATTGTTTCATTTCCCTCACCCACCTAGATTTGCTCCTAAATTTACTCCTAGGGGTTCCTAGATTCCCTTACAGGTTTAAATACTTTCCCTAAAAAGGAGTTGCTAATTTAGTTCATTTTAGAAGGTTCTTAATTGCAGATTCCTTATTATGTTGACCTCGCTTTTTACCATAAGTTCCCCTCTTTCCCTTACTATGTTTCCCCCCATTCCTTAATTTCCTAATTTTTATTATTCCCTTCTTTCCCCTTTTATTAGGGCCAAAATGGCAGTTGCGATATTTACTCTTTTCCTTTTTATTATTAATTTGAAATCTTTTTACATTTTCACAAGTTAAATAATTTATTTCTTCTTTACAATTTAAAACCATGGGTTTTAATTAAATTATTAATCTCTTCATTTTACCCCAAAATTTATGAAGGCTAAAACTATTACTTAAGTGGTTTTTAGTTTAAATTTTTTATTTTTATTTTTATAGGGTCTTTTTCTTAAGGTTAAACAAAATTTTACCCTAGAGAAGTTTTAGACTTAGGACTTAGATTCTGAACTGGGCGACAATTATTTAGGGAAGTTGTTTTAAGAATTTCTTAATGTGTAAAAAGTCTTAGGGCCATCTAGGTTTGTTCCTTCATCAATATCAACGCGACGTGCCCTTCAGGACGCACCACGTGCTCCAAGGGTGCCACTTGCCTCGTTTGTTTCTTTTGCGTGACGTGCCCTTCAGGATGCACCACGTGCTCCAAGGGTGTTGCTCGCTTCTTGTGTTTCTTTTGCGCGACGTGCCCTTCAGGATGCACCACATGCTCCAAGGGTGCCACTCGCCAACTTGACTAATTGGTAGACATCAATAACCCCTAGAGTCAACACTCTGATAGGTGAACTTGTGGGAGACTAAGGGCTCTAAGGAATAAATCCCCCTCCTTATTGCGCACCCCTTAGAATCGTCGTGAGCGACTATCGCAGTTTTCCCTCACGGCATCGTGGATCCTCTCGAACTAGGTAATCGTTAACCTATAGTTCAAGCCACGGCGGGAGTGCTAGTAGGATATGGCAGGGTTGTTGTCCACACCTCTCCCTCAACCTCTCTGGTAATTGTGTGTGGCCCCTTTACTCCATATGTGAGTCTGGCCGGCAAGCTATCGTCAGCCTACATCATCAACAAACGTGTCATAACATGTCCACATCATATCATCAAATCAATGAAATATCACAGTAAATAAATCAACCCAAATAGCACACTCTCTGACTCAATCTGGAGTCCAAGGGGTTCCATCGATGCCTCGGCATCCTCAAGGTCCAAAACCCTGCACACTCAGTAAAACTGAGTCAATAGAACATGTCTATGTCAATGCATTAAACATCATGTCATGAATCATAACGCATCATAATTAAGGACAAAATTTTTAATATCATAATAGTCCGGATCACTTGCGAGCAAGTGTCCTCAAAGAATAAGTTTTCTCAGTGCACCAGAGCGGGAGGTTACATACACCCCCTCTTGTTCTAAACTTCATCCCAAAGTTTCTTAGTATAAATGCCAAAATAAATGTATCACAGTATCATAAGTCTATCTATCAAACAAAAATGGAAAGTGATGGTGCATATCATATGCGTCCTCCCAGGTCACCGAGTGCGGACTATAATTGTCCCACTGAACCTTGACCTGATCTACCGTTCAACGTCGTAACTGTCGAACGCGATGATCTAAGATGCAGACCGGCTCAGCAGTGAGCGCTCCCTCGTCCGATATCTGCAAGGAACTCATGTCAATCACATGTGTAGGATCACTAATATAATGTCTCAAAACAGATACATGAAAAACATCGTGCATACGCCTCAAAGAATCAGGCAAGGCTAGTCAATAGGCCACGGGCCCCTTTCTTTCCACAATCTCGAAAGGTCCCATGAACCTAGGAGAGAGTTTAGCTACCTTTCCAAACTTGATCGAACTCTTATGTGGTTTAACCCACAAGAAGACTCAATCGCCGACCTCGTAACTACGGTCGACTCGGTGTGCATCGGCATAACTCTTATGTTGATCCTGTGCTTCTTTAATCCTTTGTCTTATGGTTTTCATTTTCTCTTCCATTTCATGGATCTCTTCTGGTCCCACCAGGCCCCTATCCTCAAGCCGATCCCAACTCAAGGGTGTCCGACACAGTCGCCCATAAAGAAACTCAAAAGGCGCCATCTTAATGGTGCTCTGGTAACTGTTGTTGTAAGCGAACTCTAC
>JZKD02S0467369.1:0-17316 GCA_000966675.3 Picea glauca
GAATGTGTGAACCATGTTTCTTTTCCTTTGTACCATAAGATACCTTAACTTCGGGACGAAGTTTCCTGAAGGGTGGGTGTATGTAACGACCCTGCTTAAATAGATGTATAGGATTGTTAATTATAATTAATTTAATAATCTAACTGTCCTAAAAAGTTAGCTAAACAATAATTACTTCTTAAATAATATTAACTAATTAATTAGTATTTCTTACTTGTTCATGTTTGTCAAGGATTAATTAATTATTAATTGACTCATTAACTAATTGAGTAAAGAATTAAAAGAGGTTAATAAGTTTAATTTGTTAATGACTTACGTACACGGGAAGGGATAAGACATTGAGCATAAAGGGATAAGATATTAATTATAAAGGGATAAGATATTAATTATAAGGGGATAAGGTAATAAATGTGTAGGTAAGGAAGTAAATGAAAAAAGGGTGGGGAAGGAGGATATGAGGGGAGGAAGTTTACGAAGGAGGGATCTCCATTCTACGAGGAATTTTTGGAGGTTTCTCTTGGATTGCACAAAGGAGAGTTTGAGTTCTGTAGTCGGGAAGGGTTAGTACAGGGGGCACCGGTTTGCTGGGGGTTTTGGGCACGGGGGCCAGGATATCCATATGGTATCCTGGAGCTAGGTAGTTGTCCTAGTTGGCAGGGTGGATACTCGGTTTTGGGCAGAGCTGGTCCGTGGATTCAAGTTGGGCAAGACAGCAGCAGGAAGGTCAACAAGACAAACGGAAAACAGAGGGTAGCATCAGACCCAGGTATTTTAAATTACGTAATTTGTTTATTCTATTATGAATTTTATTATTCGTTGATCAATTTATATGCGTATGTGCTGAATTTATAAGAAATTACCGAGTTTCATAAATCAAGTAGAAGTTATTGTTTTGTTTGATTAATTATTTGACGTTAAATTAATATGGCCACTACATAAAATCCCATATTTTTTGGTCAAAAACACCAAAATCAACCCCCTAATTGAAATTGGTGCTAGTAGTAGCACCTTTTCTTTTCTCGGGGTTAAAATTACAACATTTTTCAGTTGTGACCTTAACAAACTCATAATGTCACCAACGAAAACCTTAAAATAAAACCCTAAAACGAAAAGTAGGGCTAACAACAACACCCTTTTATTTACCCTTTTTATTTTCGTGGTTAAATTTAAAAAAAAATAGAATCACTACCTTAATAACCTTGTATGGTTGCCAACAAAAACCTTAAAAAATAAACCTCCCAATCAAAAAGTGGCATGAACTAAAAGGTAGAATAGTTGAAGGTAGAGCGAGAGATGTTTAATGATTAGAGACTAAGCCCCTAGTTAATTGGATCTTAACGAGAGAGATGGATTCCTCGGTAGAACTAGATTAAAATAATGAGAATTCCTACTAAATCCAGACTCTCAAGATCAACCCCCATTTTTTCTTGGCTAAAATTGCAACTAATTTGAAACTAGAGTCTTAACTACTTGTACCCAATAAAAATACTTCAATCAACCCTCACCATTGAAAATCATAAACAATAGAATATTTTTTTAAGTTTTAAAATATTCTATTTTCAAATTTGTTTCCAAAGATTTTTCTAATTTATGGTTTAAAAATGATCTTTTAATTATCTTTTCTTTTTCTTTTATATTTATTTTAAAATTTTGTATTTTTTTCTTCTTTTGTTTTTATTAAATATGTTTTTTTAATGGTATTTGTTTTCCATTTTCTCATTTTTCAGTGTTTTATAATTTTAATTTTATTATCAAAATTAAAGTTTAAAAAAATACAATTTTTAATTCAACATGTCAAATTAATTATTAATCTAATACCAATGCATGACTTCTAAATATCAAATTTAAATTCAAGGGATATTAAAAAATATCTTAATTTCACTAGATATTGATAAATAACACCAAAATCATTTTATTAAACTCTTCTCTCAATACATAGTTTTAATAAAAGAAATCCAATACATTTTTCCAATAAAAGAAACCCTATTTTTACTAAATATCCTTTTTTATACCCCAAACTCATCAATATCCACTTCCCAATACCTACAATATATTAACTCTATTTTTCACAGTTTACACCCCAAACCTGTAGATACTCACATCTCAATGAACATACCCCAAACTCATCAATATTCAAATCCTCAATACCTATAATATATTGATTCTATTTTTCACAATTTACACCCTAAACCTCTCAATACCCACATCCCAATGAACAGTATAACATAACATATTGTTAAACAAAATAAAATATTGTTAAGCCACCCATAAAAACTTACCTTACCTTTACCTTTGATTTTGGTGAGTGTCATCCAATTTATTTGAATTCATTGATTGAATATGTGCGAGAGAGGGCCACGAACCAGTTAACTCTTCGATCAAAACACGCTCTCTTAAAGCTAGGGTCTTCAACCTGAAAGTGATCGGACAAAACTCAACCAGGGAACAAGTGTGACCTTCTTGATAAATCGAGATGGGGCTTCTTTGCTCAACGAAAGTTTTTGGTTGGATGAGCCCACCACTGTTTTGAAGGATAGGGCGGAGGCGTTGGAAGAGCGCTCTCCACCCATGGTTACCGCCATGAACAGCCGAGATTTTAAGGGTAATATCCAATTCTCTATTACTTCCTTCCTTACATATAACATGGTGAATATAAATTCCAATAAAACTATAAAAGTTAAAAAAAAAAAAATGAGCAATTATTTAAATTACGATATTGAATAATTCTATGTTCCTTGCAATCGAAAACAACACGGCATGACAGACAAATTCTTTTTTTCTCACATAGAAATCATGGGCGCTTCCATATAGTGAGAGGAACACAAAGCCTTCTTCACAAACTGAAACAATAACCATATTATTTTAAATGTCAAATCTCCAAAGTAATAAATTAAAAAATTGGGAGGACCAACTGTAATTTGTTCGAATGATATAAATTCGTTTCCATGATCTTAAAATGAGCACGATTCAATGCTTTTTATTAACTGAAATCCATCGCGAAAATTAACAAAGGTAAAATAAACATATCTCTGTTATAACCTGAGAAGCACTGAATTTAATTTGTGACTTCGTATATCGACCCTTGTCAAGAACGTATCAGCAACAAACATGACTTTATTATAAAGAAGAACATCTCTCAGGGGCATCATATATGGGCAATTGCCAATCATTGTATAATTGATATTCTCTCATTGATTAATCTGTGAAATATACATCAAAATAAGACTGGCCAAGACATCAAAATAAGACTGGAATTCTCATCTTCACCGAGAAGAAATCTGGCTGTTCCACAGGTATCTGACTTTCTAACTTTCCAAAGCATCCGCTCTTACTGCTTCAATCACGCTTTCTCTGTATAATCTTTTATGAGGACGAATGTCCAGGCCTGAAAGAGTCAGATAGTTCCCTTCCTTAATTAGCTTTGCTATGGGAAACCTGGATTTCCACAAAAGATTAGCCCTAACACTTGTCTGACGTCTTTCTTTGATCTCAAATATTGAAAATCGTAAATCATTTTTCTTCCACATATGATATATGACGAGCTTCCCATTCACTGACAAGAAGTGAGATCTGTATGCATTTTTGTGAAAACGTTTGCCAATCCCTTTTATGAGAAGCCAAACATCCTCATCTGGGTCATAAGCCCGGATGCTTCGCACAAGTATCCGATGTTCGTCATACTCAGAGTAACAATACTCAGAGTAACAAGTGATCAACAAGTTTTGCACAACAGCTGCCCTAACGCAATTCCACCAGCCTTGGATCAATCTGTCTGAAACAGAAGTCCAAGAAGAGGACAGCACGTCAAATGCTATTGCGCTAGGAGATCCCCGTAGGATTATTTTCTTTCCCAGAACAGCAGATGTGCGTAGTGAGTAAAGACCATTGTCAAGAGCATGGATTAGGGCCTCAGAGCTGGGAATTTGTGTCCACGTCTTGGTAGAAGGATCGTACACTTCACCCCATCGATCGACGTGTATATGACACCCTCCTCCAAACACATAAACTTTTCCATCGACAGAGGCCGCAAGAGCTGCTGTCCTGGGCAGTATGCCTTCATTCGTTTCAGACCATTCATGCAAGACTGGTTCAAACGCGTGAACCAAGTTGTGGACATATTGGCCTCTTTGACCACCTATAAGATACAGATTACAATCCAAGACTGCACTAGCATTGTCCACCAGGCTGTTCAACGGAGGATTGGGCAGAAGCGCATAATTTTTCTCTTTTATGTCGAGAGCATATAAGAATTGGTTCACAAAGTACTTTGGGTCTGAAAACCTTGCATACACCCAATAACATGAAGGATGGCCCAGCGTGCCTACAAAATGATCTATCGTGACCATTACTGGTTTGGAAGTGGAAGTGAAGCGAGATAGAATCGATGCAGGTCTGTTGAGAAAGGATGCAAGATTCTTAAGTACAGCTCGTTTCTGATACCGCTCGCTACTCGCATCTGAAAGAAGATCATTATTATCATCATCATCACTGCTGGTTCTAATTCCGCTTGCCATGATACACCTGATTCTGACTCTTAGGGTAGGCTCCAAAGAACAATCACATACAGCTCTGTGTACCACCGTCTGCAGCGAAGAATAGAATATGATATGATTTGTAACAAATTGCCTCCCGCTCTCAGCTATTTTATGGACAAACGATCCGTTGAAAACGGTTTAAGATTTAAAATACAATCGTGTAACGTTCTTGTAGCGGTTTTTTTTTCCGCTTACCACAAACAAGAAAGCCCTACTGCAAACGTCCGTACAAATCATCTAGGTCTATTTATTGATTGATTCAACTGCATTCGTATTACGTAATTAATAGCCAGAGAAGATTGATAACCAGAGAAATATTTGTAGGACCGATATCTACAAGTGATTGATCCACTTAACCTAAATTAATAAGCAAAGTTGAAATCTCTCCACCATCGCCACCCCCATTGATTTTTGGGGGGCCGGAATTAGTTGGAAATTCGCTCCAAATTAAATGACGTACTTGCCCTTTTCATACTTCTTTCTTTTGTAAATTTTTTTTTTAATTATTTTTTATTAGTAATAATAATTTATATTATAAAATAATAAAGCAGAAATATTAAATTAATGTGTAAAATTTGTTTATTTATAAAATAATTTTTTTTATAAAAGAAATTAATATATTTTAAATTATTTTTTATTAATAATGATAATTTAGATCATAAAATTATAAAATAAAAATATTAAGTTAATGTGTAAAATTTGTTTATTTATAAAATATTTTTTTTATAAAAAAATTAATATATATATATATATATGGTAATAAGAATTATAAAAAATTACATTTGGGCCTGTAATATTGATTTTTTTTACAAATTCAAAACATGTAAGTCACTCAAATATTTATGTTGAGTTGACTACTTTTGCTTTTCTTACATAATATAATGTCTCATCACATGTTCTTCATCAACATTTCTTACTATTTATAATGTGGTCATAGGAATTCTTGGCTATTTATATTTTTTTTATCTTTTTGTTTCCACTACTAAGTAATGAAAACTTAATTTGAATTGACAAAATATATATATATTTTTATGCATAAAAAAATTATTTTGGAAAAACTCTTCTTTTATGTTCAAATAATTATGGAGTTGATGTAATCTCATTTTCTCATTAAGTTTTTGCTACTTCTCTAGTATCATTTTTTTACCAAGTGTTGAATGGTCAATGGTTCATTTGTAAATCTTTTTCTTCAATTTCCCTATTTTAATCCATTTTATAAGCATCATCACTTCACACATAACTCATATAATGGTCATCTCCTCATATCACTTTATTGATATTTTCACCCCACTAAGCAAGATCAAATCTCAATTCATCATTTCTAGGGTAGAGTGAATTATCTTTTATTACTCACACCAATAGTGAGAATGATCCTTCAATAGTCATGTGACCCCGTGGACTACTAAAACAACACAGGGGATGCATATGTACCTAGCTCAAGCTTGTGCCCAATCCTGGCCTTACTAAAGGTTTCATTGAGCACATGAGATCCAACTCATGAATGAGGAGCATTCAAATGAGATTTAGTTCACTATTGAGCTCCATTTCTCCCTATAAAAAGAAGTGCTTTAAGGATAAATTCATAGTAGATTTATTCTATGGGAATGAGACTAGAGATTTAGGAAACAAACATTCCTACCCTCTCATTTCTAGCTTACTTTCCCTCTTGTTTGTTTGTTTTCCCTTCAAAGTAGCCATCCACAAGGGGACATGTTGCCATCCACAAGGGGACATGTTGCCCACATACACCAAAGATTGAGATTAATCATACAAGGAAATTAAATGATCCTCCCAAGAATATCTTTGGAGCCCACTTACTTTAGTGTGTTCCCCTCAAGTAATATATTGCATAGTTTATATTTCCTTCCATTGAAATAAAATTATCAAGAATGGCTTCTTCCCCACAAAACTTGTTGTTAGAATTTTATTTTAGCATTGAATCCATGGTTTAATGCGTTTATTTCTTTCATTTATGCCAAACTTAAGTATCTCTATCACACCTTCACTTGATTTCTTTAGTGGATTTGATCACCATCTATTCATCTATTGAGAGAAATTAGAAGGCCTAGTCATTGATTTCAAACTTATAGAAGATCACTAAATTCTTAGTAAATGTGATTTTCTTTGCAAAAACATCATGCAAAACTCTTACATCAAATGTGTACATTGTGACTTACTGAAACACACTTATCAAACAAATGTTGCACCACTTGATCACAAATTTCAACTTAAGCATTTTTTCTTAGAGTACTTTTTTTTCTATATAACACCATTGACCTATCACCTTGTAGCTTAGAGAGATTTAAATAGATAAGGATTGTAGTGAAACCCTAATCTCCTAGGAATTCCCTTAGACTTTGTCGCCTCCCCCTTTGGTAAGAAGGGTTCCTACTATTTCCATCTCTCCAAAAAGGTGTGTTGGATCTCCTTCAAATCCTAATTTAAGTTCATTCTCATTCAACTCATCTTTGGCAGGCTCATCCTCTACTAGCTTGTTAACATCAATCACTAATCTATATAGCTCATTATCCATCCATCCATCCATGTTGATTATATCGAAGGTCAACCTCACCCACCACATATGGCTAGCCTTAATCTCCCAAATTTAGCAAAGCTCATCACCTATCTAGCATGATCTCGTTTGACCACCCATGCCAACCAAGTTACCTTCTAACATTCTCAAGTACAAGGGTTGTTGTAAAAATGATCCATCCAACCATGTCATGACCTTTCCCCTATGGTACTCCTTCATCAACATCATGAATGATTTTGTACCACTTAGGTTGTTCTAGCGAACACTCATTATAATTTCTACCAAGTGGTACAATGAAGTGGAAATGGGTACTCATAACACCTTTATGTCAACATCCAAGGATTTCTTAACTTTCTTTCAATTACAAGTCTGTCAAGATATTGTGGTCAAATTTCTCACCATTTGTTGTCAAACCACCACCACCACCCACATTACGAATCACATCCATAAGTGGCATAGACAACAAAGTTCATGTAAGATGAAGCTCAAAGGCCACCTCCCCTTAAATTGGCTTTTAAATTCTCTCCTCCCCACTATAGCTAAATATGTGGCCAATACCATGCCTCAATGGAAAGATGAGGCCATCTTAAAGGCACATCATTTTGACCTGAGTTATGCCCAATCAAACTATTTATACTTAGTTATTTTGGATACCCCTCAACATCAAATTTTTGAACAACCTATGTTGGGGGCATCACATGCTATTGATAATGTTATTGGGTCCCTTAACTATGCCACCAACCAATTTGGTAAGATGAACTTCCCCAGTACTAGACATTATGATAACCACTAAAACAAAGATAGCACTTTATACAACCAACCCTTATATGGGAATTACCATATGACTTCTACCAGCCCCAATATTATTTATGGTGGTGTCAATATGTCCTACTTAAGAACTCTTTCCTCCTAACATGTGCAAAACCCCTCTTGTAGTGGTCCACCCTCTAATAATGACACATCCGCGTCTTATGGTTGCAACACTTCTTATGATGATCCCTTATTACCCCTTCCCTATTCCTCTTCTAAGACCCTTGGAAACACAACCCCCCTTACCTCCTAATACCGACCTTGTCCAACCTTCTTCATAGTAATAGGGATAAGCTTTTCCACATCAAAACATGACCAACCCCCAAACTCACAAAACAAGGAGAAGAAGAACAAGAACAAAAACAAACTCAAGAGCTGGGAGGCAATCCACCCAATCAAGCCAGTAACAATGGGAGAAACCCTATAAATTCGTTTCCATGATCTTAAAATCAGCACGATCCAGTGTTTTTTATCAACTGAAATCCAACGTGAAAATTAGAAAAGGTAAAATAAGCATATCTCTTTTATAACATATGAGAAGCACTGGGTTTAATTTGTGACTTCGTATATCGAACCTGTTCAAAAACGTATCAGCAACAAACATGATGTCAATAATTGTATGACTAATATTCTCATTGATTAATATATTCGCACGTTCTGTCGAAATATACATCAATCCAGTGGCCAAGACATCAAAATAAGACTGGAATTCACCCAGAAGAAATATGGCTGTTCCACATGTATATGGTTTTCTGACTTTTCAAACCATCCCCGCTCTTACTGCTTCAAGCACGCTTTGCATGTATATGCCTTTGTGAGGACGTCCATAAGTAGAAATGTTCAGGCTTGAAAGAGTGAGATAGCTCCCTCGCTTAATTAGCTTTGCTGTGGGAAACCTGGATTTCCACAAAAGATTGGCCCTAACACTTGCCCGACGTCTTTCTTTGATCTCAAATATTGAAAATCTTAAATCTTTTTCCTTCACAAGAGTATAATGTGACTCTAGTTTGTGGGCATGTCCATTAAGGTACCAAGGTCTACCAGGGCATGATGCGAATTGCTTTGCAAAAGGGCATTCTAGAAATAGATGATTGGTCATTTCCTCCATAGCTAGGCATAAAGGATATCTGGAAGGGCCCATCCGCCTCTTTTATGAAGACTCTCTAACATTAGGATATTTTTTTGCACGATTAGCCAATAGAAGAAGTGAATTTTTAAGAGGTAATCCCCTTTCCAAAATTGCTTCCAAAAGATAGACATTGTAGGAAGCGATTGGGTTGCAAAGATAACTTATGTAAGTTTTTTTTGTTTTCCCTCATTCCATACTATCCCGGATGATTCCCTACTATAGTAAGTTAAAAAGGCTGAATAGGGTCTCTTTTAATTCCTTTGAGGGCTATAGATTTTTCTATCTCAACCATTTCCCATCCTCTTTCTAGTTCTAGTGTGAGAGGTCATATAGGGCATAGACACCTTGAGTGTTTAACCACATTTCAAGCTCTGCAAGGTCATTTCAAGCTTTGCAAGGTCATTTTGACACAGATGATTGTCCAAGGATCTTTTCATCCAAGATATGAATAGATTTTCCATTTGCAAGGATCCAAGATAGACTCGATTAAAAGCTGATGCTTTGAATAATCACCATATTGGGGATCCTTTTACATCAGGCATATTAACCTTCAAGCACCAAATTTGATTACAACATAGGTTTTTTTTTAATGTATTACTTCCTTTCACACTTCCATTTTTTGGATACCAAGCACCACAAAGTTTTGGCACCAAGAGCTTGGTTCATGAGGGGCAAGTCTTGAATGTCCAGTCCTGTCAAATGGGACCCAAACAATTTTCCAATTAACCCAATGATATTTGGTTTTTTGTTGTTTTTCCTCCTTGCCATAAGAATCCTCTTATATCTCTACTTATTTTTATAGGTATGGAGGAGATAACTTGTTTGATTAGAATTGCTCTGTCAAATGAATTGAGCCACTAAGACCCTCGTTGGATCATATTTTTCTTAATATTTTGTAGAATAGGTGGGTAATTCATAGTAGATTCATGTGTTTGGGCAATTAAAAAACTCTAGATATTTGAAGGCCTTCCATTGAGAGTCCAATGAGAATTACAAAACCTGAACTATATTGTGCAATGCTCTTAGAGAAGTATTCCATTCATAAATGTTGTTTTTTCTGATTGTTCACAAATTCACCTCATGCATCAAGTTAATTGTTTATAATATCCTTAAATTTCTAATGTATTACCACTAACTCTCCTTCTATCAATCAAGTAACATCAACGAAATGAGAATGTTTGATGGATTTCACTCCACAAACAATCTAGAATCCAAGAAAATGCTCTTTCTAGCATTATCAAGATTTCATCCCCATGACTTTGACATCAAAATATAAAGTATTGGACAGAATAGGAGCTATCCAAGGCCAAACAATGCATTCTTTAACCCATTGAATCAATTTTGGGGAGAATCCAAATTTCTTAAGAGAAATAAACATGAAATTATTTTAAACTCTACCAAAAGCATTAGCCATATTGATTTTAATTACCATACCATTTTCTTGTGTTGATGGACTTGAGTGAATATCCTCTTGTACCAAAATGATTGTTTCCATGGTTTGTTTTTCTTTGACAAAACCCTCCTTCACTTTTAGACATTAAGGTAGACAACAAACTTTTGAGTTGGTTTGCTATATTTTTTATTAGAATTTTGTAGTTTGCTATATTTTTTATTAAAATTTTGTAGGAGGATTTACATAGAGAGATAGGCTAAAATCCAACGAAAGGTTTTGGAATTCCATTCTTTGGCCTAATATGAGAGCCAAAAAGGAGGAGCTAATCCCACCCTGTATCCAAGCCATGTTATTGGAATCATTGAGCATTTGATAGAGATCAATTTTCAATGTCTTTCATTATGTCGTGTAGAAATGGATTGTAAAGTTGTCAAGGACTGGGGATTTATGTAAATCTAGACCCCATATAGCTTGAATTAATTCCTCCTCAATGATTTCCAAAGTTATCTATTCATATTCTTTTCCATGATGAGAGGAGGGATGAAAACTTAAATCACAATATTCCAAGAATAGTCTAGAGGCATTGGACCTTCCTTGTATAACTCTTAGAAATGATCATGTGCTACTTGTAAAAAGTCCTCAAATTTGGATACCTTTTGTCTATCACTTTTAGACATCTCTCAAGTACATTATTTCTAATTTGTTGATCCTTATATTGCTTATAGAAGAAGATGATGTTTTTATGTGGCATATTTTAACCAAAAACTAGTCTAGATTTGAGCCACCATTGTTCTTCCTCATTCTTGCATGATTTATGGATTTGTTTAACAAAAATTCATTCATGGACTATTATTTCATCTATGATTGTTTATTATTTCATCTATGATTGTTAGGGTGTCTATGGAGGATTGAAGATCATTGATTTGTACTTAATTTTTTTTCTCTTCTTCACTAGGAACACAAAGGACTACTTATCCCAATACTTGAGTTTTCCCTTAAAATATTTTATTTTTCACTCCCATATGTAGGAGGGAGATCGTTGCACCTATGATAAGCCAAGCTTGTTGAATGATCTCCCAGACCTACTAGTGTTGTGATGATACCTACTAGTTTTGTGATGATAGACGATTCAATTTGAAGGGCATAAGTGCATAATATTCCTCTTCCACTTGGAGGGATAGTGATATTGGTTTATGATTTGAAGATGTCGATGAAATGATGCCGGATTGGATTTTCACATTATCAATACAGAAGGATCTATGCATTAGAAATTGATCTAAAATCTCTTGGTCCCTAACCCTAACATTTTCTTGCTTTAAGTGTACTTCCCATTTTGATTTGGAGTCGTATAGATCTCGGTTTGCCATAAATTCATAAAAAATATCATGAGATGGATCACAAAAAAATATTCCTCCTTGCTTTTTAGTATGGGACATGACTAAGTTCAGGTCACCTACCACATTTTGTTGCAAATAGGCATTGAATCCCCAAAAACTGGAAGGGAGCTCCAACATTCTTATTTCTTCCAATGACGCACCAATGCAAATATGTTGAAAACCTAAACCTACCCTATTTCCTGGTTTACAAAAGAAGGTATAAAGCCAATGTTGCATGCATTAATGATGTAGGAGTTGTAATATAAATGTATCCCATATGATACAAATTCCCCTTGACTCTCCTTGAGCTCAAAATACTCTTCTATGATTGTGCTTCCACATTGGTTTGCCAAATTCTTGGAGTCCTCCCTCTCAATAATTTGGTTTCTTGGAGAAGAGTGATCTTTGGTCTATTTGAATGAATCAAGTTCCACACTAATACTTGCTTCCTTGTAGTACCCAATCTCTTATAGTTCTAGGAGAGGAACTTCATTATATTATTTTAGGGATTTAATTGTCGCTACCAAAGGCATTCAACAAAGTTACTTATGATCCTAACCTCTCCTTATTCGTTTTCAATCTTGTTTTTATAAGAACATCCTTCATATTCATCTTCATCTTCATTTTGTGGGGATATCTATTTTTCTAATGATCACTCTAGTGTCATAATTCAGATGGATAGGAGATTTTGCACATGGGGTGGAGTGTTACAAGGACTTGAGGTAATCCTACGGAGATGATTAAAAGTTCAAGAGGATTAAAACTTTCTTGATATTTAGGGGGATGGGTGGAGGTCATTTCACTAAAGGTCAAAAGGATTATGGGGGAAGATCTAATCCTCATAGTCTATCCCAGAGAGAACAATGAAATGGTTGGAGGCTTATGGAGGGGATTTGGCTTTGGATTTTTTGTCGGCTTTATTCTACTTAGATTGATTTTGGCCATGTGATTCATTAACCAATTTCCATGTTTCTCTTATTGATGGATTTGATGGAGGGGATAATTATTTTTGCTCTTGCCATCTTTGGCAAAATGGGCACATTCCCCGTAGGTATTACACTTAAAAGGAAGTTGTGCATAGTCTAATAGTTGTAGTTGAGACCAATGATCCAAGGGGTTTATGGCTTCATGGAGGAATTTTTCAAGATCAATCTTAACACACATTAAAGCACATGTGAATGTTCCATATTTAGTCTTATATTTACCAATGTATTTTCCCAAGGCATTACTTATTGGTTCTATGTATTTTCCACTCCACTAATGCAAGTGATGGTGAGGAAGTTGTACTAATATAGGAACAAATGAAACATAGTCACTAAGATCTATGATCAAAATGAGAACTATAACCCTAAAACCTCAATTTTTTTGGTAAAAACACCAAAATAGACCCCTCAATTGAAAGTTGTGTTATTGGTAGTACCTTTTCTTTTCTCGAGGTTAAAATTGCAACATTTTTCAAATGTGACCTTAACAACCTCATAATGTCACCAACACAAACTTAAAATAAAACCTTAAATCTAAAAATGAGACTAACAACAACACCCTTTTTATTTTTGGGGTTAAAATTACAAAATTTTAAAATGAATTAACCTTGTATAGTTGAAAACAAAAACCTTAAAACTTAAACCTCACAATAAAATAAAATAAAATAAAATAAAGTGGTACTCTAAAAAAACCCTATTTTGTAGTGACTAAAATTGCAACTGACCTTCTTGATAAATCGAGATGTGGCTTCTTTTCTGGTTGGATGTGCCCACCAGTGATTTGAACGATATTGCGGAGGAGTTGGAAGCGCGCCCTCCACCCGTGATTACCGCCATGAAGAGCCCAGATTCCGAGATTAGGGTTTCGGTCAAAAGAGGAGTGCCAACGGTGATACGAGAGAGAATTCAGGCACGCTTGGTAAATGTTACGAATGATCTACTGGTATATGTTACGAATGTTAGGTTCTTCGACGAATTGGACCTGGTGAGAAAATGAGGTTTTAAGGGTAATATAGAATTTTCTATTACTTACTTTTTACTATGTAGAAAGGTGTACATTTATTAGTAATGTGTACAATTAATCATTTTTTAATTTAAAATTTTAATTTGATGGTTAACAATTAAAGATGCTAGCATATGTTGGATCTTCCCAAATCAATTAATGTGATTTATTCTTTATAACTTTCTTGTATTTTTTAATGCATCCATTAACCTGTTTACTTTTTAACATTTACCTAATCATATTAAGAAATTATTGTAACACTATACTATTGCCACAAGCGTTTCATTTTCTGGCTTTCCTCACATGTCCTAGTGTTTCATTTTCTAGCTTTTCATTTTATATAGATGCATGTAGACAGAATGGAAGATGGCGGCTACCACTGCATCTCCATTGCTCTCGTTTAACTTAATGCAAGAATTGTCATTGTTTGAATCTTTGCGATCACTCACGTTCTTATTGTTCATGTTTTGCTCAGTTATAATCTTTGTCACGGTAATTCTAACAAGTTCATTTTTAGTCAGTGTTTTGTGGTTGGTTATGTTTTTCTAAAAGTATGAATTTATAGACAAACCTTAAACCCAGTATGTGTTTCTCACTCTTACTTGCAAATGTAACCGGGTATGTATTTTTAACCCTTGCAAATGTACGAGATAGAGGAGAATACTGTCCGAATCCAAAATTCAGGTCCCTACTACTTTCGGTTCCTTATAATTTCTCTTATTTTTTTAACAGTGTTTGAATCGATTTTCCTAATCGGTCCATTGATTGTTACTCTGAATTTGAATTAGAATTTGGGTTACGTAAATGTGTTTAGAATAATTCCTGAAATCAGATTCGAAACTGCCTATATGTAGGTAGCATTTGGGTGATATTCAATGTTTCATCTTACAGGAGATGGATAAATTGTTATCTTCATTTTTTTAATGGTAACTTTTTAGAATTAGTTTTATACAGATGTTTCATTAATTCTTATGCTAAATAAGAAAGGGCCAAATAGATTAACAATGCAGAGGGCAGTGGGTGGATCCGCTGCATCAATATACAGGTACTTCCACTTCGTTTTCTTTCGTTTTCTTTAATGGTAGAATATTTCCCTAATTTGGGGGTTACACTTAAATCCCACTAAGAACTGAGTAGTCTCTACCATCCACTTGGCGTGTATCACTTTTTTTCTGTATTTGTCTGTATAGTTTCTTATCTCTTCTTTGTATATGTTTTATTTTTTTTATCACGGAACAACTATTTATGTATAGATGTTTTAGGTTATTTCAGTCTATAATTTACTTAATAATCTTCAGCCTTTTGTTGTAAGTCATTAACTTAACCTCCTCTTCTCCTCTTCCACTTCTTTGTTCCTACAACACTTACTTTCAGGTAACAAACATTAAGGCACTTTTGAAAAAAAAAATTATCTGGTTTCATTTCCATACATAATTTAAAAATTGATTTTGTAATTCTGGTTTGAAACAGAATTATATTTACACAAAAAAGGATTTTTTTACTGGGTCGAGAATTTTACCACCCTATATCTCTCTGCGTTCTCCAACTGAGAGTTAGAGGCTGTGCTAGTATATAACATGGTAAATATAAAAGCATATTGAATTCTCTATTACTTCCTTACATAAAACGTGGTGAATATAAATTCCAATAAAACTAAAGGATTAAAAAAAACTTTAAATAGTATATAAGATGGTGAATATAAAAGCATATTGAATTCTCTATTACTTCTTTACATATAACGTGGTGAATATAAATTTCAATAAAACTATAGGATTAAAAAAAAACTTTAAACAATAAATTTTTAGCAAGTAAATTGAGCAACTATTTAAATTTCGATATTGAATAATTCTCTGTTCTTTGCAATTGAAAACAACACGGCATGACATACATTTCCTCAAATTATTTTTTCTCACATAGAAATCATGGGCGCTTCCCTGTAATGAGAGAGGAACACAAAGCCTTCACAAACTAAAACAATAACCTAAATGTCAAATCAAGTAATAAATGAAGAGACTCGGAGGACCAACTGCAATTTGTTCGAATGATATAAATTCGTTTCCATGATCTTAAAATGAGCACGGTTCAGTGCTTTTTATTAAGTGAAATCCAACGTGAAAATTAGCAAACGTGAAATAAACATATCTCTGTTATAACATGAGAAGCACTGTATTTAGTTTGTGACTTCGTATATCAACCCTTATCAAGAACGTATCAGCAACAAACATGATTTTATTATAAAGAAGAACATCTCTTAGGGGCATCATATATGGGCAATTGCCAATCATTGTATAACTAATATTCTCTCATTGATTAATATGCGAAATATACATCAAAATAAGACTGGCCAAGACATCAAAATAAGACTGGAATTCTCATCTTCACCGAGAAGAAATCTGGCTGTTCAACATGTATCTGACTTTCTAACTTTCCCAACCATCCGCTCTTACTGCTTCAATCACGCTTTCTCTGTAAATGCTTTTATGAGGACGAATGTTCAGGCCCGAAAGAGTCGGAGAGTTCCCTTGCTTAATTAGCTTTGCTATGGGAAACCTGCATTTCCACAAAAGATTGGCCCTAACACTTGTCCGACGTCTTTCTTTGATCTCAAATATTGAAAACCTTAAATCATTTTTCTTCCACATATGATATATGACAAGCTTCCCATTCACTGTCAAGAAGTGAGATCTGTATGCATTTTTGTGCAAACTCCTGCCAATCCCTTCTATCAAAAGCCAAACATCCTCATCTGGGTCATAAGCCCGGATGCTTCGCACAAGTATCTGATGTTGGCCATACTCAAAGTAACAAGTGATCAACAAGTTTTGCACAACAGCTGCCCTAACGCAATTCCACCAACCTCGGATCAATTTGTCTGAAACAGAAGTCCAAGAAGAGGACAGTACGTCGAATGCTATTGCGTTAGGAGATCCCCGTAGGATTATTTTCTTTCCCAGAACAGCAGATGTGCGTAGTGAGTAAAGACCATTGTCAAGAGCATGGATTAGGGCCTCAGAGCTGGGAATCGGTGTCCACGTTTTGTTAGAAGGATCGTACACTTCACCCCATCGATCGATTCGTATATCACACCCTCCAAACACATAAACTTTTCCATCGACAGAGGCCGCAAGAGCCGCTCTCCTGGGCAGCATGCCGTCATTCGCATCAGACCAGTCATGCAAGACTGGTTCAAACACGTGAACCAAGTTGTGGACATATGAGCCTCTTTGACCACCTATAACATACAGATTGTGATCCAAGACTGCACTAGCATTGTCCACCAGAGTGTTCATGGGAGGATTGGGCAGAAGCGCATATTTTTTCTCTTTTATGTCGAGAGCATAGAAGAATTGGTTCACAAAGTTGTTTGGGTCTGAAAACCTTGCATACACCCAATAACATGAAGGATGGCCCAGCATGCCTACAAAATGATCCAGCGTGACCATTTCTGGTCTGGAAGTCAAGCGAGATAGAATCGATGCAAGATTGGATGCAAGATTCTTAAGTACAGCTCCTTTCTGATACCGATCGCTACTCGCATCTGAAAGAAGATCATT
>JZKD02S0467380.1:0-17316 GCA_000966675.3 Picea glauca
CCTAGTTCCTTGCCCACTCTGTGGACGCTCAGTCCCCCATCACTCTTTCATCGTGGATGGTCTGCACTGGTGGTATTTATATTTTATTAATTGACCTGCATACATACAAGTACATAAACAGGCTCCTGGCCTTCAACAGTTAGGCTCCCTGGCCTAACAAAACTCATAAGCCTACAGCTTATTCAAAACTTGGCTGACCAGCCTATAGAACATATTTACAATTCTTTGCATATAACATGATCTGCAACGGGGCTCGGCCTTGGGGACACTACAATATCGTTTCTAAAATAATATGGATCATTGGAAAGTGAAGGAAAGGCAAGGCATGGCATGACATGTCATGGAAAGGCGTGATAAGGCATGGCATGGAAAGGAAAGGAAAGGTAAGGAAATACAATGTAAGGGAAGGCCGGGAAAGAAAAAGGAAAGCAAAGGCTAGGCACCCAAGGGAAAGGAAAGGAAAAGTTTGGCATTAATGGCATACTTTGTTTTTTATGCCCTATCCAGTTAGCATCTTGCACATTCATCCATGGAGTTGGCTATCTTGGAATTCACACATGTGGAGTGGTTGCATGCATGCACATTCTTGATGGGAACATTCCACATGGATAGTTAGCATTTGAATTGGCTTGATGCCTATTTTTGGTGGTGTCCCCTTCATGAGAATTATTTGGTGCATACTACTACTATTTTTGGATGAGGATGAATTTCTTTGGAGAGGCTAATATCCACATATTGTATCATGCTCAACCATGGATTAAGGATAAATCTAAGTAATTAATTATTATAATATTTATTTGACTTGTCATGAATTTAGTTATCAAATAATAATATTTTATTATATAATAGAAGAGACTCACTCTATAAAAAAGAGTTTTCTTTGTCCATTGTAAAGGCTAGAGAATTTGGGAATTTGTGAGCTCTCCTCTTGGGATACATTGTAGAACATTCTAGAAAGATTAATGGAGAATTTGAGGTATATTTTCATTTGATGAGAGGATTTATTGTGCACTCATATTTTATGTCTTGATTTTGTATTAAGAAACCCTTGTAACACATTGTCATTGTCATTATAATGAGCCATGTTTCATTTTGAATAGATTAATGTGAGGTTTAAACTCTCTTATTTATATTGTGATTATGTTAGCTTACATGATTGTTACTATTGGCTCCACGAGTATTAACTAGGATGGGTCTTCAGTCCTTTGTCAAATTTAGGTAATAAGAACCATTAATTGTGCATGGATTTAGCGCTTAGCAATATTTTCCACCATAAACGATTCGTTAACGTGTAGCCCAAGTATTTATGATAACTTTAGAAAAAAAAACTATACTTATTTACATAGACTTCATTAACACTTTAAAATGTAATTAATCAAAATAACTAAATTCATACACATACAATGAAAAAAACAATGAGATTCATAGAAAATGTGCCATGATATATATATATATATATATATATATATATATTCAACATCATCTAAATTGTATTTTTTTACAAATGGCACCTACTTCCCAATATACAAAATGGCAGCAAGTACCGTAACATAAAAAACAACCATATGGTGGCCTAGTAATCCAAAAAGGATCCAGAGAAGGCTAAGAATAACTCAGAACTCACAGAGCCAACTCAAAACACTCGGAATTTCTCCAATAGATAGAGAAACGAAAAAAATTCAAAGTTCCCAAAACTCAGTGAAAACGATATTCACGGTCAAAGTTATGGTAANGGATCATGTTGGTATCAGAGTAGTCATCTTTGAATTGAATTGTTGAGTGTGAATGCTTACTAGGCCCAAGCATAAGCAGGGTGAAGGAACTCTTAAGACTTTCAATCCTGAAGTTGGTTGTGTATCTAGAAGGAAGAAAATGGTAGAAGATGACAAGTGTGATGAAGAGGAGAAAAAAATCCACATCGTCTTTTATCTCATGTCATAAATGGTCGAGTGAATGTATGGAGATTACAAGAAGAGGATCAAGAAGAAAGGGAAGAAAAAGGAAGCACGTGCAGATGATGATTCTTCAGTAAACCAAGGGAATGGAGGAGAACCTCCTAAGCCTCTGTCTTCACCTTCGAGTTCTAGTTCCTCTTCCTCTGAGCATTCTCAACACTCTCATCATTATATCTATAAAGCCTCTTTTAAGAAACCATTATTAAAGCTTCATGTAGAATTTGATTTACCTATGTTTAATGGAGATGTTAATCCTAAAAAGCTACATAATTGGATCTGATAGGTTGAAGTGTATTTTCATGTCCATCATATTGATGAAGAGGAAGTTAAATTGAAAGTGGCTTATATTCAGTCAGAAGGCACCGCTATCATATGGTGGGAGAGAAAGATTTAGGATAGAAGTAAGTGTAGTAATCTTCTTTCCTCATGGTCGGAATTTAAATCAACGATAAGAAAACAATTTTATCCATTAGGGTATTTACATAAAGCAATGATGGAATGACAAACTTTAAGGAAAAGTAAAGGTCAAACTGTACAAAGTTTCACAGAAGAATTTAGGAAGAAATCTCTTGCATTGAATATTCCTTTGGATTCTTATGAAACTTTAATGAAGTATATTGGCGCACTTCACAATTATATTCGTCATACTTTAATGTTGTTTAACCAAACTCATATTGACGAAGTTTGTGTGCTATCTAGTCACCTTGAGAACAAGGGGAAACATGTTCAAGAAGATCCCACAAAGAAACCTTCCAATTTCCCACAAAATAATTTTAAGAAGTTTAACAGGAAGGACAAGAAGATTGCTACAGTTACAAGAGAAGGAGGAAAACCATATTGCACTCATTGCAAGAAGAGCGTTCATGATGAAGAACACTGTTGGAAACTTCATCTAGAAAAGAAACCGAAACAATTTAGTGGAAAGAGAAACACAACGATCATTTATACAGTACAACAAGATATTGGTTCTGATTCAGGAGATGAAGGAAAGATCACAGTGGTTGGAGTACAAGGTAAATATTCTCTTCATGCTAGTTCATGTTCCAATGATGAATCTCATGTTGATGAATGAAAGAGGAATGAGTTACTTCATATAAGAGTTGTATCTAAACATACTAAGATAGATACATTATTTGATATGGGTTCCCAAGTAAACTTAATATCTGAAGAACTTGTCAAGAAAATGGGTTTTGAAACGAAATCACATCTGAAGCCTTGTCCTCTTAGTTGAGTATGTGATAAAGAAAAAATTAATGTCACCAAACAATGTAGGATCAAATTTGTTATTTCTTCAAAATTGATTGATGAAGTGGATTTGGATGTTGTACCACTTCATATATGTGGCATAGTGTTGAGAAGTCCTTATCTTTATGATAGAATAGAATTTTTATTTTGTCATGAGAATAAATACCACCTTACTAAAAGGGGAGTGGAATAAATTGTTAGAGCTAGCAGGATGAGGGTAAATACAACACTTGTTAGTGTAGGTCAAATCAAAAGATTCATAAACACTAATAAGAGATCTGTACTCATGGTTGTCAGAGAGAAATATGTCGAGACATCCAACGCTTTCCAAGGGTGTGATCCATCTCATAAAAAGAAATTAATTGATATTGTTTCCAAGTATGATGATATTTTTCAAGAACCAGATGGATTACCTCCTAAGAAGGAAATCCAACATGAGATACATCTTCAACACGATTCTCCTCTTCCTAATGCAGGCATGTACAGGATGTTAGCTTTGGAGATGACAGAGATCAAGAAGCAGGTACAGGGATTATTTGATCAAGGGGTCATCAGGCCCAATTCATCTCCTTGTGGTTCTTCGATTGTGATGGTGCCAAAGAAGGATGGAACATGGCAAATCTGTTTTGATTACCGGGCTTTAAATAAAATCAAGGTGAAAAATTGATACCCTCTTCCTCGCGTAGATGATTTACTTGATCAATTGAAGAATGTTGTCTATTTCACTAAGTTGGATTTATGCAGTGGATATCATCAAATCAGAGTCGGAGAACAGGATGCATGGAAAACTTCCTTTAAAACCAAACATGGATTGTTTGAGTGGTTGGTTATGTCTTTTGGGATTTGTAATGCTCCGACAACTTTCATGCATGTGATGAATGATGTATTCAGGCCTTTCATAGATGAATTTTTTATTTCATATTTAGACGACATTCTTGTTTTTAGAGGGACGTGGGATGAGCATGTGAGACATGTAAAGAAAGCATTGGATACTTTGCAAAGGGAAAAGATGTATGTAAAATTGTCTAAGTGTGAATTTGGCAAGACTTCACTTGTGTACTTAGGTCTTATTATAGGAGGAGAACAATTGAAAATTGACCCTTCCCAAATTTATTTAATTGTAAATTGGCCTGAGCCAAAAAGTGTAGCTAAAGTTCGAACCTTCTTATGTGCAGTCCAATATTTGAGGAGATTCCTTATCAATTTCTCCTTTATAGCATCTCCTTTGCATTCCTTAACCAATGTGAAGAATACTTTTCAGTGGGAAGGAAAGAAACATAAGGCTTTTGACACTTTGTAAAGGAAGATAAATATTGCACCAGTATTAGCACTGTCGAATCTTCAACATCCCTTTGAGATCGAGACAGATGCCAACGTATACACCATGGGTGCAATATTGATGCAGTATCATAATCCTATCTGTTACCACTTTGAAAATTTTAACCAAGTTGTTGTTAACTATCGTACATATGATAAAGAGTTGTATGCATTAGTCTAGAGAATAAAGAAATCGAAGCACTACTTGTTAGGGAAGGAAAAAATCATACATACAGATCATCAACCCTTATAGTATCTTCAATCACTGACCAAATTGCAACAATCTCGACACTACATATGAATGGGTTTTCTACAACAATTTCACTTGGTAATCAAGTACAAAAAGGGTACACGTAACAAGGTAGTTGATTTACTATCTAGACCTCCTATTGTTGCTTCTGTTATTTTGAAGAATACTTCTTTATCTCATGATAGCTATGTAGAAAAATATACCATCGATGAAGATTTTAAGGAAGTATATGTGAATCTAACCCTTGGTGCATAGGTAGAGAACTATTATCTGCAGGGAAAACTACTCTACGATCTTGGGAAGCTATGTATTCCTACAAGTGAACAAGTGCATGTAATATGAGAAGCTCACACTTCTCTTGTGTCTGGGCATTTTGGGGTAGGAAAAACTATGGATAATTTGCATAGGTTTTGTTACTTGCCTCAAATGAAATAAATTGCAACTAAATATGTAAAGGGGTGTGTGATTTGTTCTACTTGTAATCCCACTAATAGAAAACTGGGGCAATAATCACCACTTCCTGTTCCATCCCATCTATGGGAAAGTTTATCTATGGATTTTGTAGGGGGTTTACCAATGACCAAATGGGGTCATGATTATTTGTATCTTGTAGTGGATGGGTTCAACAAGATGTGTATCTTGATGCCATCTAAAAAGTGGATCATTGTTGATAAGACTGCTAATCTCTTATTTCATCATGTTTGGGTTCACTTTGGATTACCCACATATATCGTCTCAGATCGAGATACTCGATTCCTTTGATACTTTTGGATTAGCCTGTGGAGAATGATGGACACCAAATTGAGGAGAAGCATTTATTTCCATCCATAGTCGGACGAATAGACAGAGGTGGTAAATCGAACAATGGTACTTTTTCTTCAAGGCTACTGCAGCAGGTGTCCAAAGTTATGGGATGAGTAGATACCCTATGTACAACATGCGTTGAGCCAACCTTTACATTCATCCACTCAGAGTTCACCTTTTGAGACATGTTTTGGGTACCTACCAAAGGTTCCTTTGGAATTGATGTACAAGAGATATGTTGATGTAAATGAATAACAAACAGAGGATAGAGCCTGCAAGTTCATCCAGAGGACTCAATAGATTCACCAAGCAGTTAAGGAACATATGGAAAAAATTAAAGAACAGTATAAATATTGGCATGATAAGCACAATGTTGATCATCAGTTCCAGATTGGAGATCGGGTATGGATTCAAATCAACAAGGAGAGATTGAAGGGTGAAGGAAAGAAACTTAAGCCCATTCGTTATAGACCCTTCACTATCATGGAGAAAAGTGTTACCAATGATTTTCGTCTGGATCTTCCACCTTATATGCAGATTTACTCAATTGTGAACGTTGATAATTTGAAACTTTTTAAGCATCCCGTGATCATGGATCAAGATGAGGAAGTTTCATTACAATCAGTTGATGATTTTGCACCTGAGTACTTGGATGAATTGCATGAATATATCATCCTGGATAGGAGGACGAGGACTTCATGCAGGGGTGATGTTGATTATCTTCGAGTAGGCGTAAAAGACACACATCCAAGAAAGGAAAAGTGGATTTAAAAGGACAAAGTGAGGGGACACTTCCCTCACTTACCAGTTGATTGATGAAAGATTTTAGTGGTCCAAAAATATCTCAGTGGGAAGGCATGATCCAAAAAGGATCCAAAGCAGGCTAATAATAACGCAGAACTCACTGAGGTGACCCAAAACACTCATAATGGCTCCAACAGATAGAGAAAGGGAAAACATTCAAAGTTCCCAAAACTCAATGAAAATGGCATGATTGTGAAGAGTGCATCACAAGATTTCTAATGGCGCAAACAGCTTGTCAAATGGATTTATCATTTGAAAGATATTTGTGGTCAAATAGGGCAACTCAACAGTGGTCACATCATCATCCATACTGTTGACGTCAACATGATGTCAGCAGATGAAATTATAGGGTGAAATCAAAATGACAATTGTTTATGTCAGCATTCCATGTGGTAGCACTGGAAGATGCCACGTGTCACCCACCAATGTGATTTTCAGGGGTCCATATGGACTAGTAGAAAAGTGTCACGTGGCCCCTCTAGGAGATGCCACGTGGCACCACCGAGGAAATGCCACATGTTATGTATGAATTGAGGGGGAGATTGAAGTCAACATGCAAGTGGACTAATCAGTGGGCACCATGTGGCCCAATAAGCGGGCGACACATGGCATCCATGAAATGTCCAATAACAACCCGTCAATGGATTTCGAAAAATAGAAAAGTGGCGGGTCCGCCAAATTTGGCGGACCACTACAACTTTAGGAATAGTTGGAAGGACTTATAGAAACTCCACTAAAGTTAGTAGGAGTCAAATATATTGTAGCTATATATATACAACCAACATTAAAAAATGGAGTCCGTGGGATTCGACCCTGGAACCTCCGTCGATGCCTAAACCTTAACAAATCTGACCACAACCAATGCACCACGATACCTCTTGGTACATCTACCCATGTTTATTTCTTAAAATGTGTAATCCTCCCAGAGATGGGGTGAGAGGCATGGACCATACGAGCTGTGGGCATGAATTTTGAGATGGTACAATCATCATTGCAGCTTGCAGAGGGAATGAAAACCGAGACAAAATTGTTCTTGGGCCTGAGAGTACCAAAGTTGGATCAGAGTGTGGAGACAACCATTTTTGGGTAGTTCGACACCATGAATTCAATGGTCATGTTTGTTTTCTGATCTGGGCATTATTTCTACAGCTTGATTTTAGAATAGAATGAGGTATATTTATGTATTTGCCAAATTATTTTGCTGAGTTAATGAAAGAGCCTACCCATTTGAGAGTTGGACCTCGAGACTTAGTCTACCAGGGATGAACTTCGTTATCAAGTTCTTTTGTTCAGATCTAATTCTTATGTCTCTTCATTTTTATTTTTTCCCTTCTTTAATGGTGCACTTGAATTTATGCTCATTTAATACAATTCCTTATAAGTCACGATGAAAAGCTCATGGATCACCTAGATACAAAATGAAAATCATTGGTCATTCATTGACCATTATCATCCTCGCCACAACCTGTAGAAACAAAAGAACATTAAAAATTTGAGGATGCCATAAAATAAATAATTCACTATTGTGAAATTATCAAATGTGACACATACAAGTGTATGGGGTAGACTGATTAAGCATGCTACCTCTACAATAACATCTATGGTGGAGATAGATAATGGTGTATCTATGGGCATAGATGGTCTTCTACATGGGAATAACAACTACAAAACAACATACAATAAAATATCGATATAAATAAACATAATACTATATGAATATATAACGATGAAAAACAAAGATATGGTTAATATACTAACCTCCTCCATGAAGATTTGTTGTCAAAAGGAATACATATGTCAACAAAAAGTATACCTGCAACTCAAGCATATGTTTTGCTCACATGGACGACTACTATGTCCATGTACCCTCTCCTTATTGGAATCTATTGTATAGGTTAAATATCCAACCCCTCTATCAATGTCACCGACGAACACCTCCAGTCGAGATACTGCAACAAAGCTACCATGTTTCACTAGGATCCGAGTCAATGATAATATAGCTACATGTACCTGTTGTAAGATCTCTGCAATAGGATGATGTTGGGTAGGGGGTCAGACCTTTTTCCTAGGGGGATGAGGACCTAACATGGGATCACTCCTAGCACACTCGCAGTCTTGTGCGGACCCTCGACGCACCCCCTGGAAGTCACCCATGTCAATGTAGTTCACATGCTAAACCCAAAATAAATACAACCCATAATTTCTGTAAAAAATATAAAGGCACCTCCCTATTAATACAAGGAGGCTTATCAAATACCGTGTACCACCTATCAATCAAGTTTTCACTAACTTGTATGTGGATGCATCAATCAATGCAAATTTGTTTCTTGTTCACAAGTGGTTTCTATCTAGATCGAAGATCAATAAAAATACACATCAGTTGTTGTTTTGAAATACCTAAGTTTCTAACTTGGTTCCTCTCCAATCCAGTGTTGTAATACTCAAACTTTATTTTCCTATATTAAGAAATCGAAGTCAATTTCCCTTGGACACTTACAATGGACCTCGAAATGAAATCCAATGTAGTGGACAAGAACTCTATTCTTGGTTCTCGTGTGCCCCTTAATTGATTTACATGTATTCTTAATGTGTCCAGCCTCTCATCAATTTGGTCATCTATGTTGGTTGGTTGTTGTGGGTTGGGGATTTTCTCTCCTTGGTCTATTGGTTGGAAGTTTACATTGTCTCTAGGTTCCATTTTATAATATATGCTGCAATTTAATAAGTGGACTTATGACTAAGGCATTACAAGAAACAATTTTGTTTTATTCCAATAAAATCACTAACATAATTTTGTGTGAAACAAAGAAAAACCATGTGCTATCTTTTCAATGAACTTAAAAAAAAACTATATAAGATTAGTGAATTGTTGAGAGATTTACATTCAAGGATTAATTATATGTAATAATTATGTATTGTGAGCCTTGGTAATAAGTTTTCATTGACATTTGGATTTACATCCATAACTTCTTACTAATTGTTTTGTATTTTTGCAAAGCAAAAAGAGGAAATGAAAAAAAATCAACCATACCTTTATTGCAATGGAAACAGTGGAAAGATCTCGGCTCAGTCTTTGTTTTTCCTCTATTCGTCCTCTTTGCTTGCTCTAGTTGGGAAAATCATGAGGCACAGTGTGCAAATGAGTATATAAGTTGTTTGTGGTCTCTTAAAAATTCAGCAAAATTGGAATGCATATGCATTCCTAGAAACTCACATGTGTTATCAAGAATGTGCACGTGTCTCAAGAACACATGCACGTTCCTTCCAATGAACCTATGTGGAAATTTGACTATAGGTTCAGGCCTTGGCAAACCTATAGGATTAAGAATGCATGCATGTTACTAAGAACATGCACCCATTCTTGAGAATATGCTCCCATTCATGCGAGTCATCATTCATGATAATCCCCATGCCACTTTTTCGTCCACCAACTATGTGCACACACCTTGAGGTAAAACGAAATTTAGTTGATCTCAAGTGTTACAAACCTAGCTAAGACATAGACTAGTAGGGCATCATGTTATGTAATGGATAGTGTTAAAATTATTACTGGTGGTAATTAAGAGGGAGTGTTATCGTAATTAAGAGGGAGTGTTGAAATATTGTAGTTACGCTTGTTAGCTAATTTTGGAGAGTTCTAATCTTAGAAGAAGGAGTGAGTTCTCAAGTTTCTATTATTAGTAAAATTTGTGTATTTATATATTCCTATAGAACCAAGGAATGCATCAAGTTTTAGAGCAGCATAGTGGGGGTTCTCTTGTGTTTGGTTTTGTGTGTGTGTGCTTGAGTTATACAATAGTTTCTATTTGGAGAGTTGGAATATGGTAATTACTATGGTTTGTTAATTTTGGAAAATTCTAATTTTAGAGTTGCAGAAGTGTTTAACTTAGTTCAAGTTAGTTGAAGAAAGCTCTAGAAGAGCTCAGTTCTCAAGTTTATATTATTAGTAAACTTTTTGTATTTATATCTTCCTTTAGAAGCTATGAATAGATCAAGTTTTAGAACCACTCAGTTTATCTTGTGTGTTTGTGCTTGAGTTATACAATGGTAGTTGTTTTTAATTGGCATCTTCATCCACCCATGATTAGGAGAATAAAAGATAAAATAAAAAGAAGTGAGCTGCATGCAGAAAAATTAGGTCAGAGAAGATTAAGAAGAACAAACACCTATAGGTAAAGGACTTTATTTGTTTTCAGAATTTGTGGAAAATTTTAATTCAATCTAGTGACTAGGTGACACTTAGTCCACTAGATGATTGCGATTGTAGATAGTAAGAAGCCCTTTGAGGCTAGTAGAGGAGTGAATCGCATTGAAGTATTTGTAATTTTTTTTTTTGAATTTCTAAATCTAATGAAGAAGATCCTTGAGCCAAGATTCCAAGTCGTTCCCGTGGAGATTGAACGTCATATTTTCTTGCTTATGCATTTGATTTCTTAAGTGCTATATAAATTGTCTCGTTAGTCATTGTGCCTGAAGGTTGGTTGTGCTTACGGAGCCATTAAATTCTTGTTCTTGTAAGAAAGTAGAGCTGGTTCTGCTCACAGAACCATTAAATTTTTGTTTGTGTGAGTTTGAATGGAAAGATCAATTAAAATTTGAAAATAAAGCAAAGGTTATAGTAGCCTTGCTGGTGAGAGCTTTGCAACTCTGCATGTGTGAATTTATCGGAAAAATAAATAAATTTCGAGAGATTTTGTCTTTATTTATGCATCATTTGTAATATCAAAGCTTGTCATTTGTGGTATCACAGCTTTGACAGTGAAATGGTGAAGAGAACTTGCACGGGTTGGGATTTCCATTTTCATCCATTCAACTAAATATTGTATCTTTTTTGGTTGTATGATGATAACAATTTAAAATAATCCATTCAAATATCTTTTTAGTTGTACCATGATAATAATTTAAAATAATCAATAAACATTTTGATATATCTTTTTAGTTGTATCATGGTAATAATTTAAAATAATCAACAAACATTTTGATTTTGACTGTAGTAAGTGTTTAAAGCTTCATTTGATTTCATCTTTGATAAATCTTATACCTGGATATTTTAGGTTAAGAATTTTGACATATTCTAGTTATCTTTACATCATGTAGATTAGCTTTTGTTATATCTTTTCCAATTTAATGTGTCATAGCATATTATTTCATATTTTATTTGTTGTGATTATATTAACAAGATTTTTTGATAACCTTGGGTGTTGCGTTTATGTTACTCATCAATTCGACAGAAAAATCTCTGAGTTAAGAATTTCCTTGAAAGTTGAAGTACAATGCTATGATTTTAGTGTTTTTGTGAAACGAGATGAATTTATAATATTGTTTGCTCATCACCTGCACCTCTACTTCTTATGCCCTAGCAAGTGAATAATGAATCTACTTCTTATGCCCTCGCAAGTGAATAATGAATCGACATTGATATACCTTAACAAGTCTAAGTCTAATATGCAATCGAAATTCTGAAATTCTGAACAAGTCTATTGTATAAGAAATTAGTTCTCTTCTATAAGCTATTAGAATGATAGAATAGGCGTTTAATTCTGATAGAGTCAGCTAAATAGTTTTATAGTATACCCAAATTTTTTTCCTCATCCCTTGATCTGCTCAGAAGAAGATCTTTGTGATAATAAAGGACAGGAAATTAAAATAAAATAATAGACAAAAGTTCTGATTTAGTCAGTCATCTCAGTAGATCACGAGGTTTCAGGGCATTCAGTCTGTCATCTTACTATTTCTTGTTCTTGTCCATATTTCTAAATTTGACCTTACTGGTGGTGTTGGTACTGGCGCTGCCACAAATAAGGAGAATGCCAAGGTATTCAATCAATAAGTCCCTGCAACTGGAGCAGGCTCTCTCCGCCCTGAAGATTTGGAAGTTCTACCACCTCCGACATAGTTGTAAATCAGATGAAATAAACCTTTAAACAGTGGGCGTAAGTCAGATGAAATAATTGGATGTGGTTGTTATCCAAAACGATTTGCACACCCACGTGAAAATATGTTCAAGGAATCCAATCGAACAATTTACTCAGCCATCCACATGAATTTTCGTTCCAAACAAGTTCGGTAACTTTGGGAACAACATCGTTCTTATCGACCAACGGCAGTAGCTTCCCTCCTAACTCCTCCATTGGCAGGGTGAATGTTATATTCCCTAAGCGCAGACTTGCGAATGAAAATACAGTCACAGGTATAGATAACGTCATATGAACTTAACGTTGCGAGAGAAGCTCCTACGCTGTGTCCAGTCAAAGTTATGTTGAAACTTTCATCCTTGTATTCGTCCACCAGTTTTAGAATTTCTGACATAATGGCACATCTTCAATCCTCTCCTCTAGAGATGTAGCAACATAAAAACGTCTTCTACATGTTATATAGTTATAACCTTAACAACGTATGACTGTACAATGCCACTTGTTGTGGCGAGCTGTACCAGTAGTTAGGATATCTTCCCAACCTGTCTTCTCTGTATTATCTTCTTCCTTTTTTATTTTGTCATGGTATCAGATATCGGGAGGTAAGACTCTTCACAGCGCGTGCAGAGAAGTCCACAGTTCGGTAAAAGAGCGTTGGAAACATCACAACACATGAATACAACCCTGCCGAAGGACGAAGCATTTAAAGATATGTGAAATCCTATAGAAGGACGAAGCGTTTAAAGATATGTGAAATCCTATAAAAGGACGTAGCGTTTAAAGATATGCAAAATCCCTTCTTCAGGAGGAAAATATAGTCGTAGCAAAGGAGAAGCTACAACAACCATTAGATCGGTCGCGGGAACATATCTGGGCCATTAGATGAAGCCCAGACAGATCGAGGGGAACGGAGAAGGGGAACAAATCCTAGTCGTTGAATCTGACCGAGTGGATCGATAGTCGTCAAATCCAGGTAAGTCACAAGGTGTTTAACCCTTAGCCTCCTTCGGACTTCAGAAGACTGAAGGTTTTCTATTTTTCGCTACAGAGGAGATGAGTCTCTTGAAGTCCTGAAGTGAATCAGGAACGTCAATTTGAAAAGGACATGTGTCAATCGATCCTGAAGTCCAGAAAGTAAGCACTCCGAGAGGAAGCAACTGCTAAAGTTCACAAGTCACCCTACGCTCCGAAGATTGGGGTGAATCAAGGCCGTCGGTGTAAAGGCCACATGTCAACAGATCCTACAGTCCGGTGAAATAGCACTCCGAAGGACCATGGTCAAGAAGGTTTCTAGGTCCCCAAAGTCTCAAAGAGCCGAAGAAATTTTGTATCATTGGATCCAGGAAACACATTTCATACGATCCCACACTTCTTGAGTTCGCTAATTCAACACTCTCGAGGATAACTAGCATCATGCATTGAAAAGGATAGAATCCTCAGAATCCTAAGGAGAGTCAAGACCATCGATTTGAGTGGACACGTTGTGCTAGATCCAAAAGTCTGAAGCACTAGAACTCCATAAGAACTAGTGTGTATTGAGTCACGAACTCCCAAACTCCAGAAGCACCGAAGAGATGAAGTAAATATCATCCATCCAATCGAGAGGACATTGGAGGATGATCTCTTCACTTCGAAGATTCAACACTCCATAGGATAACATGTTTTAGCAGATGGGAACTCCCAAAGGCCGAAGTTCTGAAACAGATCTTGATCGTTCGTTTTCCAAGGTTTGAGCACCATTGATCTTTCAAAGCCTAAAGTTCTAAAGTGTTCTGAGCCGTAGATCGTGACGGGTAATTGAGACCGTCGATCACTTCGTTCGTCTGACTATTGAGAGGAACATAGGTTTCGATGTATTAAAACACCCAAAGCTTGATGTGCCTGGAGCTCCCAAAGTAGAACTTTTTTGGATAGTACCTGGTTCTTAGCCCTTGGCTCACAAGTAAAATCAGATAGCTCGATTCCACCATTAAGAGGGGCTACAGTTGATAAAGAATTGAGCTCGAAGTTCTGACTTTGTAGATCTCATGCTCGGATAGTCAGATCCAACCCAAAGTCACCCAAAGGATTTCGAGGACCTACTTTTACACACAGGAAAAAGGAAGAGGCCCTATTTTCTTGCATATATCAGAGGATTTTTTCATCTCTGAGAAAAAGTACGAACAATACTACCCATTTGGTTTTGTTCTAATATTTTTTTTACAAAAATGGCCACCTCTAACCATTTAGGACCAACAAAAGGACCAATTCTTTTTGAAAAGAACTATGAATTTTAGTCTCTCAGAATGATATCCTTCTTACAAGAACAAGAGTGCTAGGATCTTGTAGATCTTGGCTATGTGGAACCAAATACAACAGACCTGTCCACCATGAACAATCAAGAGAGAGATTCTCAGGGATAACAGAGGAAAAGAGAGAATAAGTCAAAGTATTGGATTCAGAACTCAGTGGATGACTCGATTTTTTTTTAAATAACAAGTGTTCTTACTTCAAACTAGGCATGGGACATCCTACAAACAACTTACCAAGGAAATCATATGGTTAAAAGAGTTAAGCTGCAAACCTTGAGGATGCATTTTGAGACTTTAAAAATGACAGAGTCTGAAAACGTTGATCAATTTAGGACCATATTCATGGGAATTGTAAACCATATAAAGTTGATTGGTGAAGACATCCCTAATCAAAGGATTGTTGAGAAAGTCCTCATAAGTCTTCCAAATAAATTCGAAATGGTTGTTATAGCCATCCTTGAATCCAAGGATTGTCAAATTTTTCAACAGATGAACTAATGGGCTCTATGTTGACACATGAGACTAGACTACATATAGAAGATGAGTCAATAGCCAACGCTTTCAAGACTCAATTCTCTTTCAACAAAGGGAGAGGAAAAGGTAGAGGCAAAGGTCACATAGGAAGAGGGAGAAGTCCAAGAAACAATCACTTAGGTGAAGGTCACACACATCAAAACCAGAATCGGAATTTCCAGCCTTAAAGAGGTAGAGGGAGGAGATCAAATGACAAAGCAAGCATACAATGCTATTACTACAAAAATTATGGGCACTATGAATCTGACTACCGAAAGAAGCAAGAAAAACAACATTTAGGCAGATCCCATGTCTCAAATCATGAAGGAGACACATTATATGGGATGTTTCTCTCATGTCACAAAACTGAAGAAAAACACAAGGACCTCTGGTTGTTGGACAGTGGATGCAACAATTACATGATAGGTAACAAAGATTTACTTTCATGCATTGATTCTTCCATTTCATCTAATATTACACTTGGAGATGACTCTTTACTCAAAGTTCAAAGCAAAGGAACTGTACCTCTTCTCACTAAACAAGATGTAAGGAAAGACATAAATGATGTCTATCATGTTCCAGATCTAAAACATAATTTGTTAAGTATAGGACAACTAGTTGAACATGGCTATAAGGTACTTTTTGAAGGAGCATCATGTAGGATATATGACAAAACTCCACACAGAAAATTGATTTCTAAAATCCACATGATTAGGAAAAGAATGTTTCCCTTGACCCTTAGAACTAAAAATATTACCCAATCTTACGCACAAAGTGCATCCATCCCCAATGAAACTATGATTTGGCATGCAAGATTTAGACATCTTCTGACGCATACGTGCACCACCCTCACGACACGTCTGCTCACAGGACCTTCTTCCCCTCGGTCCAAAGAACTCGAAGGTTCTTCTATATCCCTACCGAGAGATCTACACCCACAGAAATATGCTCCGAGGTCTCCCCTTTACCACTGGGAGAACCACTAAATCTTGTTGTCTCGCGAGTTCATTACCTTAAAACCCCAAACCTTCCTTTCAAATCTTGCAATACCCAATCTGGCGATACGGGTATAACTTCTTCCACATGTAACCGTGGGCTAAGATAAATGTTAGCGCCTCTCGCGACTTTACGGCTTCGCGACCTCGCAACCTCGCCGGTTGAACCGTCGATTCTTCACCCTCCAAATCCATGAGTCCCCGAGATACGTGGTCCCACCTTATGCTCTACCACGCGTCCACAAGAATCTCGGCTCCTCGGCCCTTCGCGCCTCGACGTCCACACAAGTCTCGGCTCCTCGACACTTCGTGACTCGTGAATCCTTGGTGCCACCTGTATTCCACTCACACTCCACTATGACCCACACTGCTCCAGCTGTCGGGATATCGCTATCTCGCAACCTCGCGATCCCCGTGATCGGATTCTCTGACCTTTTCTTGCGAGGTCCCGAGACACGATCCCTTGCTCAGATCCTACGGTCCTCCTGTGTTACGGATCCAAAGGCTATCCTTCTCTCGATACCTCGCAACCTCGTGACTTGGAGTACCCAAATGTTGGACTCTCAACCTACGAGCTCCGAGTTCGCGAGATCCATCGATCTCTCACCACCTGTCCTCCTCAGATGGACGGCTATGATCCTCTCGCCCCTTCGTCCCCTCGCGTCCTCGTGCCTCGTGACTTTTAACACCAAACACTTGGGCATTCACCCTATGAGCTCTAATCTCGCGAGATCTCTTGATCTCCGACACACGTCCCCTCCTATGGACGGTCCCGATCCTTTCGCCGCTTCGTGACCTCGCGACTTCGTGACTTTGGACACCCAATATTTGAACCTTCACTTGGCGAGCTCCCAAGTTTGTGAGATCACCGATCTCTGACACTTTTCCCCTTGAGATGGACGACTCACATCCTCCTCGCCACCTCGCTACTCACGAAACCAGAGGGCTTCATTTTCTATCCTGCAATGTCCGAGTCAGCGAGATGGAAATCTCCTAACACGCGTCCTCCTTAATGAACGGTTCTGATCTTATCGCGTCTTGCGATCTCGTTGCTCTATCTACACAACTTTTGGGTCTTCAACTCCCGAGTCCTCGAGACACGAGATCACGTGTAGATCTGACGGCTCGGCCTCTCCTGAGCTTCAAACCCTTTGGGATATTCTCACTGTAACCTCCTTGCACCTCTGCAAGATCTGACGATTCTTGGAACTTCGTGAAATCTCCTCA
>JZKD02S0467402.1:0-17316 GCA_000966675.3 Picea glauca
TAGCTTTGTTGACATGTGGGCATGTATGGGCCCGTTACAAGAATGCGTTTGAAAAATGAAACTAAGAGGGGTCTCAAAAAGAGTCGTTGTCCTCTCCTAAAAGTTTTGAAATTTTAAGGGAGATGAGATCGTTTTCGCAATCTTTTTCTGATTCTCAAGATCGCCTGAGGGCGGGAGAGAAGAGAATACTCAAGATTGTTACTTGCAACTTCTAGTCCCGAATGTGAGTTTAGATGTGATTACAATTTGATGTTCCACTTAGATTATGAATCAAAACAAGCCATCCACGTGGCAAAAAGAAAAATAAGGGGAAAATGATTTTAATCTTCCTAAGTGCCTATGTTTGACTATCCCCTTTATAAGTTGAGGGGTCTAAGTGGTGTAGTGTTTAGAGCATGCATACATCATTGTTGAAAAGGGAAATCACATCCAAAACCTTTACAATGAAAAAATTTTAGTCAAATGCGCGGCTGTTATTGTGGACAGGTGTGCGTGTGCGCGCGGACTGTATCAAAAAACCAGAGCGTATGCGCGCGTCTATGGGGTGGGATACCCGCGCGCTTGAGAAAAATGATTGATTCTCTCGATTCTGCTATGAATCGGCCGGTCAACAGGTCGGTGAAAGCCGGTTTGAGTCCCTGCAAGTTAAAAACGACAAAAGGAAAGCGAATTGAACCCAATTGAGCGAGGATTTGATACCTTAACTCCCCAGTGGAGTCGCTAGTCTGTTCGCGGTCAAACCGTCACCAGGTGAGCAAAATGGAGACCGCTCTGCATGTCCTGTTGGGTTCATCAGGACAGAACATCTGTGGCAGCAAGGGGTTAACATAAAATAGAAAACAAAACAGAATACAATCTAACTATCAACTGAAAGCAAATAACACTGCAAAAAATAAACAAAAACACCAAACATGAGACAAGGGAGTCATCAATGGTTTCAAGGCTTGGTATATTAGTGAAACCAGAGCACACACTGAAGACAGAGACAGGGGTTCCCTCTCCCTCCAGCGGAAGGTCCTTCGGAGCCCTCAACACAATGCTTTCCTTAAAAAATGAATAGAACTGAACTGAGTGGTGAAAGAACTCTGGGTTAGTCCGCTGATGGATAGCTTGTCAAAGACTGAGCTCTGAATCATTTGGACAGCGTAACTTTGCTTCGAATTCTTTGCTAAAACAATGAGTTTTCACGGCTATTTATAGCATTTTCCAGGCGGTCACGTAACCAACTTCCGGTGTAAACATGGACCTGTTTAGAGTTCACTTAAGCCATTAATTCACCGAATTTGCAGAGCCGACCCTGATCTGAGGGTCAAATCATCTTGGGGGCCGGTCCATTGGTGGTCGGGAGGCCGACTTAAGCAATTAATGCACCGTATTAGCAGATGCGTGGCTTTTTGTGTGGACAGTCGCGCGTCGGGCGCACATGCGCGCGTGATACATTTTTGTCCCGTGCATACGCGCGCGCACCCTACTGCTGTAACGCGCCCTTCAATTTTTGGTTACTTTGCATAGTTTTTGACCTTTCTGGAATGCTGTGAACTTAATTCAGTGCCATGAATGACTTCATTGCTGTTTTGGTGATATGGATTTCTTGTCGCCATGTGCAGATGAAATTTCAGTGATAACACTTACTATGGGGCTCTATGAAGCGTTCTTTCTGCAAGTGCAACCAAACTTTGTGTCCCACATGAAAATTATGTGTCACCCAATGTTGATCATGGCATTGCTTCTACCTGGAATTGGACTTCTATAAAATATCTTGAACCTGTTGGTGGATGTGTTGTATCCAATCAATGAACTAGGTGGCTTTCTCATATTTAGTTAGAGTGTGGGACGAGTCGGACGAAGTAGTCGCAAGGGAAAGTGCAACATCCATGGGTCCCAATGGTTGGAATCCCAACCCCACTTGAAAGGGGTTTTGGTCAGTTGAGCTATGTAGGGATAGGTTGTAGCTATAATGAACATAGGGAAGACTCCCATCCCATGTTCAAGGGTTCTTGGAACTGTACATGTGCAGGATATGCACGATCATCTGATTGACGACCTCATTTTGGCGATCTGTCTGGGGGTGGAAAGTAGTGGATTTAGTGAGCTTGGTGTCCAAAAGTGACCAGAGGCTCGACCAAAATGTCTTGACTAACTGACTATCCTAATATGATACAATGGTTTATGGGATTCCAAAATGTACCGACACTCATTCAAAGAAGAGTTTGGCAATGTCCTATGTTGTGATGCTTTTCTTGCAGGCGGCCATAATCGCCATCTTGGAAAAGAAATCAACAACCACAAAAGCACTGTCATTTCCCCTCTTGGTGGAAGGAAGGCCCGACATGTAGTCCATTGAGATGGATTCCCATGGCCTATCAGGAGTAGTAAGAGGGGTGTACATTCCCTATTTCTTAGTGGTCGGTTTGGCAATAATGTAGGAATTTCAGGACCATATATACTTGTCAACATCCTGTCGAAGTTTTGGCCAGTAGAAATGTTTATGCAACACTGCCACTATCTTTTCAACACCGAAGTGTCCTGCCACCTGACTGTAGTGGGATTCCTAGATCATCTTCAATCACTCGTTTTATGGAACATAGAGATGGCCTAGATGGCACAACAACCCATCCTAAATATTGAAATTAGCGATAATTGAGTTTGTTCCCAACATTTGGTAGGTGGTGGTGAAGTCAGGGTTTGTCTCATAGAGGTTGTTCCATCCGGAGGTCTCATGGCTGCAAGAGTCTAGCACCATGGTGAGGATCATGACTGGAGGTCAGCTAAGGAATTCAATGAATTGGTTGGTACTTTCTGTTTTATACTTGATGTTGAGGTGGAACTGCTGCAAGTAAGTGGACCACTTATAATGGCGGTCATTCTACAATTTTCCTTGTGTCTACATGAACTACAATGGATTATGATCAGTTTGGATGACTCTCTCCTTCCCAAGAATGTAGGTGTTGGGGTCTCATTTCACATCCAAGAATAAACACAGTGAAAATCTACCCAATTTCACTTCCCCTCCTTGCCCAAGATATTGCTTCCTTTTGTGAGATATTGCCTCAACATTCCCTCATCAACCCCTTCTTCCTCCATTCAACCCATTCCCTTTCCATTGAGGTGATAAGAAGGTTGAGAGAAGAAGTCAATTCAAGGTGAACTTGGAGCATGGTAAAGAGGAGCTCAAACTAGGTTCACGGAATGGTGGCCGACATAGATTGTAAGGTATAATATTTGTATGATGAATAAAAGAATCACATTTTCCTGTCCCAAATGATGGTGTTTTGAGTATTTTTATTGATCTACTTGGCATTTTATATATAACCCTAACTTATGGATAGAATAGAATTCTTGTAGTTCTTTGTTTACCTATATTTGGATGTAGGTCAGCCTTGGGAGGAGACGTGCAGTCAGTGGAACTTCCAAGTTTAAGGATATCATCACTAGACATGGGATCAAAGGTATAGTTACCCGATCTCTTCTCCATTTTCTTTCTTTACATTAGTTTTGGTATGTTTTGGGTAGAGTAGAATTGATTATGTTTTAGATGGTTATTCACTTTGTCTACATCTTGAACCCTGGTGTAGTTAAAGGGGGGATTTTCCTGCTAGCAGAATTGGCAACCATAATAGGGAACTTTTAGAGTTTTTTAGGGGATTTTGGGTTGTTTGATTGGTTTGTTTTCCCTTCAAGTTTCTTTCAAGTTTTCTGAGTCTGTCAAGGGATTCTGGTCACCTTCGTGTGCATACCATTTGTACATGACCTGTAATACTGCTTGTTATTTTCTTTTTTTGAAGGGATATAGAGGTGTACGTGCCCTGTATTGGGTCATCCCACATACATATATGCTTTGTTACGTAAACAACCCGTGTACATACACAGGATACTGAAGCATCAACCCGCATCTCTGTTTCATGAAAGTTTTTGAAAAAGAGGAAGTTTTCCTCTTTCCTAATTGAATTTCACACTTCTCAGGGATTTCTTGGATCAGTCCAGAGTCTCTGTTTATAACCGTAGCATCGGTACAGGTTTCAATTTACTTGTTTTTCTTGGTCTTCTTGTGTTTACTCTTAAAAAAGTTTTAAGCAAGTTGTTGAGTTATAGATCTACCTTCTTGGTTTCTTGATTGAATCCCTACAATCCACAGTGGGATAAAGGTCTTTTCCAGTCTTATTTCAGTTTTCGTTTTATCCTTTTTACTTTCTTTGAAAAAAAGAAAAATATTTGCTTTAGTTTTTCTCTTTAAAGCAATTAAAAAAAAAAGAATTTCATTTCAGTTTGGTAGAGTAGTTAGAGTTGGTTATTTGCAAAAAGGAAAAAGAGTTTTTCTTTCATTTTCTTCTTGATTTCTTGAAACATAAGTATATTGTAGTAAAGCAAAAGTAGGTTTTAGGTTTTCTTTACAAGATCTTGAAAAGTTAGTTAAGAAAATTTTAGTTACAAAGAGTTAGTTATAAATCTTTGCTTTTGAATTTGAAGTAATTTTTCTTTCAAGTGCTTTATTTTTTTCCTCTTTTTCATCTCTTTACAACACCATTAGTTTCACCACCATACCTTGTGAGTAAATCAAGCCTTTAAAAGAAATGATTAATCTAAAATACACTAGACTTTTTGTTTGTAGGGTCAACAAACTAGTTTAGGGTTTTAGGGCCTTGAATTAGGTTGGAGAGGAAAGTCTTTAAGGCCGTGTAATAAAAAATTGGATTCTGAGTTTGTTAGAGAAAGATTTTCCTCACCCTATGCAATCTTGCAGACGGGGAGTTATTCTATTTCCCTATGCAAACTTATATTCCCCGTTGGTAAAGTCTAGAGCTAAAAATAAATATTTTTCCACTTGTACGCATCTTGCACACTATACAACAAGTGTATACGTAGGTTGCTCCACTACAACCCATGTACATAAGGATTTGTGCCAGAAAATGAAAATTAAATGTCGGGTTTCCATGTCATGACAAGAGATCTCTGATCCTTGGCCTTCCATATACTGGAAATGTTCCAACTCGACCCTTCAGTTCCATTTTTAAGGCTATAAATGGGCCAATTCTGAGCTATGAAAAAAGAGAAAGAATTCAACTTTGAGAGAAAAGTTACTCTGGAGAAATTATTTATTTCATATTGAGTCTACATCCCTTTTTCCTTTAAGTTTGAACATATTTTTCATCCCCCAAGCTCTTCCCTTATTGATTGAGAACCTCATTGTTTCTCTCTTATGAGCTTGCCTTTGGTGGAGGATTGAAGTGGTGGAGGCCCAGCTGGAAGGAACTTAGTTTCTCAGTTCTGAACCATGCCGACACAAAACTCTGTAATATTTTCACTTCTATTGATCATTTATTAATAGAAATACTCCTTTCCCATCCAATTGATATCTTGCAAATTTATGAGTTATTATCCATGGGTGTATTTGTTATGTATATTGATGGATTATGCTATCTAATGTGATAACCTTTTATATTACCACCATGTGATTTCTCTTCTTGATTGTTGAGAACTTGTTGTAGGTATATAGATTTGGGTCAAAGTGCTCAATGGTGGACTTCATCGAACATATGGATGAGGAAGGCCTCTTTATTATCTCACTTGAACATTGGTTTATATAGCATGTTTTTGGGATAGAGTTGATTTCTGTAGTCATTTCCGTCTGTTGTGGTTCACCCTAGCCGTAGAGAGATTTTCCTCATAACAGAGTTAGGGAGTGTTTAAGTCCAGTGTCGTAAAATTTATCCAGGACCCCCCTCTAACACAAGGGATAAACACGAGCTTGTGTGAGGAAATGCAACGGAGATAACCCCTCCAATTTTGGACTGAACTTAGTGGGGAACACATATTGAGGATCTGTCTCAGGAATAATATTGACTACATTTGCCTACAGAGCTTCATGGACCTCGAATCTATTCAAGATCCTTTGTTGTCTTCAAGACCATTTTCTCTTTATACCATTGATATGTTTTGGACTTTTTATCCTACTCATTGTGATCCACCCAACTGTCGACTATACCCACCTGGTGACTGAATGTGAACTAGAAAATTAGTTTCCCATATTCTACGGAATTACACGGGTGACTACGAGGGTATACCGTGGCACCTGGGTAGACGTTAGATCACGCTTCCCAAAGTATACCTGGAGGGTGCCTCCATGTTTGAGTTTCACTTACACCAGTTAGTTTCTCTAGTGTTTATTGGCGTAACTGTCCTTCCTACTAGATAGTCGACTGCTTGATTTGTCTATAGGAAATTTTTAGTGTGTTCTTGGTGTTTAAACTCTAGTGAAGCTTTGCTATGTTGGTTGATCATTTCACAAGGTAAAATATCAACAGATTTTATGGTTGCGAAGGCTTCAGGGCCTGTCATCTATTCCATTGGAGCCACCTATGCCACCGTTATGAAGAAAACTTGACCAACATGGGTCATTCGAAGTGACCGGGCCATAGGAAACTGTGCCCAAGATCACTTTTCAAGGAGACTATTCGACATCGGAGAAACCTACCATTTCTAACCTTGAGGCAAAGGCTCTGAAGCCAACCAAACCTCCAATAATGACTTGTCTGTGCTGATATTGATACAAGTTGTCCCTCCTGAGGTGACACCTTCTGAGCACCAGCTAGTCCTACAAGAGGAAATGGAAGATAATGTTTCTACTTCGTCTGGGAGTCCTCATACTCCTGCTACGACTACTACCATAGAGGGCATATTACCTCCTCTCCCACCTTCTCTAGTCCAAACCATAGCGGTATCAAATTCCTCTACTTCATGCATTGGTATGATATCGTTATCGGCATCAACCACTACTCAGTTTACTCAGAGTGTGATGGGCCCTCCATTCTCATATGGGATTCTCAACTTTGATTCGAACTCGGCTCTTACCTACTCCACCTTACTGACCATGGTTTTGGGGGAAGGGAGCTCAAACGCTCCTGTGAAAGGATCAATTGGGGTCACTTCAGTCCCCTTTAATGCTATCCTTTACGGTGGGGGTCATATACCTCCTCCGTCCCCCTTGCTCGGTGGTGATTTCCAGCAACCAATAGGGTTGAATGATAACTATAGATTGTTTGAAGAAGGAAGTCTAGGACCTTAGTATTATACAATTCCGGTGGGATATATGATGTTCTCTTTGTTAGAAACATTTAGGAACGATTCTTTCTCTTTGGTTGTTGTCTTAGCTAGGGGAAACCCTAGTTTTGGGAAACAAAACCCCGTGCAGCGTACTATTCTTTCACAGGGAGCGACGACTAGAGTTTTCTCCACTCAGGGTGTTTGGAATTCTTGGCAGGGATCAGTTCCCTCGCAAGGGATTTCGGTTGGGGGAAACCCTTTCCATGCTCATTGGAACCCTAGGTAGGGCTCTATACCCATTCTCTTCGGATCGGATGGGGAAATTCCCTTCCAAAATCCTTGGAACACAATGCATGGAGAATCCCCACATAAGATATGTTGTCCAATTATGGTATTCAGCCAATGATACCCCAACGTACGCATTTTTCGTATGCTAGTCAAGGCCATGGTTTTTACCAAAACCCTAGCCAACAGTCCAACGTTTCCTGGAAACCTAGTGCCAGTCAAACTCCAAGACCCTCTTTTCCTGTAAATAGTACTCAACCTAAACTACCATTTATGGAAATACTACATATTCCATACTTGTCGAGATTATTAAATGACCCAATTTTGCATGATCCGCATGGGCCCCCCATGCCAACTATGTTTCCCTCAGATATTCCAAAATTTGAAGGAAATCTTGGTGAAGATCCAGGTGATCACGTGAAAAATTTTCATTTATGGTGCTTGTCAAAATCACTTAGGGACGACTCCATCCAGTTGTTCCATTGAGGTACTCTTACTTCAATGACTTGGCGATGGTCTTTTTGAACCATTTCTAGTTACCCATGAGATACGATGACGACACTGAATTTCTAGACAACTTTGAGAAAACCAAGGCTGACCACATTTAAGATCATATCCGAGAGTAGCACCATCACAAGAGCTTGATTAAGGTCCAAGTCCCTCCTACTTTCTTTCTGGAGTGGTTCCTGAAGTCTTTGGTGTCATGCATATCCAAGGACGTAGTGACTTTTGGAGTGTTTTCATAGGAGGAGTCGATAATGAGAGTGAAACATCTTTAAATGATCTACTCTCAGTCCATCATGCTCTATGAGATTTGTCTAATGCACCGTGGTCTATTCTCGATAAGGCCAAGAAAAAGTTTAGGCCCCATGCTGATGGTATTGTGGGCTCAGTGCAAGGAAATTCCATTGATCTGTTGTCAAATCAATTGCAACAATTATCGATACAACAAAATGTATCCATCTAGACCTCTAGTTCAAATGTTCCCCCTACCCAAGTGTTAGACGCACACAGTGTGCAGTCAACGAACACTAAGTCCAAACAGCAACCTGAGTGAAAGAAGAAATGATGAAACAAGAAGAGAAACAGGGAAAAAATGGCTACCAACAATGTTGGTGGGAGAAAAAGGGAGAAAAGGAAGTCGAACTATCCATGTAATCTTTGCATGGAAGACCACCCGACTCATCTCTTCCCTCGGCTTGTCGAAGCTCAGAAGCTATTGGCGCAGCAACAACCTGTTGTGTTGATGAACCCATTTCCACATGGGAAAAACGTGGCTCAAACTTCAACATCTTCGAGCATGGAAGGGGGCAGTCAGCGACCCCCCACAACTACTAGTAATAACCCAAACATGAATATTTACATGAATGTCGAGGCTAATATAGAGACTAGGGCTTGAGATTATGGAATGTTGAAATTTGTCGAAAAAGGAAAAAAATACACGAACCCACCGACTCCTCTCCATATTGAGAAGACAACAGGAGAAATGATGACTCGCATCCCAAAAGGTGAATTTAAAAAGGATTCTCATCATTTGAATGCGAGGGCCACCTATAACTACCATGTTGTGGAAAATTTGGCATAGACCCCTTGCGCGATGTCTACTTTGGAAGTCCTTTGGAGTTTCCCTTCGTAGAGAAAATCTTTGTTATCCACCTTGGGATCGATAGAGACTTGTAAAACGGGAGTGATCATTTTTTATCTAACTGACTTGAAACCCCATCTACCTTACTACGTTGCATTTTAGATAGTAGTGGTGTTGGGTATGTGTTATATTCTTTGGATGGGTGTGTGTGGGCACATAAGATTCGACAACTACATCTAACGATCCCAACTTTCTTCGATACCCGTGTCATGTGCACCAGGCACTTTCCTAGGGGGGTCCGAGGGGGGGGGCAGGTATGGCCCCCCTTGGTTACGTGTAGCGTTCAGGACAACGCCCCAATTTTTTTTTTTTTTGGGGGGTTTTTTTTTTTTTAGCGGATTTTGTTATTTTTAGCGGTTTTCTAAAAATAATCTCATATTAAGGGATTAGGGTTTTGGTAGCTATGGAATACCTAAAACATTGTATATATTGTATGGTGAATGGTGAAACTAATACAATAAAGAGTTGAAAGGTGCGGCACCAATGAAGGCTGGTTTTCTCTCGGTTAAGGGTTTCCCGTGTAAATCTCTTTGTACTATGTGTATGAGCCATTAATTAATTTCTATTTTTCTTAAGAATCTATATGCATTGCTTTACTTCACAGGTTTAAAACTTACAAGTGGCTTATACCAAGAAATATTTACCTAGAACATTTTTCGTACAGTGGTTGACGAGGGTGCCTCGACTTGCATGATGTCATTGGCATGTTGGAAGGTGATTGGCCAACCCAGTTTTTCTCTATCGCCTACGTTGCTTACGACATTTGATGGTCGATCGTTTAGACCACATGAAATCATTCCTTCTTTCCCCATGTATTTGGGAGGAAAAACCATGTGTGTTGAAGTAGAAGTGGTCGATGCACCTCTCGACTACAACCTATTGTTAGGAAGGAGTTGGACCTATGCGATGCATGCAGTGGTTGCTATGGTTTTTTGGGTCTTGTGTTTTCCGCATGAGGGTTGGATTGTGACCATTGACAGATTGTCCTTCTCTCATCCTGACCCTTCATCTAGGGCTTCCACGTTCCCGATGATTGACAATATATAGCCTGACATTGTCAACTTAGGTGTTGGTTTGTTTCCATCATTGATGTGAATGTTTGATTACTTGCCACCTTCTAGTGATGTCAAGATTATATCAGTTATTCCCGACCAACCTAAGGCCACAATTTTTCAAGTGTCATCATTTCAAATGAATTACTTTAATGATCCATGGACTCTACCTTCCCAATCAGCTTCGATGGAAGGGACAGGGAATCCTGGCATGGCCATGCCATGCCAACTCTGATATGAATCCCCCACATAAGTTAGATACAGTTCTCGAGCCTATTTGGGCTCAAGGTTCTCTTTCCACTGAATATCCTCTAGACCTAGTCTTGCCCTTTGACGAGGTGATTCTCGAGGCATTTAGTGGTCTCGATAGACTTTGGGATGATCTTCATCATAGATATTACTTCCTTCCCAAGTTAAGGAGAATAGAGGTGGGGGAATTTGTTTCGATCATGAATGGAGATAGCGCTTGTCCTATCAATCCTTTGGCTATGCACACAGTTTACGATGAGGGTAACATGGAAAGTATCTCTACAATGATCCCAGTAGATATCTCCAAAACCCTTGGCGTTTTGGAGAATGTTTTCATTGGAGCGGATTTCTCCGCCAAAGAGATTCGAACTTATATTGAGTTATTTAAGGAATTCCGTGACATTTTTTCCTAGTCTTACGAGGAAATTCTAGGCATTGACCCAAGAATTTTCGAACATGAAATCACAACTTATCCTGATGACAAGTCAGTCAGACATAAGTTTCATCCGGTGAATCCTCAAAAAGCGGCATCAATTAAGGCAGAAGTAGAAAAATGGCTCAAATATGATTTTATCTACCCTGTGCAGTTGATGAAATGGGTGTCAAACCCGGTTCTGGTTAACAAGAAACAAGGTATGATTCGCATGTGCATGGATTTCATTGATTTGAATAAGGCCTGTTTGAAAGATATTTTTCCCACCTCGTTCATCGATCAGATTGTCGATGAATGCACAGGCTACGAGGTATTTTCATTCATGGATGGTTTCTCGGCATATAACCAGATTCAGATCAAACCCAATGACCAACATAAAACAAATTTTATTTGTCCTTAGGAAACGTTCACGTATTGTAAGATGCCTTTCGTCCTGAAAAATATTGGAGCCACCTTTCAGCGAGACATATCGTTTTATTTTCACAACCTTAGACATATAGTCGAGGCATATCTTGATGATCTAGCATCACTCTCTTGCAAGAGATCTGATCATCCTTCTCATCTTTGACTAATCTTTGAGAAATGTTGCTACTATCAAATTCACTTGAATCTCTACAAGTGCATTTTTTGCGTGACATCAGGTTGTCTCTTAGGTTTTATTGTTTCAAAAATAGGGATCATGGTCGATCCTCTCAAGGTTTTATTGTTTCAAAAATGACCATTTGAATGGTCTTGGTTCAAGAACATGATCTACTTGAAGAGTATGTCATATATTACCTTAGTCGAGGCCTGGTAGGGTCAAAACTCAACTATTCTCACATTGAGAAGCTTGCTTTGGCAGCAGTGCATGATGTCCAATGGTTCCATCATTATATTTTACTTCGCAAGACCACTGTCATTGTCGTTGTGAAACTATTTCAATATGTGTTAACATGTTGGGTCATTGGAAAAAATATCAGTAGATGGATTGTAATCCTCCAAGAATTTGACTTGGATTTTGTTTCCACGAAATCCAAAAAGTCGTTGGTCTTTTCCGAACTTATTTCGGAACTTCCGGTCGAGTCTAGTGATATCATGCACGAAGAACCACCTATCAAAGGATATTTTTTTCTAATCACATCTTCGGACCCCTGGTATGGAGATATAGTAGTCTATCTCTAGACTTTGAAGTGCCCCACCTATGCTTCCCATGAGTCAGTCATTGAAGTCAACAATTGTCCCTCTAACATGAATGCCTCTACATTCAGGTTCCAATAATCAACAAGGGTGTTAAGTAACCTAGGTTGTGCCCTCATAAAAGGACACTGGAAGAACTTCCATATCCCACACTATTTCAGTGTGGTGATGGATGCAGGGTCCTCATCGACCAATATGTCTATTTCCTCGTGCTCCCTCTCCCTCTCCCTCCAGTGAACATGCATCCTATTCCATGGAAAATTGGAGGCAGTTAGTTGTTTCTTTTTAATTTTTTCCAAGTTTGCAGGGGTGTACGCAGGTTGTATTGGCCACAGTGATGTATGTATGTGGGCATAGTGTTTTCTGCCTGAGTACATATGCGGGTTATCCTTGGACAACCCGCATACACGCATGGCCACTCTTTTTAGGAGAGCATTCCCCCTAAAAAACAAAATTAAATGCACAAATGAATTATTGAAATACAAGAGGGATGAAATTATACTTACTTGGTCCAAGCAGAAGTTTGTTTTGTCAACTGAAGCTCCCAAAATCAACTTCTTTAGTAGAGGGGTTTTTTCTCCTTTTGGTTAATTTTCAAACTGCAATGGTGAAAATGAGTTGTCAGCTTCTATTTATAGAATTTTTTGGCCTTTTTTCCCACTTTTTGACCCCCTTTTCCATTTGTTTCTATCTTGAGAATCACTTGTTTCCGATTTTGAATCTCTTATTGGACATTACGGTACCATTTTTCATTTTGGTTTGGCAACTTTTTGGGAATGGTCACTTTTGGTATCCTTTGGTAAAAGTCATTTTTTCCAACTTTTTGCATATAAGTTGGGATTTCATCTCCACTTTTTGCATCTCATTGTATTTTCCACTTTTCCATAGGATTGACCCCAACGAAGTGCAAAACTAAACCTTCATTACTTCTCTATAAGTGTCGTAATTATGTGGTAGAGCCTACCTATACATGGATGCCCTAGGTAGATCCTTGTTGCATTGTGGCGTCCATGCTATCAGTAATGACTATAGGCTCAGGAGTCATTGTTAGTCCTTTCATGATTACAAGATTAAGCCTCATTCATTTGATGCATCATCATTCTTGGCCTTACCCTCAGGACTCCCAAATGAACACGCTTTGTTCTCTTTCAAGATCGCTTTACAATTCGAAAGCAACATCCGACGAGACTGTATTTATACTTTTAGATATTGTATAGATTAACGGAGAAAAGTAGCCCCCTGGAGTCTTCTTTAAGATCTTTTCAGACTCTCTAAACATGAAAATATTGTCAAGCGATCTTGTTTCCCTTCATGCTCACCAGACTCAAATTTGAAGGAACATCTGTCTGGCGGTAGTTTACCCCTTTTTCATTATGGAAGGTCAATTTCATAAATAAAGGTATGCTTTAGGAACTTTGGTTTGCTAGAAGAGTATTCTCAGGCATATGTTTAACCCTTTTTTGGGCCTAAGGGACTAAATCTTAAAAAAAGGAACATTCTCCTTGGTTTTGGTTTATCACCCTTTTCAGACCTTAGAGATTACTTACAAAAAAGGAAGCCCCACAGAGTCCATAGTTAAGCTCTTTTCAGACTCCCTAAAATTGAAAATATCGTCGAGTGGCCTTGTTCCTTCACACTCGTTAAATTCGTCCAGAAGAACATCTACTGGCCTAAGTTTAACCCTTTTTCTATCCTGTAGATTATAGCGGAAAAAGGTACGCCTCGGGAGATTCATCTCGTTGGGAGAGTTCTCCTCAGTTACTTTTATACTTTTTCATGCTAAGGAGACTAAACTCAAAAAAAATTGTGAGTTCATAGTTAAGATCTTTTCAGACTCCTTAAAATTGAAAATATTGTCGAGTGATCTTGTCTTTGTCACATTCGTTAAAATGGTTTTGAATAGATGTCTTTTCAGTGAAAATTTACCCCTTCTTTGAACTGACTAGACCATCTCCAAAAAAGGTACTCCCTGGAGTCTTGTTTTACATTTTTTCAGACTCTCTAAACGTGAAAAAACTAGGGAGCTTACCTTCTCTGGGATTGTTAAAATTACATGGAAGGGGGTTTCATTGTGTCTTTGTTAATCGCATTTGCATCTCTGCATATTTGGCCTAATGTCGGATCCATGTTTCTCTCAACTAAACCTTTGAAGCATGCCTTATACGCAAGCCTTGTAGCACTTCTTGCCTCTACAACCTGACACCTTAACCCATGGAGGTATTTTCCCCAAGTGTCCTTTTCCTGCACATGTCTCCTTGCTCTGAGCATTAGTGTGTTCCTTGCACTTGGAACTAGTATGCTTTCTTGTGACACTCGTTCCTCCTTTGTAAAGTATCCTTCTTTTATTCTTTTTCAAAATCTTAAAAAAGTGAAAAAGAAAAAAAAAAAATATTCCAAAAAGAGGGGACGAGAAATATGTATTCTTCTTTCAACAACACAAAGAGTCGCCCTTGGACAAAGAACGTCCTTTTGTTTGAGATTGACCATCTTTCGTTTTTTTTTCCAAGGGAAATTTCAACCAACCTAAGTTCACCTTTTTGCAGTTTGTCTCTTGACCTCATGATTTGGCCATCCCAAGAGTCTAGTCATGTCCTGATCCAAAATTGACGAAGTTCTTTGCCTGATCATTGAGATCCTCGTGTATTTTCCCAACGATCTGTAAAAGACATCAGGGTATTGAGTTATACACTCCCATGGTACTCCTACCTGATTTTTGAATATCTTGAAGTTGTTTCTCGAGCTCTGAAGGCCTCATCTCCAGCCATCGGGCGTCACTAGATTCTTGAAGATGGATACTATATTTGTATATCCTAGACTAATTTTGAGATGTAGATCCGCTATGTATTACTTACGGCTACATTTGATATAGTTATATGACATGGATATGCAGTGTATTTGATTGGAATCCATGATTTAGTTCATTCCGAGCATGGGTATGCCCGCCTCAGAGAGACAATTGTTGTTTTTCAGATGGCACCTCCCAAAATCTGGTCCCGGGCTCACTTGATCTCATACATTGGTGAATATATTGCAATGTGTTTCTGCCATCAATTTCTCTTCTGACCTCACACATTAGGGGGCATCTTTTATAACTCTAAAATTCCCTACTCATGCATACATGACCTTAGCCCTCTTACTTAGATATTTTTCCAAAGCACTGTTGAGAAGATCTTCTTGAAAGACCATTTTTTGGAATATGTACGCACACTGCACCATTACATCCCATGTACATATTCTTTTTGCACCACTAGAGATCATGTACATACGCATGTTTCACCATTATAACCCTTGTATGCTTGCAAAATTTGCAAAAAATAAAAATTTGCAAGGAATTCGTTGAAATTCACAGGCTATTGGAGGTTTCCCAACTAATCCACTTGCTATAGCCCGTCACCCAATCAAATAACCATCTGTTTGTCATATAAAGGGAGGATTTGGGGTCTCATTTCACATCCAAGCATAAGAACAGTGAAAATCTGCCCAATTTCATTTCCCCTCCTTGCCAAAGATATTGCTACCTTTTGTGAGATATTGCCTCAACATTCCCTCATTAACCCCTTCTTCCTCCATTCAACTCATTCCATTTCCATTGAAGTGATCAGAAGGTTGAGAGAAGAAGTACATTCAAGGTGCACTTAGAGTATGGTAAAGAGGATCTAGGACCAGGTTCGCGGAATGATGGACAACATAGATTGTAAGGTATAATCTTTGTATGATGAATAAAAGAATCACATTTTCTTATCCCAAATGATGGTGTTTTGAGTATTTTTATTGATTTCTGCTTGACATTTTATATCTAACCCCAACTTATGGATATAATAACATAATTTTATTTCTTTTTTTTCCTATGTTTGGATGCAGGTCATCCTTTGGAGGAGACGTCCAGTCTGTGGAACTCCCAAGTTTAAGGAGATCATCACCAGACGTGGGATTGTTGGATTACTGAGAGGGGGGGTGAATCAGTAATAGCGTAATTATAATCCTTTTTCTTCAAATGTTATATCAATGTAGAATTATTATCCAATAATGAACAGTAAGAAATAAACAATCACACACATACACAGTACACCAGTGTTTTATATGGAAACCCAAATCGGGAGAAAACCACAGAATGCTTTATCTTATATGTCTTGAAGAATTACATTCATTGGAAGCACCAACTTTCTTTGTTTTCCAGCTACAAATTGAAGGAGGCTCCAGCCCCCTAGCTTCTCAGGCTACAACCTGAGGGAAGCTCCAACTCCCAATTCTCTGGCTACAACCAGAAGGAGGCTATAACCCCCAATGTTCTCCAGCTACAACCGGAAGGTGGCTACAACCACCTTTCCTTGCCCCGTCCTACCACCCTAAAGTAGAAGTATAATGATGGAACCACTATCACACTATCACTCTGAGATATACCGTTGTAAACCTGTGCCAATAAATCTGAACCATGCATCAACCATGCATCAACTTGTACCTCAACCTTTAATCAACGTGTACCATAAACAAGTGCATCAACCATGCACCAACCTGTACCATAAACAAGTGCATCCAACCATTTACCAAGTATGTACCAACTATATGTCAACTACTCATCAACTATGACTCATCAATATGTGCCAACATAATCAACTATACACCTCATGTATGTGTGCCAACTCATCAACTACTTGTCTTAACCATGTACTCAACATGTACCACACCCAAAAGCCCTCATCAATTTCATCATCCAAATATGATTTGTAGCTCTGTAATATACCTGGTGTATATGATCACATTCCTGCAAACCTTCCTTAACTTAAAAAACAAGAGACTAGGATTTTCATCAAACTTTTCTTTAGTCTCACATGCCTAGTTTTGGATTAGTCAACAACCGTAACTTGAAGTAATCATAACTTTGAACCTGTAATGTATAAATATTTGAAACTGATAAAAAAAATTATTTAGTGTGTCTTATGCAATTCCTCCAAGTTTCACTACTTGGAACCTCTCAGAAAAGGAGTTATTGCAAAAATGGCATACCTTGTTGAATTCTGGCTTATTCTAGAGAGCGACCTTGTAGAGCGTTCACCGCACAAAATATTTGATGAAATGATATGAAACTATTACATAGAATAATAAAGACTATAAACTAACCAAAAAATTTTGTCTCACTGAATTTGGATGTGTTATTAATAAGTTATGACGTTTTTACCCGAAACACTTGATTTTGACTAATTTCAGGACTGGCCACAAACCCTATTTTCCACGGAGTGTAACTCCCAAAATACAACGACCCACAAGATAAATATTTTTCCACAGATACTTGGATATGTTTTCAAACTTGCATATAAATTTCAAGGTATGAATCATTATAAAAAAAAGTTATAGCGAAAATGGTGAGATGACCTGTAAATAACATACCTTAGAAAGCACCATCAAAAGAATTTATCCTTCCTTGCATTTCGGCCTTC
>JZKD02S0467413.1:0-17316 GCA_000966675.3 Picea glauca
TTAGGTCTTCTTACATCCGCCTTATTCTATTTTATTGAAAGGTCTTATTAATATTGACCTTTATTACATATGAATACATTGATCTACCTATGTGCGGGTTAGGACCTTAACAGTGACACCTCCGATAGTACCCATGCCAGAAGGGTCTAATCCCCAAGGAGATGAGAAGAATAACGAGCCAGAACAGGTTGCTATGGGAGATGTGGTATGTTTTATGAGATCCTTCTAGAGGATGTCCGAGGAATTTATTAACCACCTAGATCAAGTTGAGGGTAGATCATTTGTACCGAATGAAGGTTCACAACGTGCTCCATTTGGTAGTGGTAGTATGCACATAGAAATCAAGCAGGTGAAGTTTCCCAAGTTCATGGGTGCCACAGATGACTTAGCCATTGATGCATGGTTGGAGAATATGGCGATGTGATTCGCACTTCGTGATTACACCTTGAACATGAAGGTTCGCATGGCGGTCTTCTAGCTGAAGGGGAGTGATTTTATATGGTCGAAGACGCTCCTACCTCAACTAAACATGGTCGTTGAAGATGTGTCATGGGAAATGTTTGAGGAACGGTTCCGAGAGAGGTACTTGTCCAAGGAATTCATTGAGTGTCAACTTAATGAGTTCAATGTTTTACAACAGGGTAGTCATACGGTGCCAGAGTATGAGGCCGGATTCATGGAGCTACTTAGGTATCCTCCACATATGAACACAGAGAAGTTAAAGGTCAATAAGTTTGTGTTTGGCCATAACTTCAACATTCGTGCAAAGGTACAGATCCTAATGCCTCAGTATTTACACGATGCAGTTCAGAAGGCCCTCATGGCTGAGGAAGAGCTAAACAATGGGGGTCAAGGCATGACGCCTTCTAGATAGGGTGTACAGGCGACACCAAGAGAACAACAACTCTAGACACCATCCATACAGGCTTCATGGCATTGAGATATGCCCAAAGGACCTATGTTCACGACACCACAACGAAAAATTCCTTAGCAAAGCACTCCTTACAGAGGACCAAAACAACATCAATGTTTTCTGCAACAACAACAGTTTAGGCCTGTTCAATAGAACAGAATGGGATCACAAGTTGTTAGGCCAACATATTCTACTTCGGGGAGTAGGAGCACTGGACCGAAGACTAGATGTTGGACATCTGGTGAGCCACATTACCAGCGAGACTGTCCAATTGAGAAGGCCAGAGCGGACAGATCAATAGGAACCACTACAGTTGGAGATTTGGGCAAGGCCCACAGGATACATGCATCAGTGAACAACCCCGAGGCTGAGCACGAGTCCACTATGCTAGAGATGTCAGGTACAATCACAAACCAAAATTACAGTATATTGATAGATGCAGGTGCTACATAGAGCTTTATCTCTAGTGCAATGCTGAAGAGAATTAAGGTAAAGGCAGTCTAACATGATGAGTTCAAGTACGTAGAAATGGCATTGGGTGCTAAACAAAAGGTTGGAGGAAAGGTTATAGACTGTAGCCTTAACTTGGGAGACTTTGTGACAAAGGTAGAAATTTATGTCACGATCTTAAGATCTTATGACACAGTGATTGGTATGGATTGGTTAGAATCACATAATGTGATACTTAACTATAAGACAAAATGGTTAAGTTTGACAGATGATTTGGGGAAAAGTAGAGTGATTATAGGAAAAAATAAGGGAGTTTCCTTGAGGTTTTGTTGGCACAGGGGTAGACCCAGGGTTCAACACTCAAGAGAACACCAACAAAGTCCTAACTACTGGCCCTTTTTGGCAACACCTATGAAGCAGATGAAGTCTCACCCAAGGTAGAGGTAGGGGTGGTTGCAAGACTCAAGTGTCTGCAACCTTAGTTGGGACATAGATCTGTGATTATATTGCTTACAGAGAACTTAACAATGGTCATTCATCAATATTCACTCTTTATTATACTTCACAGACAACATAGAGCATCGCAACATTCACTATATCTAAGATATCTCAACACTTAACCATAGAAAAATAGATTAGATTCAGTAGATCAGCACTAAGAATCCTCATGCATGTTAGATCTAACGTTCTTACACATCTAAGAAGCACCAATCATGAGTAGATCTATCTAAATACATCAAATCAAAGCAAATGTAAGCATAGTGCGTCAAAGCACAAAGCATAACACATAGATTTATGTGGTTCACCCCCACCCTAGGGCTATGTCCACAAGATATTCTTCTTTATTGCCTTTAGTCAAAATAAGTTACAAGAAATAAGCCTTCAAAACCCTTCCTCGCATAGGACAGAAGATCTGCGTAGCTCGCTAGATCCTTCTTCCTTATGTTACATCACTTAGCTTTCTATAACAACCCCACAGTAACTTGCACTTAGCCTTGCAAGCCTTACACAGTTCGCACAGAGCACTTATTCAACATCACATAGATGCACTACCAATTGCACTAAAAAATCACTCTACTAACTACTTCTTACATTGCCTATCCTTCTATTTTTACATTACAAAAGTGGGGCTAATCATGGGTAAACCCACAGGATGACATCCCTTTCCCATTACATTATCCCAAAACCCAACAGGGGACCCAAAAGGGGCCCGAGATTCCGCAATCTATACTTTGTTTGGCGCTCCATCTTCGATAGGCCGTCAAAGTACCAAAAATGGTCAAACATGACCAAGTAACTCCCAAAACTTGGTCAAGGGCCAACAGGCCCCCAACACTCACCTATGACTCGTCTCAAGTCACTCTGGTCTAGTCACTTCTACTTTGAAATTCTCGAGCTTGGCTTGAGCTACTTCAACCTGTTGCAGTGCGACAACCTCTTTCTCAGTGATCTCATGGATCACTGCATAGGTTACTGGCCCTTCTAGGCACTGTTCTACTGTGATGACGATCTTTTCTAGTGCGACTTCCTGGATTTCAACTTCAGCGAGCAGTTGGCATGCCTTTTCTTGGACTAGTTGAAGTCCTTGAGAGACTTCCATCACTTTACTTTGTAGTGTGTGTACCTGTTGTTGGGTGGTGCGTTGTTCTAGAAATTTCTTCATTCTTTCAACTGGGGCCAAGGCCTTCAACTGCGCTTGTAGCGTATCTACATGCAACTTTTCTTCTTGGCGCTATGCCTCCAATTCCTGCAAATCTGGATTGTCCATAAGGTTCTCATAAGTCTGCGCATTCATAGCACTCAGCTGTTTGTATTCAGAGGCAAAGGTTTTTAATCGGCCAACTGTGCTACGGGCAGTTGTTTCCCTTAGATCTCGTATTTCTTGAGGAGTCTCAAGTACTGTACGAAGTTCCAGATCTGTGATGCGCCACTGAATTTGTTGGATCGATTCTCCAAGCTATGCCACCTGCTGTGGAACATGTTCTTTAGTTCTAACTTCTATGACTGTCACAGAGTGAAGTGCTCTGTTGACCTATTCCTTCACCTCTAGCTGTTCTGCTGCCAACTGGTCCTTGCTTTGTTGTAGTGTTGCTTTCTCTTCATTCCACTTCACTTGTAGGGAAATATTTTCTCATTCAGTGTTACTATGTTGTGCTAGCATATCCTCTTGTGCTTGCGCCAAAGCCTGGGTGGTGTGCGCTATCTCTTCTTGAGCTCGCCGAAGGAAAGCTTCGATTTTATCGACGATCTGGTGTAATTGGGCAGGCTCGTCGACTGTTCCTGCATTTCTGATTTTCAAGGGCATCATATAAATTTCTCGACTGGACTGGAGTGCCTAATGCACTTCTTGAAGTTCACCCTTGATTCTGCTGAATACCTCCTCCTGATTCACTTCTTTCTTTTCTGCAATTTCTAGTGAAGCATCATTCAACACAGCGATTAGGAAGTCAAAGTCATCCGGTGTGAGGGTGGTCTTGAATGTAGTCCGGGTGGCCTTAGTTTTCTTTCGGGATGAGGGCTTTGGTGAGGTAACCTTCATTTTCTTAGAGGGATCCTCCTCCTCTCTTGGTAGAGTAACCTCGCCTTTGTTTTGCTTGACTTCTCTATCGCCTACTTCTTCACCATCACCTCCCTATGCAGGTGAGATCGAAGTAGTCTTCGTGGATGTGCTAGGGACATCTTGAACATCACCATCCTTCTGAGTCTTGCTTGCTCTAGGTGCATTTGGCATAGCTTCAGGGCTATCCATGTCGAACATTTCTGTGGGGTCCACTGCAACAAGGAGGTCCGCCGACCATTCCTTGGTAATCTCCTCCAAGTATTCTTCTGTCAACTTGTAGTATGACTAGAGCTGTTGTTTGTGTTCATCAACGCGCGCTGTGATATATGTGAAGTGGCAGTCTGTGATGAATTTTATCAAGGGTCTAAACCTATACATTGTGTTTGGGGTAAGGCACGGTGTAGACTGGATTGCATTCTTCAACTGGTTGTAATAGGCGTGGAAGACGACATTGGACTTCCACTGCTTGTTCATGTCGTTGGAGTACCACATCGTACAGAACTTCACGGCCAATGGTTCGAAGGGTTCGATCTCTGGAAAAGTGGCACTTCTGGTAGCTCTCAGGCGATGAAAGCAATGAGTATGAGGAACCAACTAAAGTGGAATTCATACCCTTGGTCTTGTGCTTCTCTGCAATCAAGCTCTAAATGTTTTATAAGGTACTGTGCCTAGTTCATCTGTAGTCCCTCGGTGCACTTCCCTGCGAGGTCAACTACGAATCTAGTCACTTGTGTTGGTCTGTTCTTGCGAACTAGCTTGGCTGTGATCAACTGACATGTAAGGCGCACTGTGCCACTCTGGATAGAGGCTACCTTGTAGCCTCGTGTACCTTTCTGGACATTTCCATACATTTCTTTTATCCTCTGTGCTAATGCTCAGTCTGAGCTCTTTCCAGGGTAAAAATCCTATGGGTCGGGGCCCTGCATACTAAGGCCTGTGATCCGATGGATCAGGGTTGGATCCACAGTGATGCGACGATTCAACCATAAGTATCCTCCATGGTAGCAGGACAACAACAGTTTGATGCATGCATTGACTTCCTAGTGTCTTCTGAAGTGTGGGATTTTTATCACATTAAGCAATGTGGACTGCACGAGGTTCTAAGTTCAGGAATGCGGGACAATCTTAGAATTCTTGCCTTTGGTCTTGGTTAAATACTTATGTAGAGCTAGCATGCTGTAAAATTTATGGTCTCCAAGGTTGAAATCCCTGAATTTCAGTGCTGTGAGCTTATCCTAGTCAGCTCAAACTGCGCGCACCCCTTTTGGAAGGTACATGGTGATCAAGGTGTACTCAAAATCTCAAGGTACATTGTCATGGTTGATGGAACCACTTAGGGGTGGTAAGTAAGTAGGTAGAATGCATGGGATAAGCTTGGCATTTACGATGTCATCCATGTGCTTGGTCTGTTTCTCATTGGTCGACCAGGATGGACTGGCACGAGCAGTGGAAGGGGAGGCCTGTACTCCTCTCGTTGATGAGGCTTGGACTCCTATAGATAATCCTCGCTCCGACATGACTCTCTCAGTCATTAAGTCAATTAAAACTTCTTCAACTACTTTCTCAGCAGCGCTGAGCTCGTCCGACATACAAGCTCGGGTCAACTTAGCTCGGGTGTGAAATGAATTCAGAGACTATAGTGAACAATATGGGAATAAGGCAATGATCACAGGGTGAAGTAATCTCAGGCTTCGGGTGCAAATTCTCAATGATAAAAAAGTATTCTCGGTGCATGGTGCGATGGACTAAGTAGGAAACTTAGCAACGATTTGCTTTCAATGGGTATGAGGCTGCATTAACTTATGTTCTGTCCATTATGGCATGGTCTAATGGTCTAGTGGTGAACCATGAATGCTTTCCGACCCGTTCAGAGTGACAATCAAACGATTATATTGGCTTCCAACGTCTATATTACTTCACCTCGGCGAAGTGGCATATGTCGCTGTTCTAATATCTCGACGAAGCTCCAATTCTGCAAAGTGTCTTGCTATTATGTGCCTTCTAGGATCTTTTGTAATTTTTCAATCTTAGATTTCTTCTTACTTAGATTTCTAGCCTTTTTCCTAGTGAGCTTCGTCTCGGTGATTCTCTTTCTATTTTGATTCTTATTTTCTTTGGACATAGGCACTTCATGCTGGTGAGATTCTCTCCTAGGGCTTAGGGGTAATGCCTCTTCTTTACCTGGAATAGGTACTTCAGTCGTCTTTGGGTGTTTTGACGTTCTTACAGTTTTGACATCTGGGTTTCTAGTGTTAAGTAGCTTCGATCTGGTCTCCTGTTCTTCAATTAGCTATGCGATCCTTTTAGTCATGAAATCTTTTAACTCTTGTCTCTGCTATCCTAAAAACTCTTCTTCTTCCTTCTTTATGGCTTGATCTCTTTCAATCCAAGGTTTTCCAAGTAACATAGTAAACGGGGCACTGTCCTCAATAAATTTTATAATCTCAAAATCTTCTTCTATTGAAGTTCCATTGACTGTCATAGGTAGCTGAGCGAGTTTCCCACATAAATTTACTGGTTTTCCTCTGAATAGTCCTATTCCTCCCAATGAAGGAATCATGGCAGGATTCCCTATAGCTTCCCAAGTTCTTTCTGGCATAATGTTCACTTGTGTTTCTTCATCAAGAACACAGTCAATGTCGAAGTCCCCTATTCTTGCTTCTAATTTCTCCTTTTCTTTGAAGATTTCTGATAATCGGGAATCTTTATGTTCCTTCAGGGTTTCTTGCATCTGTATTAATACTTTCTCTGATTCTTGCTAGGGTTCTGCTATTTCTGGATCTGTCTTAGGGTTTCCCTGGTTTAGATTCATTGTTTCAAGATTAGCAATCATTCTAGAGCAATCTAATACTTCATGGTCCATAGCTTTACAACATAGACAACTAGGTCTTCCACCAAGGCATTCCTTAGCTAGATGGCCTGGTTTTCTGCAACTGTAACAGAGGGTCAGTCTTCTCTTTCTTCTAAATGATCCCCAATTTCCTCTGTACTATGCGCTAGGGTCATAGGAGTTAACCTGCAACAAATTCTTTCTAGAATCCTGCATCCATTGGTTAGTCTAAACATTCTTTCTATACATAGGTATAACATATCTATCATTATACTTATAAGATCTATTCATATCAAACTTTCTTTCGTCTATTAATGCCCTAGTTTTTAAGCTAGGAAAAAATCTATTAATCATACCTAGATCCATATTCTAGAAACAAAAATTTCACTTATCTTACTTTTATAGGGCACAAAGCTTCCAGATCTAAAATCTTTTAACTATTCTTACCTTTATTAGAGCACAGAGATTATAGATATTACCTCTTTTCTGTAGATCTGACCTCTTTTCTGTAGATCTAATATCTTTTCTGTAAAAACTTCCACTTTTACCTTTCTTAGAGAACAAATCTTTTAGATATCACTTCTTTCTTTAGGTCTGACCTTATTCTTGGCATAAAGCTTCACAGGTCGAGTAAAAATCTATGCACTAGGGCATAGATCTACGCACAAAGATTTCTTTTTCACAAAGTTTTTTCTTCCTCAGTTCCCAACAATCACAGTTTTAGGTCCTGGCAATAAAACCATTTGTTGGCACAGGGTTAGACCCAGGGTTCAACGCTCAAGAGTACACCAACAAATCCCTAACTATCGACCCTTTTCGAAAACACCTGCGAATCATATGAAGTCTCACCCGAGGTAGATACATGGGTGGTTGCAAGACTCAAGTGTTTGCAACCTTAGCTGGTACACAGATCTGTGATTATATTTTTTACCGAGCACTTAACAACAATAATTCATCAATATTCACTCTTTATTATACTTCACAGACAACACAGAGCATCACAACATTCACTAGATCTAAGATATCTCATCACTTAACCATAGAAAAATAGATTAGATCCAATAGATCAACACTAAGCATCCTCATGCATGTCAGATCTAACATTCTTACACATCTAAGAAGCACCAAGAATGAGTAGATCTATATAAATACATCAAAGAAAAGAAAATGTAAGCACAATGAGTCGAAGCACAAATCATAACACACATATTTACGTGGTTCACCCCCACCCTGGGGCTACGTCCACAAGATCTTCTTCTTTATTGCCTTCAGTCAAAATATGTTACAAGCACTAAACCTTCAAAACCCTTCCTTGCATAGGACAAAAAATCTGCGCAGCTCGCTAGATCCTTCTTCCTTGCGTCACAACACTTAGCTTTCTATAACAACCTCACAGTAACTTGCACTTAGCCTTGCAAGCCTTACACAGTTTGCACAGAGAACTTATTCAACATCACATAGATGCACTACCAATTGCACTAAGCAATCGCTCTACTAACTACTTCTTACATTGCCTATCCTTCTATTTATACATTACAAAAGTGGGCCTAAGCATGGGTAAACCCACGGGCCGACATCCCTTTCCCATTAAATTATCCCAAAACCCAACAGGGGACCCAAAAGGGACCCGATATTCCACAATCTCTGCTTCGTCTGGCGCTCCATCTTCGACAGGCTGTCGAAGTCCCAAAACCGGTCAAATATGACCAAGTAACTCCCAAAACTTAGTCAAGGGCCAACATGTTTAATTCTTCCCTACAATTGCAGAAGAGTATGCTCAAGAGATGAAAGTTATATGCAATCTTAGCGTTGAATGAAAAGGGAGAGGTGGAAGGACTAGAAAACCTTCTTGTAGTAAAAGCGTTTGTAGACGTATTTCCAGAAGAGTTAGCAGTTTTACTATCCAAAAGAGAGTTGGAGTTTACAATAGACTTGAAACTTGGAACTTAACCAATAACAATAATTCCTTACCGCATGTCAACATCAAAATTGTAGGAGTTGAAAATGTAATTGAGGGAGCTGTTGGATTTGGGACTGATACGTCCAAGCATATCACTGTGGGGTGCACCAGTGATATTTTTTAGGAAGAAGTATGGATCTTGGAGGATTTTTGTTGACTACCATCAATTGAACAAAGCCACAATCAAGAACCAATATCCATTGCCAAGGATTGATGATTTATTTGATCAGATGAAGGGAGTGATGGTGTTTTCGAAAATTGACTTGAGGTCAGGATATCATCAGTTACAGAATAAAGAGGAAGAAATCCATAAAACCACTTTTAATACGATATTTGGACACTATGAGTTTACAATTTTACCATTTGTATTGACGAATGCCCCGGGGGTATTCATGAATTTGATGAATGGAGTGATCTGTGAATACTTGGAAAAGTTTGTTCAAGTTTTTATTGATGACATACTGATTTATTCTCAGATGAAAGAAGAGCATGATGAACACTTGAGACTGGTCCTATAGTTCCTAAGAGAAAACAAATTGTACGGGAAGCTATCAAAATGCTCTTTTTACCAATTGAAGATTCGTTATTTGGGACATATCATATCTGGTGAAGCTATCACTATGGATCCAACGAAAGTAGAGGCTATTATGGAATGGACAACACCGACAAGCATACAAGAAGTATGTATTTTTATGGGTTTAGCATGATATTACTGACGATTCGTCGAAGGCTTTTCAAAGATAGAAAATCCGATCATTGAATTGCAGAACAAGAACAAGAAGTTAGTATGGACACAGAAATGCACAGAAGCATTTCAAAATCTTAAGGAGTTGTTGACGACAACGTCGATACTAAAAGTCCTCGACATTGACAAGGAACTCCTAGTATGCACATATGCATCCAAGGAGGGTTTAGGCAGAGTTTTTATGCAAGACGGTCGAGTGATCACTTACATTTCAAGGAAATTGAGAAAGCATGAAGAGCACTATGAAACACATGACTTGGAATTATTGAAAATTGTATATTCCTTGAGAGTTTGGAGACATTATCTAATTGGACAAAAATTTGAATGAAATACATATCACTATGGATTGCAACATATTTTTACCCAAAGTGACCTGAATGCACGACAAAGGCGTTGGTAAGAATTACTTAGCGAGTACGACTTTGAAATTACTTACATTAAAGGAATTGTGAATCGAGTCGCTGATGCATTGAGTCAGAGACCATGCATATTTTTAGTATTACCTCTTAAGACAAATCTTTGAGAAAAGATTCTACCTTTACAATTCGACGATGACTGGTGTAAAGAAGTTAAGAATAATATTGGACAAGATACCATGATGTTACCGAAGTATGAAGTTTATTCACTAGACGATGATGGATTGTTGATATTGAATGGAAGAATTTATGTACTGCCTAACGATGAACTAAGAAGTTAGATCTTGAGTGAAGCGCATCGAGCAATATACATGGATCATCCAAGAGTCATGGAGATGAAGGCAGACCTTAAGCCTTTATTCTTTTGGAAGGGAATGAAAGCGAACATAGTTGGTTACATGGCGAGATTTCTAGAATGTCAGTAAGTGAAGGATGAGCACAGGAATCCGACATGATTGTTACAACCACATGTTATTCCATAATCGAAACGGGAGATCATTTGAATGGAATTTATCGTTGGATTTCCACTAACAACAAGAAGGCATGATTCAATTTTTGTGGTAGTTGAAACACTGATGAAGAGTGCACACTTTATCCCTGTGCATAGGACATATCAAGCACCAGACAGAGCTAGAGTATTTGTTAGCGAGATTGTGAGATTGCATGGAGTACTAAGAATGATCATATCCAATTGAGGATTGGTGTTTACAAGACGGTTTTAGATCAGTTTCCAAGAGGCTTTGGGAACACAACTAAACATTAGAACAACTTATCACCCTGAGACAGACGAGAAAAAAAAAGAACAAACCATATTTTGGAGGATATGATACGTATGTATGTAATTGACCAACAAAAACATTGGGAAGAATTCTTGCCACTAGTAGAGTTTGCATACAACAAAACCAATCGAAATACGATTAAGAGGGAACCCTTTGAGTTTCTTTATGGGTGACCGTGTTGGACACCGTTGAGTTGGGATCAACTCAAGGACAGGGTTCTGGTAGGACCATAAGTGATTTAAGAAATTGAAGAATAGATTCAATTGATAAGACAAAGGATTAAGGAAGCGCATGATCAACATAAGAGTTATGCTGATGCGCATCACGTTGACCGCAGTTATGAAGTTGGAGACAGAGTCTTCTTGCGCGTAAAAATACGCAAGAGTTCTATCAATTTTGGAAAGAGTGCTAAACACTATTCTAGATTTGTGGGACACTTCAAAGTAGTGGAAAAGAAAGGACCCATGGCTTATCGACTAGCCTTGACTGATTCTTTGAGGTGTATGCATGATTTATTTAATGTATTTATTTTGAGACATTATATTAGTGATCCTTCACATGTTATTGACATGAGTTATTTGCAAGTGTCGGATGAGGGTTCTCTCATGGCAGAGCCAATCCGCATTCTGGACCATCACATTCGACAACTACAATGTCAATCAGTCGATCAGGTCAAGGTCCAGTGGGACAATTATAGTCCACACTCGACTACCTGGGAGGATGCATATGAGATGCGTCAATATTTTCCTTACTTGTTTGATAGATTAGACATATAGATCTATGTTAGAGAAATTTATTGCTTTCTTTTATATATACTGTACAAACTTCGGGATGAAGTTTAAAATAAGAGGGGGTGTATATAACATCCCACTCCACTGAGCACATTATTATTGACTTATTCTTTGAGGATACTTTATTGCAAGTGATCCGGGTATGGTACACTATGATTTCATTCAGATTATGGGTTATATATGATTATGTTGAAGTGTTATGGCTTATTGATTATATTGATGTATATATATTGACAGATGCTTTTGACGAGTCGTCTTGAGTGTGCAGGACACATGACAGTTTAAGGATGTTGATGGCATCGATGGATTCCCTTGGACTCAGGATTGAGTCAAGGAGTGGATTGTATCTGTTGATTATTTCATTTCACGCACATATGTAGTATGATTGATTATAGTATGATTTATGTATATGGAATTATTGATAGTGTTTTGTCAGTGGATGTAGGCTTGCCGATGCTTTCTAATCCGACTCACATAAAGAGTAGAGGGGCCATACATAAAAACAAGATATTTGAGGGAGAGGTGTGACAACGTCCATGTCACAACATACTAGAGATCCCACCGTGATCTGAACCGTAGGTTAACGATTACCTATTTCAAAAGGTCCACGATGTTGTGAGGGCAGACTGAGATAGTCGCTCACGAAGATTCCTAAACAGCCCACAATAAGGAAGAGTCCTTATTCCTTAGAAGCCCTTAGTATCTCACAAGGTCAACCGAGTGGAGTGTTGACTCCAAGGTTCAGACAACTTCCAAAACAAGTCTAAGGTGAGTGGCACCCTTGGATCACGGAGGTGCGTCTTGAAGGGAATGTCGCATAATTAAACTTAAGTCAATAAATCTAGAGGGCCTAGAAAACATTGAAATATTTAGACCTTGTGGGATTAACTAATTAATTAAACAATAGATTATTAGTTGAAAATCCTAATAAGAGTCAAAGCCTAAGTCTAATATTTTTCCTTAGTCTAAGTTTAATTTGGGGACTTATTAAAATAATAAATTTGGGATAAATCTAATTCTAGGAAAAGGTGGGAAAAATATAAAGATTGAATAAAATGCACATGTGTGCATGAATTTAATAAAAATGAATTTTTAAATAGAAATAAATAATAACTGGAGAGGTTGTTTGTATATATAATAGAATCTAGAGTCAAACTACACTAGTCTAACTAGAAGAAGACTCCTAATTTAACTCTAACTAAGATCTAGTTAGGAGACACTCTTTAAATGAGAATCTGGGGAACAAAGGGACACCTAGGAGTGAAAATAGGAACACATTGAGGAATGTTAGGGATTTTGACCTTTTAAAACAAAATAATTAATGGTAAATACTGGTGTAATCTAGTGAGATTGTGACAAGTGTGTGAGTGAATAATCCAAATTAAAATTTACTAAAAAGATAATTATCTGTGCATGAGGACATGTGTCAGTGAAGAAATTTCTATAAAAACAATTTTTGGAGAAGGGAAAAGGGATATGATTTCTAAGCATTGTTATGCTGCCAAATGTTTATTGGACTTTGTTTTACTAATGAGAGTTGGGATACCAAGATTGCAAAAAGAGTGGAAGCATTTTCTTCTGAGGGCAAGTCTTGGATCTATTTTGTTGGTTTCTTGTGTGTGGATCGAGGGGATAAGGGGGAAGAAGAGTACCCCTAGCATTGGCTGGGAGGTATCAGTGAATTCTATTTGATTAGAAAGAAAATGAAAGGAAGCAACACAAGACCTTGAAGGCATCTTCATTACGCAATGTTCATTGGTTCTGGTATTTTTATACTCTGAATTTTATTCATAATATTAGTGTGGTTGTATGTTAGAATGATAGGGCCACTGTAGAATCACTGGAAAGCATGAATGCCAATTTATACAATTAATGTCAACAAATTTTAGTTCAGAGTTTATATTTTAATTACTATTGATGTCAAGCGGATAATAACTACAGTGTTTATATTTTAAAAATTCGTTGTAATTCTGAACGTTTTCCGCTCTCTAATTTGGGAAGGCTTGATCTTCATTGTGAAATCCGAATTTGTATTGTAAATGGTATTTTCTCTAAAATTGTATTTTATCTATTGAAGTGGAATGATCAGAGTTTAGTTGAGATTATTTTGGAATGTAACAGTGCAATATTCGCTGGTAAACCAAGGAGTTAGTTTCAAAATTTTCATGAGTTTCTTGTTGAATTTCATTTTAAATCCCAACCAATTCTTATGATGGGTTCTCTGTCGAAATAAGTACTAGATCCAAAGATGTATCTTCTTTTCAAGTTTTCAATAATTCATCTCTGTCGAATGGTGGATCCCCGTTGAAATTTGTTAATATGGATTTTTCATGTTTTGCTTGTTGATTGTTGAAAAATTCGAGGTCGTTAGTACCATGGAGTCTCTGTTTATTTTATTTTCTAAACCCAAAATGTTCGGGATCGTGGGAGGCCTGGTTCGCTATGTTTTTCCTACTCTATTTGGAAGTTTGTACTTATTTTAATTTTTGGCGTTAGCCCTTCCCTTGATAAAGTTATGCATGTGACCATGGGCTGGAACCTAGCATTGGCCAAAAGGGAGCTATTCGAAGCTTCGAGACTCCAGTTATCTGGAAGTTTTTCAACTTCAACACTCCTGTTCACCCATAGTGTTAACCGGCCAAATTCGGTAATAATCAGAGTTGATCGACAGATGTAGGTTAACCTTACTCTTCCACCTTCCCTCATTAACCTTATGAAATTAATCCAATGGATGACGAAGATTATCCTCCTATGAGAACCTATGATGGAGATCTACTCTAGAACTCCGGGCTTCAGGGTTTTTCTCCACTTAGACAACTTGAAATTGTTTCACCTAGATCTTTGAACCTCCGACGGGCTCAAAGATATGAAAATTTACACTCCTCCTCAATTCAATGGTTCTTTTTCACTCCAGATCTCAGAACTCCAAGAGTTCCTCACTTTTTGTAAACATCAACTCATTTCCTCTGGAGAGCCGAACTCTCGAACCTCCAAAGAACAAGGGCTCAGAGTTCTAACGTATCTAACGATCCTCGATCAATTAATAGATCTATGGCCGACCTCCACTTCGAGACTTCATAAGTTCAGGGTGATATTAACCCTTAGCACCTACACCATAACTTAGCCTAAGAGTGATTCCCGAATGACTCAGAGATCTACAGTCCACATCCTCCCATCGACTAACAAACATGATTTACTCTGGAGTTTGAGAGTTCCTTAATGATTAGCTTCATGACTCTAAATCTGCTAGAGTATCGAATTACTGAACCTCTGAAGAATGAAGGCTCGTATATCTAACAGCCCGTAATCAAGCGCCAGATCTATGAATGTCCTTCACTTCGGGACTTCAGAGCTTCAAGGTTTTTTTCAACTTTTATACATTGAGGACTCATACTTGCCAAATCGTCGAACTCGTATGGATCCAACAACTAGTTTTCTCCCACTGATCTATGGTGTATATTCACTCTGCTACTTTGGGCTTCGTGGCTCACTTAATACAAACAACTATAATCCACTGAAGTAACAGAGGCCGAATATCTTAGGGTTTAATGAGTGCGCATATTCTATCTGATCCAACGGTTAAGGGATTTCGAATCCTCCTGATTAGATCTTGTAGACTGCAACCTAAACAAGGAAATTCTCCTCCTAGAGACTTAACCTAGCTTTCCCTCATGGAGATTCGTCACCAAGATGACTCTTTTATGGCGCACACGATGCATTCCCTCCTGAGATCTAAACTTTAAGAGGTCTCCTGCTCACTTAAGGTGATTACTCAATGTATTTGCACTCTCTCCTGAGATTTTTAATTCAAAAGGTCCTTATTCACACCTCTTGCTTTGGCATTGGGCAGGCCTTGTTCTGTGACTTCCAGAAGAGAAATTTGTATCTGAAAACAAAATTGATTTCTCATTTCCATAAACTAAATTTACACAGAAACAAATTTTACTTATCACAATATCTTTGATTTATAAGTACACATAAATTTTACAGTCTCCTCTCGGTGGTTGAGAGTTTCTCTTTCAATTTTTTACATATATCTATTAAACTAACTTATAAAGTCTGATTACTTGATTTGTGCATTGGAGGGCTGTCCAATTTTAATTAATGACTGATGCTTGTATTTCCTTGGGAAAAGAGAAACATCTGTTAAATGGCGACTTGCAATTAATTGATGAAATTCATAAGGATATGTCATATTATCTAGATGATGGTTAGTTAAGGTTTTTATAACATTTAAGGGAAGGAAAACTTGACTAGTAATTGGGATTTAATGATTTATATTGTGTTATGATTTGGTACCTTACTGATATTGATCCTGAGTCTAGATTCAAGTTTGGATAAAAGAATTAGATGATTCCTTGTTCCTCAAAAAAATCATCAGTCTTGAGACCTTAAGTGATAAAAATCAATCGGATGAATCCTAGACTTGAGCATTGATTATGTGTCTTGGAGGTTCTAACCTTGCAGGTAGATTGGATGGGTAGACATTTTTGATTGACTTGTACGATGAATTTTTTGTTAGAAGTAATGATGTTGTGTGATGAAATTGTTTTTGGTTGATATGGAATAATCATGATGTTGTACTCCTGTTGTATGTGATGTTATGTGATATGGAAGATCCTTAATACATTTAAGTTGTATCTAAATCTAGTTGTGCAATGAGATGAATGTAATATAATGTGTATTGCCGAAGTATGTTAATATCACGTTTCACTTGTTCAAATGTTGTTTTATTAATGTTTCAAAAAAATAAATATCTCATACCATTTTTCAATTATTTTAAGACGTAATAGAGGGGATATTACATATGTTATAAGAAAGAGGCTCAACCTTGCGACATTGGACCATTTTGCCATCCAATGTGTTAAACTAAATGATTGAATTAAATCGCTAATAAAGATATGAAATTGTTCTTGCTGGTAATCATAGTTAGAGGACGTAGGAGAAGTAGACGATGTGGTGCTGGAGGAAGAGGTGTGACACCTACGATAGTACCCATGCCAGAAGGGTCTAACCCCCAGGGAGATGAGCAGAATAATGAGCTAGAACAGGTTGTTGTGGGAGATGTGGTAGGTTTGATGAGATCCTTCTAGAGGATGTCCGAGGCATTGATTAACTTCTTGGATCGAGATGAGGGCATAGTGTCTGTAGCCAATGAGGGTTCACAATGCTCTCCATCTGGTAGTGGTAGTATGCACATAGAAATCAAGAAGGTGAATTTTCCCGAGTTCATGGGTGCCACATAAGGCTTAGCCGCCAAGGCATGGTTGGAGAATATGGTGATGTGCTTTGCACTTCATGATTACACGTCCAACATGAAGGTCCACATGGTGGTCTTCCAGTTGAAGGGGAGTTCTCTTCTGTGGTGGAAGACACTCCTATCTTGACGCAACCGCACTCTCAGCAGGTGGTCACTCCACCAGGACCTTCTCACTCCACGGCCCGAAGAGTCGATGCTCTTCCAACTCCTACCCGGGAGTTCTATCACCCACAGTATTCTCGGGAATCTTCCCTTTCGGAACTCGGGAAGTCGGGTTTCACGGACTCGCGAACCTTATGGGCACCTCCCGTGCAACATGAAACCCCGAACCCCGAAAGTCCGATATGCCTCCACGCTTCTCCCACTGACGTCCGGGTCCCACACTGCCACATCACGTCGGGACTTCGTGACTCGCGGATCCTCGACTCCAAAACTCTTTCCTTTGGAAACCTCGAATGCCGAAATTCCGATATTCCGGATTCGTGCCACCTGTCCATGCTCGGATCAACGGTCTCGATCAAATCGGGAAATCGCCCTTCGCGATTCCAATGTGCATGGGATTCTTGCCCCACAAGCCCCGATTTGCCGATGTGCGATGGAAATGGTTCCTCC
>JZKD02S0467446.1:0-14441 GCA_000966675.3 Picea glauca
TGTCTCAGTCTGTATTAAAATTCCATATCCTTGTTCTCCCACGAATGAGGATTCATTATTACAAAAAATAATAAGTATTTAAAGGTTTTCCACAGGGTAAAACCTCCCTGTGGAAGTTATAAAATTGTTTACATGAAATCTGAGAGATATCCCAAGATCAACTAAACTAAGAAACTAAAATGAAACCAAAATATTTCAAATATCCTCTAAATTGTCCATCAAATCCCATACAATTTCGAATTCACCTGAAAAGGATCCAAAATAGACAAATTAGAAGACTCTTTTATTAATAAAATGACAAAAATTAAATTCTATAGACTTAGCTATAGAATCATCTGATTCTGTAGCTAGTCTAAAATAAGATACAGAATCAGAATTGAAATTAAATCAAATATTTTTAAGAAATTCCATTCAATTTACATCCAACAATCATTTGAGAATGGATCATAAATTAAATTCAATATTCTATTATGAACTCAAACAGGATACACACCATTTAACAGAGTGCAGAGATAGCAATACTCTGTTTCGATTATACTCATGAATCGGGTAAATGAAATCCCATGTAACAACATTGTAATCATTTCTCAATCAAATCGAATCCATCAGTTATGGAATCATTTTAACATTCAATTGAAAACGAATCAAATCCAAAACACTTTGTTACAATTGTCTTATCATCAGGGGAAATAATCGAATCGAACAAGATTATTTTCAAATCACGATAATGGTATAGCGGGTGATTTGTGTTGTGAACGAATTCAAACCATAACCGACACATAACCAAAATTGTAACAGGATCAATCAAATAGAATTCGTTATCGATCGTTTATCATTGCATAATGAGCAAACAAGATTGATTTTCAAAATCGTTCCAATCAAATGAATTACAATTGGGTTTGACCAATTCGTTTTTACACATTTAAAATCAAACCAAACAGCAATCCAAACGAGCAAATTAATTGGTTGAGTTTAGCACATTCGTTGCAAATCATAATCGTTTTAGGTTTCGGGCATAGTTGCACAGGTTTAATGAGACCATTGTTTTTACAAAAACAGAGTAGTTATTTCCAAATTTAAATCAAATAGAGTGTTATTCGTGATTTGGAAAATCGTATGACAGAGCACATTGTAACAACTACACTTATGAAATTATTTGTCAAACACAGCATACAAATCGTACGAGATCGAATCAGAGGGTAATCGTATTCTAAATAGAGTATGGAAATTCCCGTGAGAGGTGAATACAAAACGAATGTATTGAAAACACACCATTAATTCGTTACTTCACTCAGACAAGCTTAGCAAATGAAATCCAAACGAATAACCATAAAAAATCTATGAGAAAATCATATATCGAATCGAAACTCTTTCTATTTTAATCAAAACATAGTCATGTATAGGATGATCACCGAATGATAGAGGCATTTGAATAAGTGATCAAACTATTAAAAGTTGAATCAAAATCATTATAGCAAACTAGATTATTTACAAAACAAAGCGATGTGAAAACCATACCTATGTAGCGACGAGGCTGCAATGCTTATACGAGATTGGAATTTACAACAGCCGTGGCTGATTCCACGTTTTTGAACAGGATGGAGCCGGTTGTCTTTTGTTTCATATCCACTGCTAGGAGCTTGGCCTTTTGACTAGTTAGGACTGCAATCTGGTCTTCCAATGATTGAATCCTCGATTGGAGTTTTGGAACATCAATATAATATTGTTCTAACCATGAATCGCATTGGTCACAGGGTGATTGTGTGGGTTTAGATAGAGCAGGCGAGGGTTTGGGAAAATGATCGAGGGTTTCACAAGGTACTTTAATACCCGGGTAGTTAGGGTCATCCTTTAGGCAGGGGGTAGGTTTGATACAAAATCATATGAGGGTTCGGCACACAAACCTTGCGAGTAGGGGTACTCGATGGCCAAGAAATGCTCAACTTCCGAATCAGAGTCCTCACTCAAAACAATAGGGTTTGGCTCAACAGGGGGTTTCGGCTTGTTCCTTGCCATCCGTGAAATCAAACGTGCATTCTTTTTACCCTTCTCGTTAGCAGTAAGGTTTTCCTTGGACTTTTTGTCACAGGCTTAACAGTCTCAACACTCTTAGTCATAGTGTGGGGTAAATCGATAGGAGGGTCGGTTGAGGGTTTAGGCAGCAGAACATGGTAGGGAACCGGGGGTACAGCCTTGACCTCACTCACCACAGTTTTGTCAACCTGTGTAGGGTTCAGATCCTCGAAACCATTCCGAGCAATGAAAATTCTCCAGCTATCCCCGTGTAAACTCAAATGATAGACAACGATGAGCTTGATAAGCCCATAATGAAACAGGCTACTGTCAGCCTGGTGCCTTTTGAACCTCTTCGACATTTTAAACAGGCTACGATGCAAATAATAGGGCATATTGAGCTGATATCCCATAAAAACCATAAGCAAATGCAAGTGGTGGAGGAACACAAGTCCGTATTGACCTTTACAGGTCACGAACTGTTTGATTATCATCAATAAATCATGCCATCGCGATTTAAGTGCAAAGATAGACATACCTCTATCACACGAGGTAACCTTGCACGAGAGGAAGAGCAGTGTCCACGGGACCTCCTCGACCTTGCAATTCTTGAACCATCGTTGTCCAGTGGCAGGCAAACCCGTAGCAAGACTGATAAATTTCTCATCAATTTCCAATTGTATGTCACCTACTTTGGCTTGAAATCCATCGAAGGTCATGGCAAACTATCGAGCTACAAAAAGGTTAAAACCCTCAAAAAATTTCACGAAGGTAAGCCATCCACTGTCTGCCAAATCTTGGTGGGCATTGTCAAACATCAGCAAGGCTTGATTTCCATTGGGTTCAACTCGCACGACTGGGGCCATGGAGCCAAATGCATGGTAAGGGAAGGGTTCGAATTCATAAACACACACTGTAACAGAGCTACCTGAACCAATAGTAATGAGTGAGCAAAAGGGGTAAGCATAAATGCAAGCATGCGAAGGTGGTGGAGTCATTCACTGCCATGCATGATAGTTATGGCAAAGTACAACCGTCGATTTACACATCTGTTCAAACAATCATAGCATAGCTCAAAAATCATATCGTTTGGCCAACCAAAGAATCAAATGGTAAATGTTATGCCAACGCGCCAAATCAATGTTAGACTATAGTTTTTAAACCATCGACATTCAACGTGAAACCAACACCAAATGTTAGCCATGCGCCATTGTATAAACGTTTAAACAATGTGCCGATTGATATTCATATAGTTGACAAGCCAAAATTATGAAAGGATTAACATAAGGGTTATATCAAAAGACATATATATATATAAATTAATCATAGCCCCTATGCATTTTCATAGAATCAATGATCAGGCAAGTCATAAAAAGCGTAAATCCAAATGCTCAATTCCTTATAAACTCAATAAAATCAAGTTATGCAATCNTCTCATCAATTTCCAATTGTATGTCGCCTACTTTGGCTCGACAACCATCGAAGGTCATGGAAAACTGTCGAGCTACGCAAAGGTTAAAACCCTCAAAACGTTTCACGAAGGTAAGACATCCACTATCTGCCAAATATTGGCAGGCATTGTCAAACATCAGTAGAGCTTGATTACCATTGGGTTCAACTCGCACGACTGGGGCCATGGAGCTGAATGCATGGTAAGGGAAGGGTTCGAATTCATCAACACACACTGTAACAGAGCTACTCGAACCAACAACAATGAGCGAGCAAAAGGGGTAAGCATAAATGTGAGCATGCGAAGGTGGTGGAGTCATTCACTGCCATGCACGATAGTTATGGCAAAGTACAACCACCGATTTACACATCTGTTCAAACAATCATAGCTTAGCTCAAAAATCATATTGTTTGGCCAACCAAATAATCAAATGGTAAGTGTTATGCCAATGCGCCAAATAAACGTTAGAATATAGTTTTTAAACCATCGACATTCAAAGTGAAACCAACACCAAATGTTAGCCATGCACCATTGTATAAATGTTTAACCAATGTGCCGATTGATATTCATATAGTCGACAAGCCAAAATTATGAAAGGATTAACATAAGGGTTATATCAAAAGACATATATATATATATATATATATAAATTAATCATAGCCCCTATGCATTTTCATAGAATCAATGATCAGGCAAGTCATAAAAAGCGTAAATCCAAATGCTCAATGTCTTATAAACTCAATAAAATCAAGTTATGCAATCAATATAAGAATGTCCAATGAGCACAGTTTGAAAGTCCTTCCAGCCACATAATGATAAACAAAAGGTAAATGCAGTAGGCATATCAATAAAAAGATCATGATAGTTCAGATAGTGATCGAAATGTGACCTCGAAAGGAAAATTTTTCACGCTTACAGTCGTGAAAACTTAACGAAGACAAAAGTGTAAATGTCGCAAGAAATGAAAATGTCATCTATTTGAAAAATGCGATGAAAACTTGATGTTTGCAAGACATAGGCGTAGGCAGCTTGTGAGACGATAGAAAAAGGTGAGTTGGATGCCAACAATGGCGACACACTGGTAGAAGCAGTTATCTCTGTTAAAGAAACAAATTCAGATTAAGACAACAAATAAAATTTCAACTCAGAAATAACAACCAGAAAATCGTACGAACACCATCATTAATCATTCTTTTCAGCAGTGTATCAAAAGATGAAAACCAATAACAATCTTAAGATTAGCAAGTCACAATATTAAAGATAAAATCTTCAATAATGTTAGCATGGCCACTACTGCTAGCAGGCGTCCATAGCCTCGACAGGGTTGCCATTTAACCCACTCTAACATCTGTATCTTGCCAAGAAGTTCTAGATCAGCATAAAGGACATTAAAGAGGTTTATTTTTTGCAGATTTTTGTATACCCGACATTGCTTCGCTGCCAGCGGGCCTGTTCAGTACCCCGACAAAGTTGTCTTGGCGCCATGCATGCATTTACCCACTGCCAATAGACTTGTTCAGTATCCCGACGGGTTTACAAGCACTTCCCACAGCTCTTATTGATAATTTATATTTTTTTTTTCATATGTATATAGCCGAGCGGGGTGACGCTAAAAATCTTGATATCTTCTCATATTTTTTAGACGTCATCAAATTTTTTTTTTTTTTTAGAACTATCCTTTATTAATCTCCAGAGATGTTTTATTTACAAAACATTTCTTATGACAGGGAGACATCTTTTGAGTCATTCCTTTATGGAAAAGGTACATCGTAAAAAGATAATAGATGATCATGACAACTTTGCTCAGAGATCGAAATCAGTAAACTTCTTTCAAACAACAATTTTTCCAACATAGATATCAGTTTCAGCAATATATCATTGATGTTTGTACAAATTTTCAGAAGTTACTTCAGCGCAGGAATTTTCTATCATCTTTGTCTGAATAGTTCAATGTACAGGTACATGTGTTTCAAAGCAAGCAGAAACTAATAAATTCAAATCAAAATAAAAAAAACAGAAAGAAAACGAAAAAGAAAACAAAATGAAATTATTTACATAATATACAAGGGTAGTTATCACGCAAAATATCTTTTCAGGGCTTGGCCATTCACTGGATAGGTGTCAAGCTGCCCTTCAATATTTTTCAATCGAAAGGAACTAGGACCCAACTTTTCAGCAATTAAAAATGGTCCAAGCCATAAGTTTTGAAATTTGGTGTGCTCACCCTTTCCTTCGTGTGGTTTGTCCCACTTCAAGACGAGATCGCCTATCTCAAAATTCCTATCAGAAGTAGAATTAAAATTGAACCAGCTTTTAATCAATTGTTGATGTTGATCTAACTTATGCTTAGCTTGGGCTCTTACCTCTTCCAACATCATCAAAGCGTTAATTCGGCTTTCTAAAGGGGGACAATCTTCTTCTTGGACTTTTTGTGACAATTGAAGAGAAGGAAGAAGAATGTGAGGTGGTAGAATTGCTTCTCTGCCATAGAAGAGAAAAAAGGGGGAGTTACCTATAGTGGCTTTGGGTGTTACCCTATCAGCCCACAGTGCGTTCAACAGTGCATTGTACCAATTCTTGTGATTTTCAACCACAATTCTCTTGATAATTTTAATCAAGTTCTTGTTTGTTGATTCTGCTAATCCGTTTCCCTGGGGGTAGTAGCTAGCAGAATACTTCATATTTATTCCTTTTTCCAAAGAAAACTCGCTCATCTCAAGAGAAGAAAAGTATGAAGCGTTGTCAAAGACTAGACAATCAGGGATACTGAAACGAGTAATGATATTTGAGTTTAGAAAGGCAATAACCTGACTGGTGTTGACAGTTCTTAGCGCAGCAGCTTCAGACCATCGAGTAAATTAATCTGTGGCTGTCACAATAAACTTGTGCTGTTGCGAGGACGGAGGGTTAATTGGAACTATGATATCAAGGCCCCATTGTTGGAAATGAGAATCTATTGAAATGGGTTGCAAGGGAAAGGCTGGTTTTTGCAACCGCCCTGATGCTTTCTGACAGATGATGCATTCACGACACAAGGCATGGGCGTCCCTAAAAAGCATGGGCCAGTAGTAACCGGCTCTTAAAACTTTGTGAGCAGTGGTGTCACCACCGAAGTGGCCACCAGCTTCTCTTGCATGCAACTTAAGCAAGAATTTTTCTGCTTCGTCTTTCTCGAGACAGCGCATCAGTACACCGTCAAAATTCTGACGAAACAGTACACCATTAATTAGATGAAAGGAGGCGGACTTTAGTCTTAACGCTCTTCTCTTGGCGGGGTCAAGGTGATGGGGTGCTGACCCATGTTCAAGATAGAATCTAATATCACCGTACCAGGGACTAACGAGGTTTTGTGCGCAACAAATCAAACTTTGATCGCTTTGTCCTAGGTTTGACGTATCACTATCTTCTTGGTGTTCTGTTTCTAAATCAACAAACAATTTACAGAATCCTTGACCTCTCACGATATGAGCTGGGGTGATCTCTAAGTCATACTCCTGCAAGGAGGTGACCCAGTTAGCTCTCTTCTCTCCTAATCCTTCTGCACTAACAAGTTCCTTACGGTAGGGTAGGGGACAATGACTTTCGTCCTTGACTTCAAAAGATAGGACCGAAAATGCTTAACTGCTTTGAAAATAGCGTAGGCTTTCCAATCAACTGCTGGGTAGTTAAGTTCAGCGCCTTTGAAAGAGGAACTCATAAAGGCAATGGGTACTTCATTGTTTTCTGAATTCTTCTGAGTTAGGACTGTGGCATAGGAACGGTCAGAGGCAAAAGTATAGAGTGTAAAATCTTGAGAGAAGTCAGGGATCATGAGAGACGGAGCATCTATTATAGCCTTATTTATCGCATTAAAAGCTTGATTTTCTGTGGGTCCCTAGTGATATTGGGTGTCTTTCTTAATCAAGTTCTGTAAAGGCCTGACCATTTCGGAGAAGGTGGGGATGAATCTTCTCACGAAGTTGATCTGGCCTAAGAAATTCTGCATGGGATTTTTGGATGTAGGAGGGGGAAGTTTTGCGATGACTTGAGTCCTCTTAGGGTCAATAATCATTCCTTCACTAGAAACAATGAATCCTAGGAGTTTACCCTATTCTACTGCAAAGATGGACTTTTTGGGGTTCAAGGAGATGCTGTATTTACGACATCATAGCAGAACGGCTCATAAGTGAGCTAGATGATCATCTTTTTTTTTAGAATAAACAATCACATCATCTAAGTAAACTATGACAGACTCATTGATTAAGCCTCGGAAAGAAATGTCCATTGCTCTCTGAAAGGTAGCACCAGCATTAATCAATCCAAAGGGAATTTTGCGATAAGCATAAGTGCCCCACGGGGTACATAAGGTAGTTATGAGTTGGTCTGGCGGAGACATCAGGACTTGGTTGTATCCAGAGAAACCATCCAATAAGGATAGCCTCTCAAAACCAGATACCTGTTGAAGGATCTGCTCCATGGGTGGGACAGGATAATTGTCTTTGTCAGATGCTCTATTGAGATTTCGAAAATCGACGCAAAGTCGAATTTCCCCGTTTTTCTTCCGAACTGGGACAAGGTTGGACACCCATTGAGTGTGCCTAACAGGAAAAATTATTTTATCACTTAGGAGTTTATTCAATTCTTTTTGAACGGTCGGTTCTAGTTTAGGGTGCATCTTCCTCAGTTTCTGTTGGAAGGGTAAGGTTCGGGGCTTCATCGGGATGACATGCTGTATGATATTAGGATTGAAAGTCTTAAGATCATCATACATCCATGCAAAGACATCTTTAAATTCTTTAAACAATTTAACAAAAGCAACTTTTTCCTGTCTAGANAAATTAATCATAGCCCCTATGCATTTTCATAGAATCAATGATCAGGCAAGTCATAAAAAGCGTAAATCCAAATGCTCAATTCCTTATAAACTCAATAAAATCAAGTTATGCAATCAATATAAGAATGTCCAATGAGCATAGTTCAAAAGTCCTTCCAGCCACATAATGATAAACAAAAGGTAAATGTAGTAGGCATATCGATAAAAAGATCATGATAGTTCAGATAGTGATCGAAATGTGACCTCGAAAGGAAAAGTTTTCATGCTTACAGTCATGAAAACTTAACGAAGACAAATGTGCAGATGTCGCAAGAAATGAAAATGTCGTCTATTTGAAAAATGCAATGAAAACTTGATGTTTGCAAGACATAGGCATAGGCAGGTTGTGAGATGATAGAAAAAGGTGAGTTGGCTTCCAACAATGGCGACACACTGGTAGAAACAGTTATCTCTGTTAAAGAAACGAATTCAGATTAAGACAACAAAGAAAATTTCAACTCAGAAATAACAACCAAAAAATCATACGAACACCATCATTAATCATTCTTTTTAGTAGTGTTTAAAAGATGAAAACCAATAACAATCTTAAGGTTAGCAAGTCATGATATTAAAGATAAAATCTTCAATATTGTTGGCATGGCCACTGCTTCCAGCAGGCGTCCATAGCCTCGACAGGGTTGACATTTAACCCACTCTGACATCTGTATCCTGCCAAGAAGTTCTGGATCAGCATAAAGGACATTAAAGAGGTTTCTTTTTTGCAGATTTTCGTATACCCGACATTGCTTCGCTGCCAGCAGGCCTGTTCAGTACCTCGACGAAGTTGTCTTGGCGCCATGCATGCATTTACCCACTGCCAGCATACCTGTTCAGTATCCCGGCGGGTTTACAAGCACTTCCCATAGCTCTTATTAATAATTTTTATTTTTATTTTCATATGTATATAGCTGAGCGGGGTGACGCTAAAAATCTTGATATTTTAGCATATTATTTTTTTAGACCTCATCAGAATTTTTTAGCACTGTTCTTTATTAATCTCCAGAAATGTTTTATTTACAAAACATTTCCTATGACAGGAAGACATATTTTGAGTTATTCCTTTACGGAAAAGGGACAACGTAAAAAGATAATAGATGATCATGACAAACTTTGCTCGGAGATCGAAATCAGTAAACAACTTTCAAACAACAAATTTTCCAACACAGATATCAGTTTCAACAATATATCATTGATGTTTGTACAAATTTTCAGAAGTTACTTCAGTGCAGGAATTTTCTTTTGTCTTTGTCTGAATGAGTTCAATGTACATGTATGTGTATTATTCAAAAACACAAACTGATAAATTCAAATTGAAATAAAAAAACAGAAAGAAAACGAAAGTGCAAACAAAGCAAAAATATATACATAATATACAAGGCTAGTTATCAAGCAAAGTATATTTTCAAGGCTTGGCCATTCACCGGGTAGGTGTCAAGCTACCCTTCAAGGTTCTGAAATCGAAAGGAACTAGGACCCAACTTTTCAGCAATGAAAAATGGTCCAAGCCATAAGTTTTGAAATTTGGTGTGCTCACCCTTTCCTTCGTGTGGTTTGTCCCACTTCAAGACGAGATCGCCTACTTCAAAATTCCTATCAGAAGTAGAATTAGAATCGAACCAACTTTTAATCAATTGTTGATGTTGATCTAACTTATGCTTAGCTTGGGCCCTTACCTCTTCCAACTTCATCAAAGCGTTAATTTGGCTTTCTAAAGGGGGACAATCTTCTTCTTGGACTTTTTGTGACAATTGAAGAGAAGGAAGAAGAATGTGAGGTGGCAGAATTGCTTCTCTGCCATAGACGATAAAAAAAGGGGAGTTACCTATAGCGGCTTTGGGCATTACCCTATCGGCCCACAACGTGTTCAGCAGTGCATTGTGCCAATTCTTGTGATTTTCAACCACAGTTCTCTTGATAATTTTAATCAAGTTCTTGTTTGTTGATTCTGCTAATCCATTGCCCTGGGGGTAGTAACTAGCAGAATACNAAATTAATCATAGCCCCTATGCATTTTCATAGAATCAATGATCAGGCAAGTCATAAAAAGCGTAAATCCAAATGCTCAATTCCTTATAAACTCAATAAAATCAAGTTATGCAATCAATATAAGAATGTCCAATGAGCATAGTTCAAAAGTCCTTCCAGCCACATAATGATAAACAAAAGGTAAATGTAGTAGGCATATCGATAAAAAGATCATGATAGTTCAGATAGTGATCGAAATGTGACCTCGAAAGGAAAAGTTTTCATGCTTACAGTCATGAAAACTTAACGAAGACAAATGTGCAGATGTCGCAAGAAATGAAAATGTCGTCTATTTGAAAAATGCAATGAAAACTTGATGTTTGCAAGACATAGGCATAGGCAGGTTGTGAGATGATAGAAAAAGGTGAGTTGGCTTCCAACAATGGCGACACACTGGTAGAAACAGTTATCTCTGTTAAAGAAACGAATTCAGATTAAGACAACAAAGAAAATTTCAACTCAGAAATAACAACCAAAAAATCATACGAACACCATCATTAATCATTCTTTTTAGTAGTGTTTAAAAGATGAAAACCAATAACAATCTTAAGGTTAGCAAGTCATGATATTAAAGATAAAATCTTCAATATTGTTGGCATGGCCACTGCTTCCAGCAGGCGTCCATAGCCTCGACAGGGTTGACATTTAACCCACTCTGACATCTGTATCCTGCCAAGAAGTTCTGGATCAGCATAAAGGACATTAAAGAGGTTTCTTTTTTGCAGATTTTCGTATACCCGACATTGCTTCGCTGCCAGCAGGCCTGTTCAGTACCTCGACGAAGTTGTCTTGGCGCCATGCATGCATTTACCCACTGCCAGCATACCTGTTCAGTATCCCGGCGGGTTTACAAGCACTTCCCATAGCTCTTATTAATAATTTTTATTTTTATTTTCATATGTATATAGCTGAGCGGGGTGACGCTAAAAATCTTGATATTTTAGCATATTATTTTTTTAGACCTCATCAGAATTTTTTAGCACTGTTCTTTATTAATCTCCAGAAATGTTTTATTTACAAAACATTTCCTATGACAGGAAGACATATTTTGAGTTATTCCTTTACGGAAAAGGGACAACGTAAAAAGATAATAGATGATCATGACAAACTTTGCTCAGAGATCGAAATCAGTAAACAACTTTCAAACAACAAATTTTCCAACACAGATATCAGTTTCAGCAATATATCATTGATGTTTGTACAAATTTTCAGAAGTTACTTCAGTGCAGGAATTTTCTTTTGTCTTTGTCTGAATGAGTTCAATGTACAGGTATGTGTATTATTCAAAAACACAAACTGATAAATTGAAATTGAAATAAAAAAACAGAAAGAAAACGAAAGTGCAAACAAAGCAAAAATATATACATAATATACAAGGCTAGTTATCAAGCAAAGTATATTTTCAGGGCTTGGCCATTCACCGGGTAGGTGTCAAGCTACCCTTCAAGGTTCTGCAATCGAAAGGAACTAGGACCCAACTTTTCAGCAATGAAAAATGGTCCAAGCCATAAGTTTTGAAATTTGGTGTGCTCACCCTTTCCTTCGTGTGGTTTGTCCCACTTCAAGACGAGATCGCCTACTTCAAAATTCCTATCAGAAGTAGAATTAGAATCGAACCAACTTTTAATCAATTGTTGATGTTGATCTAACTTATGCTTAGCTTGGGCCCTTACCTCTTCCAACTTCATCAAAGCGTTAATTTGGCTTTCTAAAGGGGGACAATCTTCTTCTTGGACTTTTTGTGACAATTGAAGAGAAGGAAGAAGAATGTGAGGTGGCAGAATTGCTTCTCTGCCATAGACGATAAAAAAAGGGGAGTTACCTATAGCGGCTTTGGGCATTACCCTATCGGCCCACAACGTGTTCAGCAGTGCATTGTGCCAATTCTTGTGATTTTCAACCACAGTTCTCTTGATAATTTTAATCAAGTTCTTGTTTGTTGATTCTGCTAATCCATTGCCCTGGGGGTAGTAACTAGCAGAATACTTTAGATTTATTCCTTTTTCCAAAGCAAACTTGCTCATATCAAGAGAAGAAAAGTATGAAGCGTTGTCAAATACTAGACAATCAGGGATACTGAAACGAGTGATGATATTCGAGTTTAGAAAGGCAATAACCTGACTAGTGTTGACAGTTCTTAGCACAACATCTTCAGATCATTGAGTAAAGTAATCTGTGGTTGTCACAATAAACTTTTGTTGTTGCAAGGATGGAGGGTTAAGTGGACCTATGATATCAAGGCCCCATTGCTGGAAAGGAGAATCTACTGAAACGGGTTGCAAGGGAAAGGTTGGTTTTTGCAACCGCCTTGATGCTTTATGACACATGATGCATTTGTGACACAAGGCATGGGCATCCCTAAAAAGTGTGGGCCAGTAGTAACCAGCTCTTAAAAATTTGTGAGCAGTGGTGTCACCACCGAAGTGGCCACCAGCTTCTCCTGCATGCAACTCAAGAAAGACTTTTTCTGCTTCGTCTTTCTCGAGACAGCACATCAGTACGCCATCAAAATTCTGACGAAACAGTATACCATTAATTAGATGAAAGGAGGCGGACTTTAGTCTTAACGCTCTTCTCTTCACGGGGTCAAGGTGACGGGGTGCTAACCCATGTTCAAGACAGAATCTAATATCGTCGTACCAGGGGCTAACGAGGTTTTGTGCGCAACATATCAAACTTTGATCGCTTTGTCCTAGGTTTGACGTATTACTATCTTCTTGGTGTCCTNAAGCCATAAGTTTTGAAATTTGGTGTGCTCACCCTTTCCTTCGTGTGGTTTGTCCCACTTCAAGACGAGATCGCCTACTTCAAAATTCCTATCAGAAGTAGAATTAGAATCGAACCAACTTTTAATCAATTGTTGATGTTGATCTAACTTATGCTTAGCTTGGGCCCTTACCTCTTCCAACTTCATCAAAGCGTTAATTTGGCTTTCTAAAGGGGGACAATCTTCTTCTTGGACTTTTTGTGACAATTGAAGAGAAGGAAGAAGAATGTGAGGTGGCAGAATTGCTTCTCTGCCATAGACGATAAAAAAAGGGGAGTTACCTATAGCGGCTTTGGGCATTACCCTATCGGCCCACAACGTGTTCAGCAGTGCATTGTGCCAATTCTTGTGATTTTCAACCACAGTTCTCTTGATAATTTTAATCAAGTTCTTGTTTGTTGATTCTGCTAATCCATTGCCCTGGGGGTAGTAACTAGCAGAATACTTCAGATTTATTCCTTTTTCCAAAGAAAACTTGCTCATCTCAAGAGAATAAAAGTATGAAGCGTTGTCAAATACTAGACAATCAGGGATACTGAAACGAGTGATGATATTCGAGTTTAGAAAGGCAATAACCTGACTGGTGTTGACAGTTCTTAGCGCAACATCTTCAGATCATCGAGTAAAGTAATCTGTGGTTGTCACAATAAACTTGTGTTGTTGCAAGGATGGAGGGTTAAGTGGACCTATGATATCAAGGCCCCATTGCTGGAAAGGAGAATCTACTGAAATGGGTTGCAAGGGAAAGGTTGGTTTTTGCAACCGCCTTGATGCTTTATGACAGATGATGCATTTGTGACACAAGGAATGGGCATCCCTAAAAAGTGTGGGCCAGTAGTAACCGGCTCTTAAAAATTTGTGAGCAGTGGTGTCACCACCGAAGTGGCCACCAGCTTCTCCTGCATGCAACTCAAGAAAGACTTTTTCTGCTTCGTCTTTCTCGAGACAGCACATCAGTACGCCATCAAAATTCTGACGAAACAGTATACCATTAATTAGATGAAAGGAGGCGGACTTTAGTCTTAACGCTCTTCTCTTCACGGGGTCAAGGTGACGGGGTGCTAACCCATGTTCAAGACAGAATCTAATATCGTCGTACCAGGGGCTAACGAGGTTTTGTGCGCAACATATCAAACTTTGATCGCTTTGTCCTAGGTTTGACGTATTACTATCTTCTTGGTGTCCTATTTCCAAATCAACAACCAATTTACATAAACCTTGGCCTCTCACGATCTGAGCTGGGGTGATTTCTAAGTCATACTCCTACAAGGAGGTGACCTAGTTAGCTCTCTTCTCTCCTAACTCCTTCTGCACTAACAAGTTCCTTACGGCGG
>JZKD02S0467468.1:147407-173907 GCA_000966675.3 Picea glauca
ACATACCTCTTAGAACAACCTTCTTCCCATCCTGATCTATGAATCCCATTTCCAAGGTTTGGTAGTTGGTAGTGATTTTTCCCAAGGTAATCATCCACTGAAATCCTAACACCACGTCTGTGTCCGATAGGTCCACCACATAAAATGTGTCTCTCACTATGTAGTTTCCTAACTTCATCTCTAAGTTTGGAACTCTGTCTAGACACTCCACTGTGTGGCCATCTACTATTGCAACATCAAACCCCTCAAACTCCTATGTCTGAAGTGCCCGTCTCGATACTAGTGAAGCGTCGATGAAGTTTTGGGTGGCCCCACCATCTATCAAGGATATTGCTCGTTGCCCCTGAATAATCCCTCTGATACGGAGGGTATCATACCTGGGAACACCAGAAAGGGTCGCTATGACACCTCCCTTTGTTGTTTTCCTCCTGTTAGCCTATTCTGGCGGTTTGGGACTACTGAAGGATGGGCTCCTGCTGGTGTCGATGGTCTACGGGGAGGCTGCTCCTATGTTGGTGCTGACTCCTCCTTGGAACTAGTGGATCCACTGTCCTTTCCTCATTGTCCAAGTTGTCTACTTCTACCTCAATATAATGATTCTCTCCCTTTCCCATGCACCTATGTCCTGGGACCCAAGGATCTTTGTAGCTGAAGAAAAGATTATTCCTCATAAGCTCTCGCCTAGTATCATCATCCAACTTCTCCTTTCCCTTCCATTCTCTCTGGAATGGCTTCCTGTCTTGATCTCTCTAGGGCACAAATGGTTTGGAGAAAGTTTTAGTCTTTGTCACTGAGTCTTCCAGATCTCGAGTTCGAAGGATGGCATCCTGCAAAGTGGGAGGCTTGTATGCCTTCACCCATCCTCTCAAAGGCTCTGTGAGTCCTTCTGTGAATAGCATGATCAGCCTGGGCTATATCTGTCACTGTCACGGCTACCCACTGAAATTCTATGATGAACACCTCTGTTATGCCAGTTTGTCTCAACTGGGCTAGATCCTTGAAGTGTATCTCGGGATCCTTCCTGTCAAACCTATCCATGATCCTATCTATAAACTCCCTATAGGAGGTGATGCGACTGTGACCCAATGTCACCAGTCCATGATACCACCACTCGTGTGCCTCACCCTCCAAGTGTAAGGTCACGAAACTGATGGCCTATGTCTCGGTCATCTAGTTGAGCTTGTAATACATGTTTAGCTTCTGTAGCCAATCTTTGGTGATGTATTTGGATGATCCGTCGAAATAAGGGATGGTGAGTTTTCTAACTTTTCGGATGAAATCAAATTTATGCCCCTGCTATTGTTGTGGTCCTCTCCTCTGTGGCTCTCTAGGGAAGTTTTTGAGTCTGAGTCCACAGTACTCGACTAGGGTCATGTCCTGATGGAATTCATGGCACAATATTGTGTACTCCCTCCTATACTCTGCAATGTCGTTGGCATGAGTGGGTGGCCTCTGTGCTATCAGTGGCGATGCTGCTACCGAGGGTGCTCTCTGGAAACTGGGAAACAAGGGTCTGGGAATCCTACTCAGAGAGGTGTATGTTTGAGAGGGTGACTGGGGTCTATTGCCTGCTCCCAAGTTCCCCTGTGTCGCATGCGGGACTTGTGTATCTGGGATGCCCACTATAGCCAATCTATCAATTACTTGTGCCAAGGACTAAGAGATGGTTCATTAACTAGCTAACATATCGTTGATAACCTGCATGAAATCTGCCTCTGGATCTACGGGGGCCTTTCCACTGCCCTCTGGTCGCTCATATTTGTCTCCTAGCATCCTCTATGCCTCTCGCTCAACCTCACGCTCTGCCCTTCTCTCTGCTTCTCTGTGTGCCTCTTCCTCTTCCTCTGAGCTAGGAGGAAAAGGGGGAAAACCAGGCCTATGCCTTCTTTCCTGATGCTTCTTGTAAGTGACATATTCGTCACCTACATGTTCATGTCCCTTTGGGTCTTCTGTTGCACTCATTGTCTTTAGTCACTGGATGGCAGGACTAAAGCTCTGATACCACTGTAATGTTCCTGACTTGGATAGTCTAGGAAACATTGCTAATGTGTGTGTAGGATAAAAGTTTTACAGCATATAAATGATCATACAAATAATAAACGCGACAAAGGACTGCAAAGTTTGTATTATGATATCTCTGTGGATTACAAAATGGTCGAATGCGGCTGAATAAACTGACAATACTCGACTAGATCAACAGACAAAGGATCTTATCCGGAATACAAATAAGCAATTGTGGTTGAATAAAATAACAACACTCGGCTAGATCAAAAGACAAAAGGATCTTAGCCGGAATACAAATAAGAAACTAAAATATAATACCCGGAATATGGGAGCACTGCGGAATCAATGAAGAATGATGGAAGACCTGGATGATCTTCCCGTTGACTAGGGTGTGTCTTTCAACACCGAAATCAGCCAACCGGTGTCTTCCTCCTGGAATACACTGAACTATCTCTCCTGAGATGCGCCTCTTCTCCTCAATGACAAGCCATAATCTGCATAAAGATGAATTAGGTCACTAACTTTTCCTTTATAGNCCTATAGGAGGTGATGCGACTGTGACCCAATGTCACCAGTCCATGATACCACCACTCGTGTGCCTCACCCTCCAAGTGTAAGGTCACGAAACTGATGGCCTATGTCTCGGTCATCTAGTTGAGCTTGTAATACATGTTTAGCTTCTGTAGCCAATCTTTGGTGATGTATTTGGATGATCCGTCGAAATAAGGGATGGTGAGTTTTCTAACTTTTCGGATGAAATCAAATTTATGCCCCTGCTATTGTTGTGGTCCTCTCCTCTGTGGCTCTCTAGGGAAGTTTTTGAGTCTGAGTCCACAGTACTCGACTAGGGTCATGTCCTGATGGAATTCATGGCACAATATTGTGTACTCCCTCCTATACTCTGCAATGTCGTTGGCATGAGTGGGTGGCCTCTGTGCTATCAGTGGCGATGCTGCTACCGAGGGTGCTCTCTGGAAACTGGGAAACAAGGGTCTGGGAATCCTACTCAGAGAGGTGTATGTTTGAGAGGGTGACTGGGGTCTATTGCCTGCTCCCAAGTTCCCCTGTGTCGCATGCGGGACTTGTGTATCTGGGATGCCCACTATAGCCAATCTATCAATTACTTGTGCCAAGGACTAAGAGATGGTTCATTAACTAGCTAACATATCATTGATAACCTGCATGAAATATGCCTCTGGATCTACGGGGGCCTTTCCACTGCCCTCTGGTCGCTCATATTTGTCTCCTAGCATCCTCTATGCCTCTCACTCAACCTCACGCTCTGCCCTTCTCTCTGCTTCTCTGTGTGCCTCTTCCTCTTCCTCTGAGCTAGGAGGAAAAGGGGGGAAATCAGGCCTATGCCTTCTTTCCTGATGCTTCTTGTAAGTGACATATTCATCACCTACATGTTCATGTCCCTTTGGGTCTTCTGTTGCACTCATTGTATTTAGTCACTGGATGGCAGGACTAAAGCTCTGATACCACTGTAATGTTCCTGACTTGGCTAGTCTAGGAAACGTTGCTAATGTGTTTGTAGGATAAAAGTTTTACAGCATATAAATGATCATACAAATAATAAACGCGACAAAGGACTGCAAAGTTTGTATTATGATATCTCTGTGGATTACAAAATGGTCGAATGCGGCTGAATAAACTGACAATACTCGACTAGATCAACAGACAAAGGATCTTATCCGGAATACAAATAAGCAATTGTGGCTGAATAAAATAACAACACTCGGCTAGATCAAAAGACAAAAGGATCTTAGCCAGAATACAAATAAGAAACTAAAATATAATACCCGGAATATGGGAGCACTGCGGAATCAATGAAGAATGATGGAAGACCTGGATGATCTTCCCGTTGACTAGGGTGTGTCTTTCAACACCGAAATCAGCCAACTGGTGTCTTCCTCCTGGAATACACTGAACTATCTCTCCTGAGATGCGCCTCTTCTCCTCAATGACAAGCCATAATCTGCATAAAGATGAATTAGGTCACTAACTTTTCCTTTATAGATTTACAAAACCCTAAATCATGCTAAAACCCTAATTCACTGTTGACTTCCAAAACCCTAAATCACTGTTGAAATTCTAATTCATTGTTGACTTCTATTTTAAGCTCGTAATGACTTAAAAGCACTTTTAACCCTTTTTAGCTCAATGTCACTTTCTGAATATAACACCTGTGACTGGAGTGACCTCTAGTAACCCTCTTTACCCCTCTTTGGCCCTGGCTATAGTCTAACGGGGCGGTTTAGACCATTAAGCCTCCTCTCTGGAGCTCCTATTTGGAAAGGGACATTACAAAGAGAGAGATGACTAAACAGTTGTTAGATATATAAACGACCTGAGATATGAAATCCAGGACGAAATCAACATGATGACAGTGAGAACTGTGGAGGACACTTATCAGATTGCACTGAAAGTAGAGGAGAATTTGGCTAGAAAGCAGATTCAGTGAAGCAGAGGACAAATTCCAAACAAAGGAAAAGGAATTGCCCATGATAAGGCACAGAATCCCAAAGGTGAGACAGAGAAACCTCATATTCATTCAGAAAAAGGAAAAAGTTCCCAAGGGAGGAAGTATGGTGGAAGAAACTCTTTTCCTCGAGGAAGAGGAAGAGGTAGAGAAGAAGAGGTGAAGTGTTATGCATGTGGAAAGAGAGGACACATGTCTTGGGAATGTCTCGAGAGGAAGAAAGAAGGAGGTGAAGCTCACATTTCGGAAGCACAGAAGTGAAATGTTGAAGCAGAAGGTGCAGAATATGGGAGATCTCTAATGATGAAGAAGGTTCTTCTAAATCCAAAGCCAGAGGTTGGAAAGCCAGTGCAGAGGAACAGTTTGTTCAGAACAGCTTGCAAGAGTAAAGACAGAGTATGCAAGGTGATAATTGACAGTGGGAGCACTGATAATTTAGTATCCATAGAGATGGTGGAGAAAATGGAGCTGGATATAACTACACATCTGACACCATATAAAGTCTCATGGCTGCAGAAAGGTTATCAAGTAACAGTAACTTAACAATGCCTTGTTGAATTTAAAATAGGGGGATATAGAGATGAGATTTTGTGTGATGTGATTCCCATGGATGTATGTCATGTTTTTTGGGGAAGACCATGGAAGTATGACAGGAATTTCATTCATGATGGGAGAAAAAATACTTATACTTTGGAGAAGAATGGTAAGACACACATGTTGCTACCAATTGAGGAAAATAAAGTGAAGGAATAAGCCAACACAAGTATACTTTTCATGAGTGGGAAGGAACTCCTGAGTGAAGTTAAGAATCAAATGGAGATGTAGTTTGTTGTAGTGAGGAAGTTGAAAGTTATCCTTACAAATACTTCTATGGAGGATCTACCTGAAGAAATCCAGGAGTTGTTGGAGAATTTTGTTGACATAGTAGTGGATGAGTTGCCAAGCTCATTGCCACCTATCAAGAGTATTATCCATCACATTGATTTAATATCGGGAGAAAGTATGTTAAACAAGGCAGCTTACAGATTGAAACCTCAAGAGAATGAGGAGGTAAAGAGACAAGCCCAGGATTTGATGGACAAAAGTTTGATCAGAGAAATATTGAGCCCATGCATAGTACTAATTGTGTTGATTCTGAAGAAGGATGGAGGATGGAGAATGTGTACAGACTCAAGATCCATAAAAAAGATCACCATTAGGTACAGATTTCCATTTCCAAGGATGGATTACTTAATGGATTGTTTAAGTGGAGCGAACTATTTTTCAAAGATAGATTTGAAAGGTGGATATCATCAGATAAGGATGAGAGAAGGTGATGAGTGGAAAACATCCTTAAATAAAAATGAGGGTTTGTATGAATGGCTTGTTATGTTGTTTGGATTAACAAATGCCCCGAGTACTTTTATGAGGTTGATGAATGAAGTGTTGAAAGATTTTGTTGGTAATTTTGTGATTGTATATCTAGATGATATACTAGTCTTCAATAAAACTAAAGAAGAGCATATGAGGCACTTAACATTAGTGATGAGGAGGTTGCAGCGAGAGAAGATGCTGATAAATTTAAAGAAAATCTCTTTTATGAAGACAGAACTCATGTATTTGGGTTTTTTTATTTTTTCAAATGAATTGAAGATGGACCCAGAGAAGGTGAGAGCAATCAGAGAATGGGCATCACCAAGGAGTATACTTGAGGTGAGAATCTTCCATGGATTAGCAAGTTTCTATCAGAAGTTCATTAGAAATATCAATGAGATCGGTGCATAGATGACAGATACGGTGAAGAAAAGACACAGGTGTTTTAAAAGGACAGAATAGGCTGAGAAAAACTTCAATATAATAAAGGATAAGACAATAGAACAACTTATTCTAGTCTTGCCAGATTTCGAGAAGACATTTCAAGTGAGATGTGATGCGAGTGGAGTTGAAATTGGAGCAGTCTTGAGCCAAGATAATAGACATGTTGCATACTTCAGTGAGAAGTTGAACGATACTAAGAGAAAGTACTCCACATATGATAAATAATTTTACAGCATAGTTCAAGCCTTGAAGAAATGGAGGCACTATCTTGTACCAAAGGAGTTTGTTTTGTATAGTGGTAATCAAGCTTTACAATTCATAACCAGACATGAGAAGTTAAATCAAAGACATGCTAAGTGGATAGAKTTTATGAAAAAAWTCACTTTTGTCATTAAACATATTTCTGGTAATGCTAACAAAGTTGTYGATGCATTGAGCAGGAGATGTCTAATTCTGCAGGAATTTCAAGTGAAAACCTTTGGGTTTRAAYACCTTAAGGAGATGTATATTGATGATACAGATTTCAAAGAATCATATGAAGCATGTGCAAATCATGTGCTCAGAGACAAAAACTARTGGACAGGGTATCTGATTCAAGATGGATTGTTGTTCAAAGGTTGMCARTTGTGCGTACCGAAATTCTCAATGAGGGATAATTTGTTGAAGGAAATGCATAGTGGAGATATAGTCGGACATTTCGGACATGACAAAACGTTTGCACAGTTGAACAATTCATATTATTGGCCAGGTATGAGAGCAGAAGTGAAGAATTTTTTGAACAGATGTAAGATTTGCCAGTATGCAAAGGGAAAGAGACATAATACTAGGTTGCATCAACCATTTCCTATTCCAGAGAGGCCTTGGGATGAAATAAGCATGGATTTCGTGTTGGGATTACCAAGGACACAAAGGGGAATTGATTCCATATTTGTGGTAATTGACATATTTTAAAAGATGGCACACTTTATCCCATGCCAGAAGACCATTGATTCAACGCACACTTAATTGATTCAACGCACGTTGCTAATTTGTTTTTCAAGGAGGTTGTGAAACTTCATTGGTTGCCCAAGAGTATTGTCTTAGACAGAGATACCAAATTTGTTGGTCATTTCTGGAGAACGTTGTGGAAGAAGCTGGGAATAGAAATATCCTTCAGTTCTGCATATCACCCTCAAACGAATGGACATACTAAGGTGGTGAACCGTAGTTTAGGATATTTTTTGAGAATTTGGTCATTGAACATCATAGTCGGTGGGATCAAATTCTAGCACAAGCAGATTTTGCATACAATGACTTGGTGAATAGAAGTACCAGAAAGAGTCCATTTCAGATAGTGTGTGGAATGAATCTGAGGGGAGTATTAGAGTTTAGAGATATGGAGCAGAGTGAATTCAGAAGCACTTGACCCAAAGACTTCGTTGTAGAAATGCAGGAGATTCATAATCAGATCAAAGAGTAGTTGCAGAGGAGCAGTAGCGAATATAAACGTAGAGTTGATCAACATAGGAGAAAAATTAAATTTGAAGTTGGAGAACATGTTCTGGCACATCTCAGGAAGGAGAGGTTCTCAAGAGGAACATATAATAAACTAAATATGAAGAAGACAGGACTATGCAAGATCCTAAGGAAATTTGATGAAAATGCTTATGAGATAGAGCTGCCAGAGAGTGTGGGTATATCGCCCATATTCAACATTTCAGACTTGTATCCTTACAGGGAAGACGATGCCAGAGGATCAGAATATCAAAAAGAGATTCAGTGGAAAGAGAAGATGCATGTAGCTAAAAAGCCATAGATGGAAAATATCATAGATCAGAGAATTGGTAAGAAGAATCAGAGAAAGACTTATTTTGAGTATTTGGTAAAGTGGAAAGGACACCCAAAGGAAGATTTCAATTGGGTAAATGAAGCAAATATCCAAAAGCATGGAAATTCAGTACAAGATCTCATGGATAGGAGTCCATGAATTTTTAGCCAGAGGAGTATGATGTAGGAGCATCATCAGCAAAGCGTGAGTGGAGGACAACTCAACACCTAGCGTGCATTTTGAAGTTAATTTTAAATTTTAAAGTGGCATATCATGTCAACCTTTTGAAAAGATTGTAATTAAAGAACATATTTAATGTTTTGGAGTTGGACAATTGCATGAGATCGTTGGAGGATGTGTTTTATTTTAATGAAGCTTTGTGCAATACAGATTCGAGGTGTTTGATCTTATCTGTCTGTCACAAATATTTATTGTAATAAATCCAAAGTAGTTTAATGCTTTTATTTTGATAGGATATCTGTAGATTAGTTGGAGGGAAAGGCTCGAAGAGCCCCTCTTGTATAAATATTTGTGTTGTTTCTGAGAAGAGGTTGCTGAAATTATTATTTGTAGTTGTTGTAGTTGTATATGTTGTAGAATTTGTTGAAGCTTATCAGAGTGTATGAAAACATGTATATTTTCAGTTGAGTGAATATAACAGATAAGCATTGTTCCAAATGTCTGGGGTTGCAGTTACTGTGTCTATCTAAATGAATGAATGGTAGGATTTATATTTACTTGTAATTCTCTATTATTCACTCATTCTTGTGTTCATGAATTCATTTACATGGTTGAATGTATGAATCTGTGAAGATTTCGATAAGTTTCAATTGTTTCTCTTCTACGATAAAGTGCAAGTGTGCATATTGTTCGCAAGGTGTGCGTGACTGAGTCTATTTCAACTCATAAGATTAGAAGAGATAACGTGAACTTTATATGTGCAAGGAGTGCATAGTGTCCTCAAGGTGTGCGTGGCAGAGTCTGCTTTGACTCAAAAGCTCGAAAGGAGTAGTTAAAGTCATCCACATAGAAGTTGAGTCATGGAGGAGGACCTATTGAAAGGCGTGCACAGGATAAAATTCAACTAAGTGTCAAAGAGAGCACTCTGAGGAGGAAAAAGTTCGAGAAATAACAAATTTCAGGAGGGAGAGTGGCGAGAAATATTCAAAGGGAGGATCCCTTTAAGGTTTCCCAAAACTAACGAGCAAGATCTGTCCAGGAGGGATTGGGATCAGTCCAAACCGTTAAATTTAGGAGATTTGCACAGAAGTTGACCATGAAGCCTTTCGGCACTTCGTGGTTCATATTATTTTGAAGTGTTGTAAGAGCGGGGTCACAAAATCATGAAGACACGAAGGGATCCTAGCCATTGGCTTGGAGGAGACACATGGCAGCAGATTGGAGTGTTCGAGAGTTGGAGTTTGGAGGAGTCGCGTGGAGTGAGTGGATCTTTGTGAAGTCTCAAAATCCGAAGTATAGTTGGACCCTCAAATCTAGGAGGACACATGGAAAAAATCCACGCATTCAGAGAAAGGAGTTTTGGAAGGAAACCAAAGGCGAAGGTCGCAATATTGTCGAAGCCCGAAGTTGTGAAAAGGATCCCACTCACAGTCATAGCCCGTGGTCATATTGGGGAAGAGTCTAGCACGGTGCTAGTACTCGCATATTGGTGTCTCTAAAGCGTAAGAGAGTGGAGTTTTCGGTATTTCAGACTTGCAGGTGACATCAATGGGACATGTGTGTTAATTGTTCAGAGTCTGTTGAAGGCACGAAGAGCCAATTCAGCTCAGGAATTTGAAGATCTACGACCGGGAGGTCACATAATCCCTAGGAAGGAAGGGGGATGCATCACCAAGTCATAGGTGTAAACTTGATAACCAAAGAAAATAACACAAATGGTTATTAAAAGTTAAAAATGCATTATTAAGAAAAGTCATCCAAAGAGAAAAAGTTGAATAAGTTAAAAAACAAAAAAAAACATATTCTTCTAATATTTATACAAGGGGAAATCCATTTAATACAAGCTTAAATATCTTGAGGATTAAAGTGGGATCCACTTAAGTTGGGCATCATGCCTTTTAAGCTAAGAAAGTTGTAAAAGTGAATAAAAATGAAAGAAACAAATTAACTTAGAAAAGGAAATCCATTTAATACAAGCTTAGAGATCTTGAGAATTAAAGTGGGATCCACTTAGGGTGGGCTTCATGCCATGTAAGCTAAGAAAGTTGTAAAAGTAAGGGAAAATGAAAGAAACAAATTAAATTAGAAAAGGAAATCCATTTAATACAAGATTAGATATCTTGAGAATTAAAGTGGGATCCACTTAGGGTGGGCTTCATGCTATGTAAGCTAAAAAAGTTGCAAAAGTAAAGGAAAATGAAAGAAACAAATTACGTTAGGGTGGGTCTCATGCCATGTGAGCTAAGGGAGTTGTAAAAGTAAAGAAAAATAAAAGAAACAAATTATAAAGAGGTACAGGTAAGTGCATATCAAAAATCTTGAAATTTAGTGTCTAAGTATTTTTTTCATTTAATACCATGCATTTTAAGTGTTTTTTAACTTTTCCAGCAAAAAATTTCTCTCTCTCTCTCTCTCTCTCTCTCTCTCTATATATATATATATATATATATATAGTTCTCATCAACATGTACATTGACTAAAAATACATCCATCTTCGAATCATTCCATATGTGGTCCAACAAAACAATCCTCTTTTAGAGCTTTTTTTTTAAATAATAGATCCCAACAAGTGAACTTCCATATCAAACAAACAAGAAGCCTATTTTACTCTGCAGGAAACTAAACCTCCAATTCCAACTATAACAAAATCTCCAAAATTACAGAAGAAAAACAGTCACTAACAGATATGCAAAAAGTGTGAGGGGCCCTCATGACCATCAATCCATTTATTGTATTGGATGTTCCCTTCTGGAGCATGTAGAGATTTTTTTGATAATGCATCTGCCACCCCGTTCTATTCCCTGTAGATATGTGCAAACCTCAGGGTACTGAAAGATTTTGCTATTTCCAAGATCATGTCCTTCCAACACACTAGAGAGGTGACATGTAAATTACCCCTACAATTCAGCCAGTCAATCACAATTTTTTAATCTCCAAAGACTTGAATATGATCAAGGCCCATCCGGGATGCCAAGATTAAGGACGGCCACACAACGAGAAGTCCAGCCCTTGTATTTGTACCAGGGCCACAATTGAGGGTCCACTTGAAGCTAGTGTTTTCAGAAATTTTTAATACACCCCCTGCCCCACTCAGTAACCCATTTTCTTGTGCAGCACCATCAAACCAAACTATAGTAGGTAGAGCATAAACAAGTGTCTTTGTGATTCTAAGGCTCTTCCCTTTCTAAGAACCCAACCCATCAGAGTTCTCCATCATCCCCGGAATTTTATGGACAATCGCCTTAATAGAAGGGGTACGTAATTCAAAGATTATCTTGTTCCTTTCAAACCAAATGAACCAGCAGGCCAGAGAGGGAAGAGTACTAAATTTCCTCTCCTTTTTAGTCCAAATATCATAACAGTTAGTTAAAGAGATACCTCCCCAAGTAGAGCTTAGACTAAGAGTAGATTTTAAATTCGGCCACACCTGAAGAGTAAAAGAGCAGTTGAAAAACAAATGCATCATTGTCTCAGAGTCCCTGGAACATAAAGGACAGAGACTAGGTCCTTCCCAGCCTTTTCTTTGTAGGTTATCCCAAGTTAGTATTTTATTCTCCAATGCGAGCTAAGTGAAAATTCTAATTTTTAAGGCAATATCCGAAGACCACAATTTCCTCCTCCAACCTACAGACTGATGTTGCCAGAGTTTTCTTTCCAAATCATTATAAACATTTTTCACATAAAGAAAGCCCTAATTGTCTCCACCAGTCCAAATTAAGTTGTCTTCTCTTTGTTGGAGGTGGATCCCCGATCCAATTAGAGCCTTGCAATAAGAACTCCATTCAAGACCCAGAATACCTGACAGTTCTAGTTATGTGCTACCTTTCCACTGATTAGTTATAAACCCCTTTGATTTCTGAGCCTTGGCTTGAAAGAGATATTTGATGTTTTTATTCTTCAATGCCAACAAAAGGTCATGTGAGAGCAGAGAAGAGTTCCTGATGCCCAAAATCTTGTCTTGACCAATTAAAGTTGATTGACCATTTCGAGGATTCCAGCTTAACCAGTGAGTGATAAGAGGAAGAGATTTTAGAAGGTTTTTCCAACTATGTGAATCCAAAGGTTGTTTGATCATGTCCGATCTAAACCAGGTAGAGACAAAAATATAAGGAAGATATTTATCCTTAATCACCCTGTGCCAAATCCCATATTTCGTTAGTATGCACCACAAGGAATTTGCAGCCAAAGCACGATTAAAGTGGAAAATATTTCTAAGATCCCAACCACTGAGGGACTTTGGCTTTGCTAACTCCTCCCAGGTGGAAAGGTGGAAGTGATGAGCAGTACTGCCACCTGACCAGAGGAATTCAAATATCAGTTGTCAAATCTTAGTGAGCACAGATACAGGAACCGCCGCTAAGGCCATCCAATATATTGGTTGGGATTCCAACACCGCTTTTACAAGGATACATCAACCTCCAATAGATAACCACATGTTACACCAGTGACCAGTCTTGTTTTCAAATTTGGCTATAAGCCATCTCCAATCCTCAAACTTAGATTTCTCCGCTTTTAGAAAATAACCCAGGTATCTAAAGCCTTCAGCCAGGTCACCAAAATTGAAAGAGAAATCTTTCTTAAACTTGTCCAATGTCTCCCCTTGTATGCTCGAGTGGTGGAATGTGGATTTTCTCAAATTTACTTTAAGCCCTGAAGCACAGCAGAAAAGATCCAGAAGGGATTGTATCTCCATACACTCCTCAAGAGAGGCCTTTGTCATGATGAGGATGTCATCTACAAAAATAATATGGAGGATTTTAACAATCCTGGAGACCTTCACCCCATCAAACTTCCCTCGAATTGACCTTTTTTCAACAACAGGCTAAAACTTTCCATGACTAAAGTGAACAACAAAGGTGAAAATGAACATCCTTGTCTTAAACCACATTCACTCTGAAAAAAAAGGGGAAGTCTCGCTATTTATAAGAACAGCAAAGAAGGAACTGACTACACATCTCATAATCCAATTAATAGAAGGTATACTAAATCCTGTTTGAATAAGGATTAATCTTAAAAATTCCCAGTTTACAGAGTCATACGCTTTTTTTAAGTTCGTCTTTAAAATTAGAGCCTTCAACTTTTTCAATTTTATATTATGTAGGCATTCTTGTGTCGTCCCAATAGCATCCAAAATATTCCTTCCTTTTAAGAATCCTAGTTATTCACTCGACGGCGACCTCGAGAGGATAGACTTGACTCTATTAGCTATCACCTTTGCAATCAACTTGTAACATAAGTTACAGAGTTTTATGGGTTTGTAGTCTCCAAACATCACAGGTTTATTTTCCTTTGGAATCAATGCCAGAAAAGTGGAGTTTAGGGAGCTAAGAAACTTTCCTTTGTTCCTATATTCCTCCACTAGGTCCAATAGATCATCACTGAGCAGGTCAAAGAAGTGAGAGATGAATTCAACCGTCCATCCATCAAGGCCCAGACTTTTATCTTTTTCAAAGTGATTTAAGACTTCCCAAATCTCTGATTTTGTACAGGGACGATCAAGAAGTATGGAATCCTTCTCATTTACAAATCGAGGGATAACCTGGAAATATAAACTTGATCCACTAGGGAGGGATGGGTGTCAATTTCAAACAAACCTTTAAAGTGTCTTTATGCTTCCTTTTTAAGAGACTCTTTCCCCATGTGGTACTGACCATCCTCATCCATAATCTCCCAGATGTGTTGTTTATTCCTAATAGCGTTGGAAAAGTTATGAAAAAACCTTGTATTTTGGTCACCATGTTTCAGCCAAATCGCTCTACTCCTTTGTCTCCAGAGTTCCTCATCTTGGAGTAGTAATGCATTTCATTCTGCCTCCAAATTTTTGAAGTGACAGTCAGTAAACGAGTCCCTCTCGTCCCTCTACATCGACGAAAAAGCCGCACGGGAGGGATTGTGTTGAAGCCTTGCCCAAGATTTGATCTGGGATTTTAGCACTTTCAGTTTCCACACAAATATTTGTTGAATATCATATTCCACCAAGAAACCAAGGTCCATCCAAACCTCTTTTACTATAGCAATGAACTCTTCCTCCACCAACCAGGACGGATTTAATTTAAAGGAATAGACCAAAGGAAACTGCTGAAATTCAAATTGTGCAATCACTGGAGAATGGTCCGAGATAAAATGGTATTCCACACAGGATCTATACATGCCTACTTCACTTAACAAATTCTCTGAAACCAAAATATGATCTATCCTTTTGGCTATGTTGTCAACCCCTGCTCTACCATTCCTCCACGTGTGTGCCACAACATCTAGAAGCAAATCCACTAAGTGATTTTCCTGGAAAAGGTCTTTAAAGTAGCTCATGAGCTTGTCCAGATGTGTCGAAGCTTCCCATACCTCATCTACTCTAGTAGTGATATTTAAATCCCCTTAAACAATTAAAGCCAGCAAACCTCTCACGGCCACCTAATCCCAAAAATGTTTCCTCTCATTGCATGGCCCATAGACATTGAGAAAACATATATGCTTGTTATTCTCCGAAGAGGAGCCAGAAAGTAAAATTCCCCCACAGCAGAGGGAAGGATCCAATACTAGTTTATTATGATCTTGCATCACCAATAAACCGCCTGAGTTTCCAACAAAACTAACAGCACAAGATAACCAACCTGGGACAAATTTTAACATAAACAACCAAGCTTTTTCCTCATCCATTAGAGTTTCTTGTAAAAAAATAATATCGGGTTTTCACTTTCGCAACAATATGTGCATGGAGGCCTCTTTCAGGGTCCCCCCCACTCCTCTAATATTGAAGGAGAGTAGGATCACAGTTTGGCCCTAGCAAGGGATTTCATGTCTCTAAGATCCCCGGAGTCAGGAACAGGTAAAGAGAAAGTGGATTTTTTACGTGCACTTCTCATTTTAATGGGAGAGATCTCTAAACCCAAATCCTTTGACCAGGTGTAACCAACAACCATACCCCCATCGAGATTTTCTAACTGCCCTGCAAGTTTAGGAGTTCCGGGAAGTTTTAAAACATTCCTCCCTTGATAAGTGGGGATAGGAAGAGGAGTGACAAACTCTCTGAGCAGAGGGACAAGGGACTCTAGGGCCTCCCCCAGGGAACACTCACCTAGATCTGACTCCCTATAACCCTATAGTACCAAACTACCCCTTTCCACCTCATTGGCCACACCCCAGATTCCCAGGGATGCAATACTTCCTCATTTCTTAAACCCCTAGAAGAAGGTGAGATGTTGTTAGGAACAACAAAGTTTACTCTAAACCGCTCCGGAGAGGAGGTCACCAGTTCTGAACTATAAGCATCATTGTCTCTCACAGAGAGTTGAGGATTAGACTCCAAGGAGGAAACTCCATCCCTAATTTTCAGCGCGGGCTGAGTTGGAAAATCAAAATTCCAACCACCGATGGAATGGTAGAGTCTAGAGAATCCTTTTCCCGATCTGTAAGTGAAAAGTAAAAAGAAGGACAGAGAGTTTTAAGCTTACCTGAGACATTTTTCATGGCAGCTAGACTTGAAGAATCCAATAACCTAGTAATAGATGCAGCTTGTTCATAAGAGTCAACACCTGGGGAGTCACATTTGGAAACTTTTCTGAGCCATGAATTTTCCGACTCCTCCTCCTCCAAAAAACCCTGACAGTCACTTCTCAGGTGTCCAGTTTTACAGTAGAGAATACATTGAAAACGTAAACCCAAATAATCCAATTTTTGACAGAAAGTGTGTCCACGCCATTGAATATCAAGGGACTCCAGAAGACCAGAATGAATGTGAACTTCAACCAGTATCTTACCCAATCTTCTTTTAGCCACATGCAGCATCATGTCATCAACTTTAATGAACCGACCTAGAGCATTACCAATGGAAGTCAAAGCTTTCACATTCCAGAGGTTTAAAGGTAAACCTGGTAACAGAACCCAATGGTGCCTGAATTGAAAATAATCATGAACGGGGTCAAAGCTAATCCACCAACTCTTGAGCATCAATCTCCCCTCATCAAAGGACTGGAGCTTATCCATAATTTTTGTGGTTTCATCCGAAAAAAGAAAATTGAACCCATACCAGCCTCTTAGAAGGTAGAGAACCTCTGGCTCATACCCCAACAAAGGTAGCCGGTTCATCCTCACCCAATATGTAATAGACGAAGTGCATCGGGAACAATAAGAAAACTGAACCACCAGGGAGTTTAAAGCCGGGTTTATCACCTCTTCCAAACCTAGATCATCCCCTAGGACCATTTTACGTCGAGACTAGTTAGGGATCCAAGTCTTCACTCTAGCTTTCCTTTGAGGAGCAGGATTTACTACATGAGAAGGAATATCACTACGAGACTGATAAAAACCTTTGTCATCCTTCCTACTACCCAGTATGGTTTCCATGCTTAGATTATAAGTCCCAGCATTTGTACCTACTGCATCATTTGAAAAGGGTTTTTCCCTATTCACACTCCGCTAGGTCGAATCCGGGATTGGCATAGGCATCGTGGTTAATAACTCTGAAAGTGATGGAGGGACAATAGTATGGGTCTCTGTAGACAGAGTGAATAACCCCGCCTTCCTCCAGGCCTCGTTGTCAGTCGCACTCATAAGTGTGATAACAGTGGCTTCCATCCTGGAAGCTTCAAATAACGCTAGGAAGTCGCCACCTAAACTCCATTGAGGGCTCCTCAAAACTAGAACTTGTCTTATCCTCTAAGCTCGGATATGGCGGTGATCCCAGTAACTATAAAATATTTAAGGGCTTGACTGATGAGACAGACTCATAAAGTCTCTGCCCTCCCATTTAATACATCGATAATGGCATAGTAAGGTCGCTAAATCAGGCCAAGTCACCTCCAAAATAATACAACACCATCATCCACCCCCATTTTCGCTAGAAACAGTTGCAGGTTTTCACTTAATACCATGCATTCCTATTATTTGTGGATGGGAAACTAATAGGGAAGAAGAACATCAAGAAAATAATTAAAGAAAATAAGGTAAATGGTTTTTAAAATTTAAAAACTCACCATTAAGGTAAAGTCATCCATGGAAAAAAAAAGTTGAATAAGTAAAAACAAACATATTCTATTAATATTCATAGAAAGGAAAATCCATTTAATACAAGTTTAGATATCCTAAATAATAAAGTGGGATCCAATTAGGGTGGGCCTCATGCCATGTAAATTAAGGGAGTTGTAAAAGTAAAGGAAAATGAAAGAAATAAATTAAGGAGGTATGAGTAAGTATCGGCACCTAAAGATTGTGTGTGCACCATAAGTTAGTAATGCATGCATTGAAACATATGTATGAAGAGGCATAAAGTTTCAAAGTTTGTGCCAACTAAGGATTAATTATGTGTGCCAACCCATTTTGTATTGTGTGCACTAACCCAATTTCATATTGCGTGCACCAACCAATTTTGTATTTTGCGTGCTAATCTGATTTTTCACTGCACGTGCCAACCCATTTTGTATTGAGCACTAATTTGATTTTGCATTGTCTGCGTCAACCCATTTTGTAGTGTGTGTGCTAACCCAACTTTTCATTGTGCACACCAAACTATTTTGTACTATGCACGAAAACTTAAAGAAATCGCATGCATGCTAGATCCAAAAAGATCTTCGAGAATATTTGTAACTGATTGTGTAGAAACCCGATTGATTATGGTCGAGGCTATGGATGAGTTGGAAATTTAGTTATGATTGCCATGCTCCATGAAATATATGGGGATGCATGCGGATATGTAAAGGGTTGGGAATTTTGAGTAAGATAGAGTTCATTATTGTAAGAGAGAAGTAAGATGGAACAGAGTGAGAGTTCCAAGTTCAGTTTTGTAATAGTTTTTTCATATGGATGTTGTGCAGAGATAATAGATGGGAAAAAAATAGACCTCGGTGCATAGCATGTCTTTGTTGTGATTGACTATTAATGCATTATGAGTAGTCCTTGGCCTCTATGCATGAAATTGTATCCGAATGATGTTGAATAGAATGAATGAAATATAAATACCTTTCTCTTTTCATTTCATGTGTTATAGTTTGGATGTATGTATGTTTACATTCTTATTTATAGTAATATGTTAATAAGCTATGAATGAATGGTTATCTCTGGAGATTTCATGTATGTGTCATCCCTTCACACCCTACACAAGACTAATGGTTTTTGTGACTCTGATGGTGTCTCATATGAGACCTTCTTTGGTCCTGGACTAAAGATTTAATATGCCCACGTCTATGGGGTTTTGTTGGTAAGATCTTAACAAACCCTAGGTATTTAACCCCCAATGAGAGATAAGGCTAACAAATGGTTATGTTGTCGGGACCTTGAGGTTTTTTACTTGCATGGTGAAGGGAAAGAATGAGGTGGAAACCTTCTTGGGAGGAGATACAAGACTAGATATTTGCAAAGGAAGATGAGTTCGCACAATGAGAGACTAAGAATCTACAGATCAATCTTGAGCGGTGGAAACAAAGGTATATCTATACCTATTTATATGAAAATTTATTTGTTGAGTTTTTGTGTTCAATGTATGAGTGGATAAAGAGGAAAACAACAATTAACACTGCCTCAGGAGCCTAAGAATCATTGGTATGGGACCATAATATGGTTAATAGATTGAAATATGTGGATAATAAGTGGGCCATAGTAGTCGAATTCTAGTTCGATTGGGTTAAGGAAGGCTATATCGTCGAGTTTTTCATTGAGTGCAGTGAATCATTCAGAGTTGTTGAAAGGAAGTTTACCTTCGGCCCTAGAAGAAGACTGCTAGAAGATACTCCTTTGTAGATCAAGATGTTGTTCATAGAGAAGGGGATAATGCACGTGGATCCTGATAGAATGGTCGAGTAAACCCCCTCTAGCAGAGGAGGGGTGGAAATAATGGGGAAAAAGAGAGGGATAATGGATCCAATGGAAGGGATCCAAAAGACGATTAAATGAGGTGAGGAAGAAATGGACCCAGAAGAGAAGAAGAGAAAAAGTGTCGATAAATATGTAAGAAAATCTTAGCTAAGGAGGAAAGTTGAACAGGGGAGTGGAGAAAAGATAGAACGGAGTGAAGGACGATAGGTTATACTCGATATGAAGAGAAAGGAGACCACACCAGGAAGATGCGTGGGAGATAGTTATGTGCTAGAGAGAAGCACAGAAGGAGAGAGGTCATTGAATATGCGTGGCGTTAGGAGTAGGGTATCAAGTGAGGATACCAAGAGTAGTGGGAGTAGGGTCAAAGAAGATGAAGTCAGATCCCCTTGGATAATAATAGATGTAGTCACATCAGAGGAAGATGAGGCATAGAGTAGCAGTGCCAACATGGCAAAATATGGTAATGGATCCCTCCGAGAAGGGGAAGAGACCTTAGCAATTGTAAGTGGGATTGTGCAGCTACAGGTAGGAATCTCTTTGGGGTGCCTCACCAAAAATGATAAGATAATATGGAGGAACCCCCTCTTTGAACCACCCACCTTGCACATTTTAAATCAAGAAGAAAGAAATGAAGAAAGTGTGGAGATAGAAGTAGAAGAAAGGAAAGGAGAAGATACGAGAAAAGAAGAAGTCAAAGTCAAAAATACTCTACAAGGAAGAGAATCAGTATCAGTATCAGTATCAGTATCACCAACAAAAAGTGGTCAATCGGGAAGACACGGTACTAGATCGAGTATGGAAAATGAAGATTCAACTTTGAGGCTTCCCGTGTTTTATGGGATGGAAAGGGACAATGCAAAACATCATCGGTTCACGTGTGAAGCTATATGGTCTATGAAGAGAGTCATGGATGAGGCATCTAATATTGTGTAGTTGGAGAACACCTTCAGAGATAGAGCTCTAATGTGGTACATGAATACAATGCTACTGTGTCATTGGGACAAGTTAGGTCCCTGACGAAGATCAAGAGGGATGTACTTAGGGAGATTCAAAAACCTAATTCAAAATCACAATGCATCATTGGGATGAAAGAGATTAAGAAGCAAGCTAGAGAAAACGTATGGGACTATGACCAGTAGTTCAAAATATTGTTAGACAATAGATTATTCAAGTTTTCATAGTTTCTCATAATGTTGTTTTAGATTTATGGATAATAAATTGTGAATGGAGTTTTTGAAACGTCAAACGTTTAAAGTGGACACTTTGCCCATCATCGAGAACTATTGAAGCAGTGATATATTTGAAAAGAGTGATGAGCAAAGGGGTATTTGAAGGTCAAAAATAAGAACGTTGGGATAAATTGGATAGAAAATAGTCGTTATAAATTAGTCATTGTAATTATTAAAATTAATTTAAAAATTAGTTGTTGTAATTATTAAATATAAAAAGTATAAAAGATTTATTATAGTTAAGGGAATTAAAAGAAAAGTTGAGAAAAAAGAATGAGAAATTATTAGATTAATGATATTAGAAGAATAAAAAGGTAAATAATTAATAATTTAACAATTGAATGCTAAGAAAAGGATTGAATGTAATGAGAAATGATAGCGCAAGGAATAATTGAAATCAAAGCTTTAATTAGATAACAAGTATGATAAAAGGATTAAATTAATGGTATAAAGGGAAATAAAAGAAATTTATTAAAATAATTAATAATAAGAGGTAAGTTAATGATGATGTGATTAAGGGGGGGTTGAGTACATTTAGGAGAAAATGAAACCAAACGTGAAAGAAACCAGATTATTGATCATCCAAGGATCCACAAAGAAAGGTGGGGAGGGTTGTAGGGGAGTTGTAGATTAGAAAAAATAAAATAAGGATATGGATGAGAGAAGGGGGGGAAACCGTCGAAAGAGAAATAAGTTAGGTTGATTGCATGAGGCGATGGATGATAGGCTTCCGGGATTTCCTGAGTTTATATCTGTCTTCATAGTTAAATTTATTTGGATGTTTTTCAATTTCCATAGCTTCGAAAATTATGTGTGATGAGTAAATAGGTTCTGAGGCTAGGATTTTGGTTTGGTCAAAACAAATTAAATGTTTAGATTTGGAAGAGTGTTCGGAAATAGTCGATTTTGAGGTGTGATTGTGATTTGTGTTGGTCATGTGCTCTTTGAGATGGGCTTTGAAGGATCTGGAAGTTTGACCAATGTATGATTTATCACAGGAGCAAGGAATTTCGTAAACTCTTGGGCCAAGCATTGGGTCAGATCCCTCGATCACTACTACCAACTCTCTTTCTTTCTCCTTTCCCTTTAGTAAAAATGTGTATCCTTCAAATGGAACTATACCCTCCTCAGATAATCCTAACTTGGGGTCCACCCCCTTATGAATAGATATGATCAATATTCCTCCACCCTGAGGCATTGATCGTCGTTCTCCCTCCATGGTAATTAACTTATCCTCCTTTGTTATTGATTCCCCCACCCTTCACCTTTTAGAAAAAGCATTTAATTTCTCCCTTACTCCTCAACGTATTCCTATTGAATATATTGTGAGCTCAATTGAATCAATAATGTTCCACCTTCCTCTTCACAAAACGGAAGAAATCAGGAAACACTGTTGTAGAATTCTCGGGTTTGTTAAACCTCCTAAACCTAACCTAACTAAAGATGAATTTCAGTCTATTCATAATATTAATAATAACCCTAACATCATTATCTTAAAATCCAATAAAGGTAACGTTATCGTAATCATGAATACCTCATACTATGAATCCAAACTACAAGACCTTCTTTCCTCCTCCTCCTACAAACCTCTAGCTAAAAACCCCTTCAATTCCATCACTAGCCTTGTCACCAAAGCCATTAAATATTCCTCCCTGGACCCAAACATTCAAAAGCATCTTATTCCTCACAACCCAAAAACCCTGAGGATCTATGGACAACCAAAAATTCATAAACAATACACTCCCCTTAGACATATAGTCAGTGTTATCGATGCCCCCACTCATTCCCTTGTCCACTATTTGGTTGGAAAACATAAACCCTTTACTAAAAAAATTCCTCCTTCATAAAAAGACTCCTCTGATTTTATTCATGAAATTTGTGATCTTCAACTAGATGACCAAGAACTAATGATCGGTTTTTATGTGGTCTCTTTATTTACAGATATTATTGTCCCCAAAGCATTAGACCTCATCTCCAAGATCATGGTGGACCTATAAACCCTTCACCTTATTTAAATCTTCCTAACCTCGACCTTCTTCACCTTCAAAGATACCTTCTATGAACAGACCAAAGGTATATCCATGGGGTCTTCCTTATCCCCCTTGGTAGCTAACAATTTCATGGATCATTTTGAGACCTTAGCCCTTAATAGCCTTCATCTCAAACCTAAATCTTGTTTTAGATTCATTGATGACACCTTTGTCAGCTGGCCTCATGATCGCTCCTCGCTAACCTCATTTAAAAATCATTTCCCTCCATATCCAAATCATGACGGAAATGGAAAAGGAAAATTCCCTCCCCTTTTTAGTTGTTTTCATATCTCACCTCCTTAATGGTTCCCTTACCCACCAAGTGTTGATGTTTTAGTAGCATCAAACATGTACTTCCATGTCGATTTTTGTTTAACATGTGGGAGTCATCCTTAATGCCTCTCAACCTTAGTAAATTAACTTTATAAGTTAATTATTATGTTTTTTGTTTGCTATTTTGTCTGTGACCTGCGGGACTAGCCTCTGGCTTGAGAAACTGTGACTCAGGGGCATCTAAGCCATCAAAATACCCAGGAATCACACTTGGCTGGAGCCACACCAACCCTTAACATGGATGGATTTTTTTGTCCCCGCAGATTTCGAACCGGTGACTTTAACATCACGGAGTGCCTTAACAGCACACTCTGTCACTGACTGTTCTACACCTCGAGGACATTTATAATTTAATTATTAAAGTGAATGCGGCTTTGTAATTAATGTAAGTTTAGTTTAATTAAATTCCTAAGTATTTGGCATGAGCAATTAAATTAAATACTATCCATTAGATATAAAGTGAAGATGAGATTTAATCTTATCCCTTGATCACTTTAGAGATCTAGAGTTTTGGATTTAGGGTAAACTCAAGGTTATAAAAGGAAGCATATGTGAGGGGAGGAGATACACAATATACACACACAGGATGAGTGAGTGGGATCTCATTTATTGGGTGGAGAAGGACTTCAATCCAAGTGTGTAGGGGCAAGGGCCAAGGAAAGGAGCAAAGGGGTAGCAATATCAAAGGAATGATCTTGAGGTAGGCTAGGATATTTATTGTTTTGAATTATTCCTTGGGTGGTCCATTATCCCAGGACGGGAGCCCATATTTTATCAATAAAATAAAAAAGGTACTAGTTTTCCCTTCAAGGTTTTTCCAAGGGTAATTTACCCAGAAATATTGTGTGCAATATGTATGGTTTCTTTAATTATGCTTATGTCGTAATGTTTGGTTAATAACTCAATTTTGCATTCATTCAATAAAACAATTTTATTTGGAATTAATTTTTAGATGTTTGGTTCAATAAATTAACACGGTATTAAAGTCGAGACTCTAAAAAGAGAAACTAGGGTGTTGGATGGGGCGGGTCGAGAAAGTGACGAAGGTAGTGGAGCAGGGACCGAGCACGTGGAGGCTGGGAAAGGGGTGGAAGATTCAGCAACCAGGTAATAGGGGAGGTTGCCAACAGTTGACAGTAGCAAGATCCAGTCGTCAACTATCCACCACCAGCATAGCATGGGCCAGTGAGTCGATCAATACCAGTAGTCGGCCAGTGAGGAAAGCACATCCGCCATTAGGGTAGCAACATACATACAGCCCAAAAGTTCATCTGACAGCCCAGAAAAACTCAGGAAGCACTCGTGAATTTCAGAGAAGTACCTGAGGAGAAACAAAAGGTTGTGGGAAGCTTCAGGCAGGGATCTGGGAAGTATCCAGCATATCTGGGAAGCGAGCAGTAGATCCAAGCAACGAGAAGAAGATTCTGATCAATGGGCAGTAGGTTTAGGTAGCTGAAAATTTGTGTTGAGTGGCTTGTTGAAAAATGGCAAGCAACAAAGTGGCATAGAACAAGGAGCAGGTAGCTCTAAAGGTTGAGTATCTCAGAGGGAGACAACCTTCAAGTTCAGTTGGGAAGGAGTAGCCTTCCAAGTCTATCAATAAGGATTCATGGTACGAGATGGCCATGTAGGATGCTTAAGAGAAGGAGGCTTCTAGAAGCATGTTCAAAGGTGTTGACGCTCGAATCTGTTAGGACCGAAACAGCAACCTCACAAGGATATGAATCCCCCTACATTTTTAAAGAGGTGGTACTCCTCTTTGGCTAAAATATATAACTTGAATATCTTGGATTAGGAGAATGCTTAGGAAAAAAACCCTAGGTCTTTATTTCTTGAATTTGTGAAATGATATAGTTCTTCAATAAATTAATATAATGTTTATATGCAGTAAGAAATATCTTTACAATAAGAAAATATTGAAGGAGGTCTTCAACATCAAAACTTCTTTGTGACCAGCATCACATACGCAATCTTCTTAATTACATAGAAATACATCCATGTCTTATTCACGAGAAATAGGAGAGAATAAATTGTTCACATCAAATAATTTTAAAAGAGTATTACTATCAAGACCAAAAAGAAAATTTGATAGGTCAATCTCAAATACCTCATACTTAAGACTCAAAGTTACAAGATACATTCGAAATAAACTCCAAAGCAATTCTTTGAGGATTTTATTCATGAAAGATGTTCTTCATTACAAAATATTTGGCAGTCATGTATATGGTTGTAAATACTCCATGATCATATAAGAAAATTCTTTAGAATAATATAAGAACACTCAAGAACTCAGTCTTGTGCCCAATTCAGATATTCAAGCATGAAGCTATGAGAAATGGTGTAGAAGAAGAGAAAGAGTGGAGAAGATGGAGATATATTTTCCTTGATCAAAAGTTTGGTTGTGTATTCATGGTTGAACCTTATTCTTCATTTTATATTTTTCCCTGCCCCTTTGATATTTCTAACTGTGGAAGCTTTGATGAACCACTTATTCTCTTTTAAAATCAAATTTTATAACTACTTGAGTAGTTAGGGGGGTTTTCCCTTCTTGAATTTCCCGTACAATTATTTTCTTGAAGTATTCTCTTTAATTAAATCCTCATTAAGTCTTCATTAATGAACTTACATAATTAATATACACATATTCCAATTGGGTCATTTTCCTCTTTAATAAAAAAATTTAAATAAACTTTTATTTTCAAAAACTTTATTAATTTCCCTTTAAAGAAGGGGGACTGTGTTTTAATTTTCTGGAGGTGATAATCAATATGTTATCCATGTAAATCGATTAAGATATGCTCTTCGTCTTCTTATCTTTCCAACGATATAATTTTTCCCAAATATGTTTCCCGGATCTCAAGATATGAGCTCGTGAAGTTGAGTTTTCACGCAAACCCATTAAAAATGAAGTTGACTGGTATTTTAATTTCTTGGAAAAATATGGCCATTTTTAATCCTTGAAACCTATACCAACATATTCTTCGTCACAATACATTTCCAAAAATATAAAGTTTTCACAATTCTAACTCCCAGAGCTCAAGTTATGGCCTCTGCAAAATTGTGACTCATCCACCGTAGATTAAATTCATGGGCAAATGTGGGCCCTTGATCTCAAATTTGTTTTCCTCCTTTGTAAATTCGAATTTTGGTAAAAATATTCATCCCACATGCATGGGAGTATGGTCTTTTTAATAGTGTATATTATTAGTTGTATATTTCACTTAATAAGAAACATGAGAAGAAAGACAATGGAGCTTAGGAGGGTTTGACCTCTCCTTAGAAAATTGATTAAATAATAACAATTTTGACCAAATTTATCCCAGTCAGCATCCAGTGGCATGTCCAATAAGCATAATGAATCATCCAACCAAATGTTGCCACATGTTATCCCCCAGTAGGCCAATAATCTTCCAATAATAATTTTCCATCTGTCATCCAATAAGATCATGCCATGTATCACTCCTTGTATCTTGCCATGTCATCCAGTCGTGCATTGTCACTTGTCATTACATGAGTGGATGTTGGATCCGCCATGTGGCATCCCTCCATGAGTTAATTACATTATCATATAACCCAACAAATTATTTCCACATGGCACAATATGAATGGTTTATAATAAAATATTGAAAAAAATTATTAAAAGGAAATGAGTTAAGTGTGGGAGGAGGGTGGAATGAGAGAGGGGGAAGGGTATTGTACGGAGGGGAGAAATGAGGGGAGAAAAAGTGACAGGGTGAAATTGTAGGGAGCGGACTCGTAGGGTGAGGGAATGAGGGAAGTGAGGGGGTAATGGAGTCCACGAGTCCGATGAGGAATGAGGAATGAGGAA